>JAKEYF010000272.1:0-76700 GCA_021527775.1 Lactarius sanguifluus
AATCGACAACAGGTGGGATATCGTGTGACCAGCGAGCCGACTCTACAATTGCGATATCGACGCTCGCAACCTACCCACCAGAGAACAGTGGGGCAGAATAGACAGACAACCAGAAGAGGAACCAAGCACGTCGGAACCAAGAACACCAGCCCCATCTGAAACTAGCGAAGAAAAACGAACACACAGACGAAGAAGAAGACTCCGAAGTAGAAGAAGTAACCAGACTAGCTGAGTCTATTCCCGCATCCCAGCCAGAAATCATCCGAGTTAATCCCCCAGCCGAAATGGCCACCACAACCGAAACCATCACCAACGAAGCAGTAGAGGAAGAAATTCGCAGAACCCGAGAAGAAGCCGAACAACTACTACTCCCCATACATCCCACAACGGGACACCGCATGACGGCCGACGACGCAGCCATATTTCGAGCTATAGGACCCGATCAGCCCGACCCGCCAGGCGACAACCCACCACCAGGAGGAGGAGGACGACCGCCAAGACGCCCACGTGGAGGATTCCCAGGAGGATTCGGAGAAGGACCACCAGGAGGAGGAGGACCACCCGGGGGAGGGATACCAGGCGGAGCAGTAGCACCAGGAGCACCAACACCACGACTCGAGGGTGAGCCACCAACCATATTCAAAGGAGATCGGACTGACTACGAGTCCTTTCTCACGCAATGGCACGCGTACTGGGGGCTCAACTTCGACGCACCAAGCATGCGCAACGTATACAAAAGGTGCCTCCTGTTTCTAGGATACATCAAGGGAGCATCCGTCGCAAATTGGACGCTTGGTTTCCTTCAGTGGCTCAACACCGAAGTACGCCAAGGAAGAGATCGGTATGATGAATACCTCTGGGACACACTGGCGGCGGGATTCGCAGATAGGTTCTCGAACACTCTGGAACAAGAACAAGCCCAGGCGGAATTAGCAAAAGGATTCAGAATGACGGGCGACGACATTGATTCGTACATCACCAACTTCGAGCAGCTGTGCCGCAAGGCTGATTACCGTCTCAACGACCAACAAACCATCGACCGCTTCACGGCGGGACTCCCGAGCAAGCTGTTTACAAAAATCTACGAACTCGACGGACCTACCACCTTCACTGAGTGGAAGGACGCGGCGCTCAAACGCCAGAAGCAGTATATTCACCTCCGCGCTCGTTTAGGAATAACCGCACCAACAAGAGGACCTCCAAAAGGACCACCGCCTCGTTTCAACCCACCTCCACGCTTCGGAGGATCACCCTGGAACGGACCCCGTAATCCGACCCCACGCTACGACCCAAACGCAATGGATACGTCAGCAGATCGATCCCGTGCACGCCTCGCGGAGGTAGGAGACCCCAACCGCAACGCATACCAACGACCGCCATTCCCACCTCGTGCAGGACCGGGAGGTGCCCCTCGTAGGGATATGAGGGAAGTCGTCTGCTATAATTGCAACGGACTCGGACACATCTCACGCAACTGCACGCGCCCCAGGAAGCAAAGACAGCCTCAGCAACAGTGGCGCCCAGCAAGCAGCAGCCGTAGTATGGAAACGGACTACTACAACCAAGAACCACGAGCCCAAGTGACCCATACGGGGGAACCACAACAAACGGCGAGCAGTTGGCTGGAAGGGGTTAGAGGAGCAAGCGACGAGGTCAAGGACCTAATTCTCCAAGATTTATGGGAAAAGGGGGATTTTCGGGACACCTAAACCCATCGGCCTGGGTGAGGGCAACAAATTGTAACTCTGTAATCATGACTCACTTTCGGTCTCTTAGAATTCCAGTCTCGATTCGCACCAGTTACTCAATGGCCGACATAAAAGGGCTCGTCGACTCCGGAGCCACCGACAATTTCATAAGACCCGCGTTCGCAAAACGAATGGGACTGGGACTCCAACCATTGGAACAACCCAAAAAAATATGGAACATAGACAATACAGAGAATAAAGCTGGGTCTATCACTCATTTTGTGGATTTGGACGTGCAGACGAGAGGACTCCACAGAACCATCCGATTCCTCGTTACGGACATCGGAAACGAAGATCTAGTACTTGGATATCCATGGCTTGCCACCTACGAACCCACCATTAGCTGGACACACGCTACTATTCATGAAGATGCACTACCCATAATCATCAGATCTATCAATCCCTCCGAACCATGCACTGTCATCGCCGGAACCACTACCAAGGACGAAGTCGCGATCGCACGAACGTTCACCGACAATGAAAAAGAAAGTATAGTTCAAGAACTGGAAGATGAATGCCAGCTACGTACCACAGCTACCAAACTCGCTATAGCCGCCAAGCAAAACACGGTAGCAGCCATAATTCCGGCGCCTTATCAACGCTTCGCAAAAATATTTAGCGAAGAAGCCTCCCATCGATTCCCCCCATCTCGACCCTGGGACCACGCCATCGAATTCAAACCAGGTACACCGGCGACCATAGACTGCAAAGTCTACCCTATGACGCAGGAAGAGGACGCCCAACTCAAGACGTGGCTAGAAGAACAACTTAAGATGGGGTACATCCATCCCTCGAAGTCACCATACGCTTCGTCATTCTTCTTCATCAAGAAAAAGGACGGAAAACTAAGGCCAGTCCAAGACTATCGAAAGATTAACGCATGCACCATCCGTAACCAGTACCCTCTTCCACTTATGTCGGAACTCATCAACGACTTGGGCAATGGTCACATCTACACCAAATTGGATGTACGATGGGGATACAACAACATACGCATCAAACCAGGAGACGAACCAAAAGCAGCATTCAAAACACGGTACGGACTCTTTGAGCCGCTTGTCATGTACTTCGGACTCACAAATTCACCGGCCACGTTCCAAACTATGATGAACGAAATACTGGGACCTACCATCACCAAACACGAACTCTTGGGTACTATCATACGAGTCTACATGGACGACATAGGCATAGCTACTCACGAAAACGTGGGGATACAAGCGCACGTCAACGCAGTCTGCGACGTACTTCAAGTAGCAATGGACCACGATCTCTACTTCAAGCCAGAGAAATGCCTATTCCACTCACCGCGAATGGATTACCTGGGGGTAATCCTTGAAAAGGGGGTAACTTGCATGGATCCGGTAAAAATTTCGGGCATCAAAGACTGGCCACGCCCAACAAAGGTCAGAGACGTGCGCTCTTTCCTTGGCTTCTGTAATTTTTACCGCCTCTTCATTCGCGGTTTTGCCACACACGCCCGAGCACTTAACAAACTCACGAGGAAGGACGCCGAATGGCAATGGGGAACAGACGAAGAACGAGCATTTCAGAAACTGAAGACGCTCGTCACCGAAGAACCAGTACTCGCACACCCCTGCCTCACTGATCAATTCGAACTTGAAGTAGACGCATCAGGCTTCGCGGTAGGAGCAGTACTGTTGCAGAAGAAGAAGGATGGAAAATGACACCCGATAGGATACTACTCAGCTACCCTTAATGAGGCCGAGCGCAACTATGACATATACGACCTGGAGCTCCTGGCAATCGTCAAAGCACTAAGACACTGGAGACCCCTACTTGCGGGATCGCCGCACAAGATCAAAATCTTCTCGGACCATCTCAATCTTACACACTGGAGATCCGCACAGAAGATAAGTCGACGAGTAGCCCGAGAAGTACTGGAACTGATGGAATACGACTTTGAGATCCATCACATCAAGGGAACCAACAATGGAAGAGCCGATGCCCTATCCCGACGACCCGACTACGACCGAGGAGACCGAGACAACGACGGGGTAGTAGTACTCCCCGACAAAGTATTTGCAAGAGCCACACTCGCCCAATTACCTGAAGACCACGCTCAGGATGAACAGCAGATACTCCCCTGGGTCAACGCACATCACCTCAAGAAATTCGACGGAACCTGGTACAAACAGGGAGCACGAGTAATCACAGGCGGACCCCCGCTATGGCGCACGATCATCAGTAACCATCACGACCCTCCAGTTTACGGACACCCGGGAATCAAAAGAACGTTCAGAATCATTGAACGGCACTACTGGTGGCCACACATGTTGGAACACATCACAGAATACGTGAAGGGATGCGCAGAATGCCAGAGGCACAAGGTCAATAACCGACCCACACGAGCACCCTTGGTACCCATCACGCCGATCCCCGACGCTAAGCCCTTCGAAGTAATCGCGTTAGACTTCATCACTAAACTCCCCGTATCTGAGGGTTACGACTCAATACTCACGGTCACAGATCACGACTGCACCAAGGCGTCCATCTTCATACCCTGCATCGAAGAAATCACGGCGGAAGAAACCGCAGCCCTGTACGTAATTCACGTCTTCAAACGATTCGGACTACCGGCGAAGATTATCAGTGACTGAGATCCGCGGTTCGCATCGAAATTCACCCGCGAATTATGCCGTATACTCGGAATCTACCAGAACATATCTACGGCGTACCATCCACGAACCGACGGACAATCGGAACGAACCAATCAATGGCTAGAACAGTATCTCAGGTTCTGGGCTAACGAGCGTCAAGATAACTGGGCGCACTTCTTACCACTGGCAGAATTCGCGCACAACAGCTGGCCACACGAGGCAACAAAGAAGTCCCCATTCTCACTCATGATGGGGTACGATCCGCGCGCTGATTGGACGGATAAGCAATCCCCTATTCCCCAAGTGAACACGAGACTTCAACAATTCCGAGAAGCACGAAATGAGGCCCAACACCTGATCAAAAAGGCACAATCTCTGTGGGTTAAACACCGAAATACACCCCAATATCGGGAAGGCGACCAAGTATGGTTAGAGGGACGCCACCTACGTACTAACCAGCCAACCGCAAAACTCGCGGCACGACGACATGGACCCTTCAGAATCAGCAAGGTACTATCGCCTGTCAATTACCAACTGGAGCTTCCCACGCAGTGGAGTATCCACCCAGTATTCCACATTGATTTACTCACGCCTTATCGCGAGACGCTGATGCACGGCGAAAACTTCACGCGCCCACCTCCGGATCTTGTGGAAGGCGAAGAGGAATATGAAATTGAAAGTATTCTGGACACACGGCTCTTCGGCAGAAGCAGGAAACGGCAATACCTCGTGAAATGGAAGGGGTATCCAGACTCGGACAATCAGTGGGTCAACAAAGACGACTTATCGGCCGATGAAGCTCTGGCGGAGTTCGAGCGGACATCAAAAGTCCGAGCATTGGTTATAAACCAGACTCATCACGCTAAGTTGAAACCATCTCCCCAACCTGGACTTCTCACATATCACGAAATTGTCATGGACGCGTATTATTTTCCCTATTTTTCTGTATTTTTATGGATTTATTTGGTGAAGATATGAAGGGCCGAAGTACAGAGGTACTCGTTAGTCACATATGTTTGCCACAATGTGCACGTGATCGTGGGATTAGTATCCCTCATTAGTACGGACTCATACGATTGGACGATAAGGATAGAAGGGACTAGAAGGATCCAGAACGCGCTTAGTAGTTTACGCTTACTCGCTGTATTAGGTTTTACTCAGCAAGTGGAGCCGCTCATAAGCGTTATGACAGAGTGCCACGTCAGCACCATAGATAATGCTATTAATAGACACGACACGTCAGCTCCTGAGTCATAGGACCTTACTGTACACTTAGTAATAGTGTTCGAACTCAGTTTAGACTCAGCCGCAGTAGTGTATATAAGCTTCCCTGTAGCGTCCTGAGTGGAACCAACTTGTCCTCTTGGTTCTCCACTCAGGTGCGCATTCCATTGTACTCCCTACTCCTTACCAATCTAACTTGTCCTCTTGGTTCTCCACTCAGACGTGCCACTGTGTGATCACCTCAGACTTGAGTTCTTGCATAAAGACTCCACGCGTCTGTATCTCCACAGTGACTGTACGTTGGCGCGTGACTTGTCTCCGCGCCGAGTTGAGTGTGCTCACCGTTGCGGTTCACTTTAGTTTTCACTTGACTTGGCGTAGCGCGGCAGTCGCACCGCTACAGAAATGTCCTCCTCTGCTGTTTCCCCAGTGTCCTCTTGCGCACCACTCGCTCCCAACCTCATCGACAACATGTCCTACGACGAGTTCTGCGCGGCTATGCGCCACCTCGCCCCTGTTACCGACGTCGACAATCCCGAAGCCCCCGTCGCCTACTGGATCCTCAGCCCCGATGGACAAAAGCTCAACAGAGTTCCCTACACTCAGGCCGAGGTTGACAGGATTCGTGCAGCTCTCCCACGCAGTGCGGATGCCTCACCTGGACCTCTCCCAGTTCGAGTGGAGTACCGGGTCAAAAGTGAGTCCGAGTCCGAAGGCGAAGGAGTACGATCAGTGGAAGAAGTTGAGAATGCTGAGAGGATGGAGGTTCGAGGCCGAAGCGTGGAGAATCGAACAACTGGCGAAGGCAGTGATAAGGAGAACGACGATCCTTCAGAGGCGCGAGCAGTTCACCGCGACGATGCGCGCGCAGTGTACGAACTGCCCGAACAGCTGGCCGAGTGGTACCCAGCTGAGCACCCCTTCATCATCACCGCTACCGACTCTGACAACCCCCGGGAGACCCCTTACACATGTGACACTACAGGGCAACCCTTATACCGAGGGGATGTCCTCATCGACCGTCAACCACTCCTTTCCACCGCCGTACTCCAGCGCCGTCTCGGCAGCTCCCACATCGCCCCCGCAGGCTACATTCACAACAGAGGCGACAAGTTCGTCCACTTTCCCATCACCGACGCGCAGGGGGTCACCACGCAAGCGCCGTACATCCAAGTAGTCATGAACCCCGACCCCCTGGTGCTGGGGTTGGCGGTGGACAGCGACAAGACCTACTCCAAGCCATTATACGCCGAACCCCACGTCCGCGAGAGGGGAAAGCCTCACTACACCCCTGCCGAGATGCACGCCTTAAGTGGCGGACATAGTAATCAACATCGTACCGACCTAGCGGTGAACATGCTCAAGGATACGAGCCTGAAAGCTGAGTTACACCGTTACCGCAACTATCGCGCCGAGGCTGAAAGGCTCGAACAGCGTTTACACGCACTGTCCGAAGCCCTGGGCACCGCACAAGGCGAACTCGCACGCAGCAAATTCCGTCTCGAGATGGCGGATCTCTACAACCGGGTAGGAGAGGTACAGGAAGGTTGGTTGGGAGGAGTCGGGCCCACTCGGCGCCGGGGTCGTCGCAGCTGAAAAGGGGGTGATGTCACGGTTCGCAGAAGTGGACGCTTACTATACGGTGATGACGCCCTTAGTAAGTAGTAATCAGTCATGGACTTCTTATCAGTCAGCGTAGTTGTACAGTATCACATGTCAGTATGGCATGACTCATTCCTAGGACAGTAGTATTAGGGTTCGAGCTAATATTGCTAGTCGTAGTACGGATTCGGGAGGAGCTTCAAAGCGTCCTCGTATGTGTATAAATAGTAGGAGTTGAAGACCAAGATATGCCATCTTGGTCTTCTTCAAGACACCACTTTCTCCCCTCATTCTCTGACCATCTAAGTTCGCTTGTTTCGATTCGAGCAAGTCGTCTTCATCGATTACCGCCTAGTGACTCGTAACGTCCTAGTGCTGATACGTGTCACGTGCCTCGATAAGCGCCGTGTACCCGTGGGAATAGTCACGTGACTACATCCAAGATATTCGCTAAGTCGTGAACGCCCTTTCATTGTCCAAGTCGGACTAACGCTCGTGGTGGCGTTACATCATGCCAAACAGACTCGCACGCAAGCTGGGACAGAAACTGCCCAGAGTTCATCTGCAGATCAGAAAGGATGGACGAGAATCACCCCGAAAATGCGCTAACTGTAACACCACCACAGGGGCATTAAGTACGACATGTACTTCGGTTAAGTCACAGACGGTAACGGGACAGGAGTAAGTCAGTTACGACTTAGTTCGATGGTGAACAAGTACCACTTGGCCTCCGTGGACACAAGGGTAATAGCAAGGATAGGCTCAAGCGCAACGGCGAGCAAAACAGGGGAGTCAAGCGAAAGTGTGACTCAAGGGATCAGATCATGAGAATAGACAGCGGTGTGGTATTACACAAGAAGTCAAGTCTACCGTACAAGCTAGGTAGCGTGGGACTTATATACTAGTACACGATGTTTGTCAGAGACAAACATATGGTGCGATCCTAGGATCCAGGTCCTAGAGAGCTGACAAGGGGAAAGTATGAAAAGAGAACAAGGGGATTCCGCGGGACGACGCATGGATCAGAAGTCGTCAGCGGATTCTGGAAGTTGCGCCATGGGGCGTCGTAACGGTCATGCGCTAGGCACAAGATAAGGGCCGAGGCACAGGTCGAAGCGGATCGTATCGTAAAAGTACAATGAAAGTCTGACACCGAATGCGAGTTGCAAGACACGGGGCGAAAAGAAGGAAAGAGGGAGAAAATCGTAACATTACCCCCCCGTCAGACTCGAAGTCGCCACGACTTCGACTAGTCACTGGTATAGTAACAGTCCTCCTCAGGAATTACGGTAGCGGGGTCAGGAGACGGAGAGCGGGGACAGGTGTGAGAGCGTAAGAACATGTGGCGCCCCCTGCGACCACACTTACGGCACCCCTCATACTGAGGGCAATCGATCTCGTCATGCGTCGCCTTCCAGTCAAGACACTTCCCACACCAGCGGGTACGCGGCGTGGGATTCTCGTATCGGGCAGACATCGGGGACATGCGCCTTATGAGGCACATGTCCACACGGTGGGCGAGGCTGCCGCACCACTGGCATGCATCCCGCCGCCCTTGTTCAGGACAATCTCTTATGAGGTGGTCCTTGGACCTACACTCGTAACACCTGTGACGACGCGTGCTGCCTTCCCCTTGAAGGCGCGGCATCTCGCAGGGTCCTCCCTCTCGCGGGGGCAATGGCATCTCACCAGGTCCATCCGTGCGCAAGGGCAGCGGCATCGAAGAATGACGGGGTCGGGTAGGTTTGGTCATAAGTTCAACATATTGATCACTGATGAGGGGAATGATGCAGGCGTACTGCAACCGCTTTCTCACACTGGACATATTCATGTCCAGGTGGAACTGATCCTTGGTGGCCTCCGCCTCCAGCCTACGGAGGTCGTCCCGTCGCACCTTAAGCGCGTCTCGGGCTTCTAGGCAGGTACGCAGGCGGGCAACGTCGGCATGGAGTGCGGGGTAATGGAGAGAGGAGATGACCTCGTCGATGACGAGTCGGCGAGGGTCATGGGGGTGGAAGAGGTCTATCTGTTGGTCCGTCACGTGTTGGGGTAGTTGGTTAGCTGTGGTGGTGCGTAGGTAGATAGACGTGATGTAGCATGGCTCCCCTTTCCCCATCGTCCCTACCACCTCCTGGTAGTCTTTGCGGTAATAAATATACCGCGCTACTTCCTTCTTTCCCGGCTCTCCAATCATGAGCAGGTAGAAGTGCGGGGAGGTGGGGTCGTTAGGGAAATAGGGGATACCCGGCTCTCCTGACGTGTCTGGGTCTTCATCGTCAAGGAGGGCGTAGCGTGGGTCAGGGACAGCGAGCTCAACAGTGGGAATGGGGGTGAATACGTGGTCAATCCCAGGTGGGAATGGGGGGAGCGGGAGCAAGGACTGGTGTAAAGTACTGAGCGTTGGTTGCGAGACAAGTGGGGGCGGAGACGTCGACTCAGAGGATCCTGATGACTCGGGTGGTTTGGCACTGGTGGGTAGTGAGGTTTCGGGGTTGAGCGTAAACTCAGGCAACGGGGGAGGAGTAATGATTCGGGAGTATGGGGTGTATGCAGCGTCTGGGTTCATGTCCGGGATTCCAGCCTCTTGGGATGGGACAGTCAAGTTGTCGAGAATGATTTGGGAAGGGGGGCGAACGGGCACAGTGGTGATGACGGGTGTATCAGACATGAGGTTTCTGGGGATGATCATGGGTGACGAGAGTGGGCGAAGGGGGTGCATCTTTTATATCTTTCGTCCAGCCCCTTCGGCGGTAGGATTTTGCCGGTAGAATTCGGCGATTAAGTCAGGTGCGTGGTGGACGTTATCGAGTGGTTCCCACGAGCTGTCACTCATGGGAAATCCCTTCCACTGGATTAGGAGTTGAAGTTTGCGCCCTCGGCCATGAAGGCGAGATTGTAACACGTGCTCCACTTCGAACTCTTCTTCTCCTTCGATAAGGTCAGGTGGAGGTTGCGTGAAGTTAGCTCCATGGAGTTCTGTCTCCTTATATGGCGTAAGGAGGTTCGCATGGAACACGGGGTGTATCTTCCACGTCTTTGGAAGATCTAGTTCGTACGAGACCGCCGATAAGACTTTCTTGATTCGGAACAGTCCGTGGCGTTTCAGGGCGAGCTTTGCGGTGGGGTAAAAGGTCCGGAGGTTCGTCCCCTCCAACCATACTTGAGCGCCTTCCATGTAAGGTATGAAGCGCGTCTTCCCCCTCTTTGCCATAAGCTCTTGCGCGTGCTTGATGCAGTCTTGCACGTGCTGGCGTCTATCACCCATCTCTTCCAGTCGTTGATCAACAGACAGAGTTGATGTGGGTTTTGATGTCCACATGGTACGTGGTTCCCACCCCATGATCAACGAGAATGGGGAATGCTTGGTTGTGGCATTTGGCCACGAGTTGTGCGCGAATTGCGCTACTGGGAGTGCCTCCGCCCAATTATCCTGTTGTACGTTACTCCAGTGGTGGAGATACTGTTCCAGCCATTGGTTAGTACGCTCTGACTGCCCATCCGTCTGCGGGTGATATGCGGAGGAGATGTTCTGACGGATCCCCAGCGTCTTACACAGGTCCTTCATGAAGGCGGACGTGAAGCGCGGGTCTCAATCTGTGATCATCTTTCGGGGGATGCCGTAGTGTGGATAGACATGGTGAAGGTAGAGTCGTGCCACTCCTTCCGCCGTAATCGTCTCATCACATGGGATGAAGATGGCCGCTTTCGAACAATCGTGGTCGGTAATGGTGAGGATGGAGTCGTATCTGTTTGACGGGGGTAGCTTCGTGATGAAGTCCATCGTTATGACCTCAAATGGTTCAGCATCGGGGTCTGTGGTGATAGGGAAAAGGTGTGGCTTTTGTCGGTGGGGGTTGATTTTGTTGGCTTGGCACGTCGCGCAGCCCTTGACATAGTCTTCCACATCCTTCCGCATGTTCGGCCACCAGTAGTCATGTCGCACCAACTCTAGCGTGTTTGCGATCCCTGGGTGGCCCATGCTAGGCGTGTCGTGGAAAAAGGTAATTACCCCCCGTTTAAGATTGTTGTCGCCCACGACAACGAGAGCGTCTCCTTTCCACCAGAGCCCTTGGTGCTTTTTCAGGTTGTGGGGTTTGACCCACACGAGGACAGCTTTCTCGTCCATGTTTTGCACTATTTGTGTCCAGATGTCCATGTCGTGCATTGACATCTGGGTCGCGTGTATGAATCAGTTGGCGGGGAGGACGATAATGTTGTTGTTGTCCTCCTCGTCGGCTTTATAGTCAGCTCGTCGTGAGAGGGCGTCCGCGCGACCATTTTTTATACCAGGTACGTGCTTCAGTGCGAAGTTGTACTCTGATAACTCCAAAAATTTGCGTGCCACTCTTCGGCTGATTTTTCACGGGTCCTTCCAATACTGCAGATTGGCATGGTCAGTGTGAATAATGATTTTGTGGGGGGAACCAACTAGGTAGGTGCGCCACGCTTGTAGTGCTTTAACTACCGCTAGCAGTTCCCGGTCGTAGATGTCGTAGTTGCGCTCTGCCTCCATTAGCAATTCAGAGTGGAACGCAACCGGGTGCATGCGTTGGTCAGGTCCTAATTGGTTAAGTACCGCCCCTAGGGCTACATTGGACGCATCCACTTCGAGCTCAAATGGTTTCATGAGGTCAGGGAAAAGGAGTGTAGGTTCTCGGCCGATGCTTCGTCTGATATTATCGAATGCATCCTGTTGGTCCTGGTCCCAACGCCAAGGAGTGTCTTTCTTCGTGAGGTCGTGCAACGGGCGGGCGAGGGTGGAGAATCCTCGGATAAAACGCCTGTAGAAGTTACAGAAGCCGAGGAAGGCTCGCACTTCTCTGAGGCTTTTCGGAGCTGGCCACTCCAGGACTCCTCGTACTTTAACGGGGTCCATTCGGACATTTCCGTGCCCGATGATGAGTCCAAGGTATTCAATTTCTAGTACCTCGTGATGAACAGCACACATGAAGGGATGATACTCACAGTGACAAGAGGACTGTGGTGAGATATCAAGAGTGGCTGGAAGCAGCAACAGAGTGTAGTCAAGCAAGTGAAGCAGAGTTTGAGTCTGGCACACAACAGATGAGAACTGGTGTTATTACAAGAGAGGAGACATACCTGGCACACAACAGATGAGAACTGGTGTGGTGCCAGAGCATACAGAGTACTCTACTTATACTATACAGAGTCGTGACACTAGTACAATGCAAGTAACATAAGGTCACAGAATACAAGGAGCGTTTGTTCTATAGAGGGACACAAAGGAGTGTGTAAATGGAGAACAAGGTGCAAAGAACAAGGAAGGGCTAGATTATGATATCATAGTGACATCACAATAAAGATAGAACAAAGGGAATGAGTACAAGGACGAAATACAATAGGAGTCCAGAGGAGTCCATGATGTCATTGTACAGTGATGTCATAGATAAGAAAGTCCGAGATTGTAAAGATCATAATAATCTAATCTACATAAGTCCAATATATCTTATCTAAAGCAGTCCGTTATCTGCGTGTCCATTGAGCCGCTAAGTGCGCACAGGTCACTTATCAACACCTCGAACTCACACTTTTCTGGCTTAACGTACAGGTCGTGCTCTTCGCAGAGGCGCAGTACCTCATGTAGCACATTCCGGTGTTGGACGTGGTCAAGGGCAGTGGCGATGAGGATGTCATCCATGTAGACGATCACAAGTCCGAGTAGGATGAGGTCTCGGAAGATGTAGTCCATCATTGCCTGAAATGTCGACAGGGAGTTGGTAAGACCGAAGTACATAACCAGGGGTTCGAACAGTCCCCGGTTTGTTTTAAAGGCCGCTTTGTGCTCGTCTCCTGGTTTGACCCGGACATTGTTGTAGCCCCACCGAATGTCAAGCTTGGAGAACAGTTGGGCTCCTCGTATGCGATCGATGAGTTCGGGGATGAGGGGGAGGGGGTAGTGGTTTCGGACGGTGATTTCATTCAACCGCCTGTAGTCTTGGACAGGCCTTAGTTTCCCATCTTTCTTCTTGATGAAGAAGAACGGTGATGCGTAAGCGGACTTGGAGGGTCTGATATACCCTTTGTCCAGCTGTTCGGTGAGGAACGTAGTGAGCGCCTCCTCTTCGTTTTGTGCCAGCGGGTACACTTTACAATCCAATGCTGGCGGGGCGTTTGGGAGAAGGTCGATAGCGTGGTCCCACACTCGTGAGGGAGGGAATCGATGGGATGCTTCCTCACTGAACACTTTATGGTGACGCCGGTACTCCACAGGCACTAGCTCCTCAAATGTGCGTTCGGGCCTCTTTGCCGCTTCTTGCTGGGCTAACTCCGAGGCCGTCGTTGTTTTTCGTAGACATGCGATGCAGGGATCCCGCTCATTGTCCATGAGCTGTTCCCACGCCTCCTTGTCAAGTTCATACGTCTCCAACACCCTTATGGATGCTTCCATAGGCGTGGCTTCGTCTGACAGATGAAGGCTGGAAATGACAACCGGTTGGAACTCCTCGTTCAACGTCGCTTCTCCCCATCGTATCTGCGGCTCAAAAGCTGTGAACCAGGGGTACCCGAGGATCACCTCGTCTCTTCCTAAATTCGTGATTAAGAAACGAAGCGTCTTGGTTTCCTTTCCTGTTCTCACGGTGAGATCGGTGTATTGCGTGATCTCTCCATCTTGGTTGTTCGTCCCATCCACGTTCCAGATGCGGATGGGGTGTGTGACATTTCTGGTAGATATCTGTAATCGTTTGAGCAGTGTTGAACAAATGAAATTGTCAGTTGCTCCCGAGTCCACTAGGACTTGTCGTTCGGCCGTTGTGTGTGCAGATTTAAACAGAACTGGGATTCGCATGGATCGGTATCTGCTAGTGTACACGTTTAGATTTAACGCTCTAGCCCAGGCCGCCGGGTTCAAGCGTCGGGAAAACCCTCTTTCCTGAATAGTTTGTCCACCATGAGGTCCCTGACCTCCTGGGTCTGCGCTTTCATCGCAGCGATCTGCGCATCCGCCTGCTCTTCATTCGAAAGTACGCGATTAGAAGATACGGCAACAGTAGTGATGGTGGGAGTTGATACGTCTGGAGTCGGGGCAACGGAGGGGGATCCGAAGGAGGAGGTAGTAGCCACGTGCATTCCCTTTTGTGGGCAGTTACGCGACATGTGCCCTTGAGCACGACATCTAAAACATCTTCCCTCCTTCTGAAGCTGGGCCCGGTCTCCATTGGTAAGCGCCACAGAGGCTCGGGCGCGTCCAATATCCATGG
The DNA here is from genome assembly GCA_021527775.1 of Lactarius sanguifluus. Classification (NCBI taxonomy): domain Eukaryota; kingdom Fungi; phylum Basidiomycota; class Agaricomycetes; order Russulales; family Russulaceae; genus Lactarius; species Lactarius sanguifluus. Next base: position 14,413 of record JAKEYF010000272.1, read on the forward strand.
CGTTAGGGTTTCGGTTCTGTTTGAGGGCTTGGACCCACTGCTCTCGGCTGTGTCCGCCCTTCTTTCTGCGCTGGGATTTGTTCTTTCCCAGGCGGTCCTTTAAAACCAGATATTCAGCCTGCTGTAGACGAGCGGCCGCCTTCCAATCATCCCATGTGATCGGATGTTGGAAGCGTGTGGCATTGATTACTAACTGGTCTGGGAGTCCATCCTGGAACATGTTCAGGGTCGTGGCTTCATCGGGGTTATACCCGGCTTTGTGGACTAGGTTGGAGAACGTAGCCACATAGGTGTCGATATCTTCACCCTTCATGGTTAGAGTTTGTAAACTCTTCCGGGCTTTCGTTCGTTCCGCTGTATCGGTATACGATTGCATGAACTGATCGCGGATAGTGTCCCACAGGTTCATCTCAGTCATTAGAACGCCTGTGTTTCGCTGGCCCTCAAGCCAAGCGAACTGCTCTGTGACCCAATCGTCGACAAGGGGTCCGCGGATGTAGGAAAGAAAGGTCATCGCGCGGGGATAGGGGATAGCGAGCTGGTTGACGGTGGGGTTCATTTCTCAGTATAGGTTGAACGCAAGCATGAATTGCTTGCTTTTCTCTCGGTCTCCGTTGAACTCAGGGGGTGGGTTCCCTCCTAAGCATCCGTGTCCTCCAGGTGCGGGCGGGATCGCGGCTGGTGCGGCTCCGACGGGGGGAATAGGAGCACCACCTGCTCCACCGCCCCCGCCTCCTCCGCCACCTGCGCCGCCTGCTCCACCGCCTGGCACACCTCCTCCACCAGTGCCGCCACTCGGGAGACCTCCTCCAGGAGCTGCGCCTCCGCTTCCAGGAGCCGCTGCTCCACCTGACGGGTTGCCGCTAGGAGCGCCTCCACTACCAGAAGGAGCTGGTCCTCTGCTGGTAAGGGTCGTGCTGGCCGAGGCATGAGTCTGTGACATGGACTGGGGTGTAGGTTGGGGACCAGGCAAGTCTGGGGGGTTTACGAATAGGGAGGGGGTAAACGTGGTTGTTGGTACGGAGACACTAGGTGAATTATCAGGGTCGGAGTCAATGTCAATCCCTTTTGGGTTATGACTCTTTAGCGGTCCCACGTTCAACTCAAGCGGTACTGGTCCGATAGTATACCAGCTTCGTTCGTTCGGCGAGTAATCAATATAAGCCCAGAGACGTTTGTCCTCCAGGTAATGGATCTGGTGATACTCTTTCTTCTTCAGGTTGAAGATGTAGTATCCTTCAACATTGTTGATTTCTGCCCAGACAGCTGCTCCTTTGATACAGTCAGAGAGCTCGTCGGTTGTAAGCCGAGTGATATACTCCGGCTGGAACTTGGATCTGGCGCGACTAGATGTCGCCACTGTGAGAGACTTGACTTAATGTAACGCCACCACAGGGGCATTAAGTACGACGTGTACTTCGGTTAAGTCACAGACGGTAACGGGACAGGAGTAAGTCAGTTACGACTTAGTTCGATGGTGAACAAGTACCACTTGGCCTCCGTGGACACAAGGGTAATAGCAAGGATAGGCTCAAGCGCAACGGCGAGCAAAACAGGGGAGTCAAGCGAAAGTGCGACTCAAGGGATCGGATCGTGAGAATAGACAGCGGTGTGGTATTACACAAGAAGTCAAGTCTACCGTACAAGCTAGGTAGCGTGGGACTTATATACTAGTACACGATGTTTGTCAGAGACAAACATATGGCGCGATCCTAGGATCTGGGTCCTAGAGAGCTGACAAGGGGAAAGTATGAAAAGAGAACAAGGGGATTCCGTGGGACAACGCGTGGATCAGAAGTCGTCAGCGGATTCTGGAAGTCACGCCATGGGGCGTCGTAACGGTCATGCGCTAGGCGCGAGATAAGGGCCGAGGCATGGGTCGAAGCGGATCGTATCGTAAAAGTACAATGAAAGTCTGACACCGAATGCGAGTCACAAGACACGGGGCGAAAAGAAGGAAAGAGGGAGAAAATTGTAACACTAACGTACTTTCCCACAGACGAGGACTGGACCCTGCATGCACGCCCGCAAAAGCTGAGCTATGATGATAAGTTCCCTGCAAAATTCGCGATAGCCAGCCTTCCCCCCCCACCAACACAAGGCACACGGCAGCTCCCAACCAGACCAATAACAGGCAAAAAGAAGGGCCCCAAAAGGCGAAACGGGGGAGGTGAGCCAAGTGACTTCAAGGACTTCTACACCACAGCCGGCTTCAGGCCAATTTCGCAGGCTGCATGCAGCACACGTGATGATCAAACTGATGTCGCATCGGAAGATGAATACGCACACCTCAACACCGCTCACCTTGAAGAATGAGTGACAATGCAACAAACAAAGCGCAGAGAAAAACCACCCTCAAAATCTGGCAACAAAACATCAACAAGTCGCGCACATGCCAGCACGACTTAATAAGTAGCGGCAAACTGGCAGATGACGGCGCTGACATAGTCGCCTTACAGGAACCCTCGATAAACCCATTCGGAAAAATGGTATCGAGCAGGGACTGGAAAACGATATACCCCAGCACGCATGGAAAAGAACCGTTCAAAACTAGATCCGTAATTCTGATCAGAGACAACCTCCTCACTGACGGATGGGAACAGGTCGAATTCCCATCAGGAGATGTGACAGCAATCAGAATTAAGGGCGAATGGGGAAGGGCGACAATATTCAACATATACAACGATTGTAAGCACAACGACACCGTAAAGGCACTCACCAAGTACCACAGGAAGCACATCACGGAGATACTAGGCAGCGCGGATACGCAGCACATGCACCACCTGGTATGGGTAGGGGACTTCAACAGACACCACCCGTGCTGGGACTCGCCAGAAAACAATCAGCTATTTACGTGCGAGGCCATAGAAAATGCAGAAATTCTGATACAGGTGATAGCGGACCTAGGAATGGACCTGGCACTACCAAGCGGCACCCCAACCCACGAGCACAGCGTGACAAAAAGATGGTCAAGACTAGATCAAGTCTTCAGCACGGAACACACGCTGGAAGCCATCACCCAATGTGAAGCTCTACCAGAGAGGCAGGGAATAAACACGGATCACTTCCCAATAGTAACCACCCTGGAACTGGGGATAGCCCTGGCGCCGATGAAGGCGACCAGAAACTTCAGAGACGTTGACTGGAACACCTTCAGAAAGATGCTGGAAGAAAAAATGGCGGAATGGGGAGTACCGAATTTCATCCAGAACCAAGTTACGCTCACCCAGACATGCAAAAGGCTCACGTGCATACTACAGGAAACAATCAAGGAGAAAGTACCTTGCGCCATAATAGGCCTGCAGGCCAAAAGATGGTGGACTCGGGAGCTCACCGAACTAAGGCAAGACATGCTACAAATGCGGAGGAAAGCATGTGAGCTGCGGCATCTAGTAGAAAATCCAATCCACGAAAAATTTCGGGAAGCTAGACACAAATTCAGTAGAGAGCTGGAGCACGCAAAGAGGAATCACTGGAGGGACTGGCTCGAAAAGGCGACTGACCCGGACCTCTGGACAGCGCACAAGTACATAACCAGCCCTCCAGGCGACTGCGGTAAGACAAGGATTCCGGACCTCCAGTACAATGAGGACAGGAACAACTGCACGGCAAGCTCGAACAAGGAGAAAGGCAGCACCTTGGCGAAGACCTTCTTCCCAAGCAAACCGCTCAACGGAAGCCCACAAGACCCGTCACCTCCAGTAGACCCCGTCTGCAAAGTGGACCCCATCACGAGGGACCAAATCAGACGAAGTCTCGCCAGACTCAAGCCATATAAGGTGCCAGGGCCAGACGGTATCCCAAACATCATCCTAACCAAATGCGCTGACATCCTCGAAGACAGATTATGGTACATCTACACGGCTATCCTGGACAGGAACATGCAATATGAACCGTGGAAGAAGTTCGACACAGTCGTACTAAGAAAGCCAGGCAAACCGAGATACAACATCCCGAAAGTGTACAGACCCATAGCCCTCCTTAACACGTTGGGCAAAGTACTCACATCAGTAGTCACGGAGCAACTGACCTACTACACGGAGAAACATGCCCTGCTCCCTGCCCTCCACTTCGGCGGACAGCCGGCATGCACCACCAGCGACGCTATCCACTACCTGATACACAAAATCAAAGATGCATGGAGGAAGAAACAGGTCACATCGGTACTCTTCCTAGATATCGAAGGAGTGTTCCCAAACGCAGTCAACGAGAAGCTAATATCCAACTTGAAGAAGAGAAGAGTACCAACAAAAATAGTCAAATTTGTGGAAAACATGCTAAAGGGTAGGGTAACGCGCCTCAAATTTGATGACTACGAGTCGGAGAACATAAATATCGACAATGGGATAGGACAAGGAGACCCACTGTCGATGGTGCTATACCAATACTACAACACCGACCTATTGGACATACCTGTTGCGCAGCATAGCACGCAGCATACAGGAATGGAGTTCTCACCTTTTAGTAGGAGAGGGACTGTAGAGTGGAGAGTATGCGCAAGTGGGAATGAGAGTGAATAGTGTCTGTATTCGCCTCCCTCTACATAGGAGGGTTTTTATGCTCTATGGTCCTACCCTGTCCAAATGCGTAAAAGTGATGAGTATCACTGTCCATAATATCGCGTTTTTACACACGCCTGATGTAAACTTCCACTTCGAGATAGGCATAGGGCTTCTCTCACTCAGTGGGCATATTGCGCCCATCGTAGTACGTATCCTAACTACCATAATAGGTAACCGTACTTCGGTAATGTCGTAACTGCTATAGATAAGCCCTTATGTACTTATCACGTTCCAACACTCCCCCTTGCTTAGTGCAGCTACTAAAGCGCGTCTAAGCAATAACAGTGTCTACTCGAGACATTCAGAATGAGCAATGAGGCAAGGACACCTCAATTCTTAAATGTCTGAGGGTTGCGTAGGAGTCAGTGAGAGAACCTGTCTCTAACACGTCTCATCAAGTTGTGAATGGCTATCATCAATGACATTTTCCAACTTGGCGTGTCATATGTGTTATTACGTCCCCTTCAGGGACTGGACATGCGAACTCCCCTCTGGTAGTTCAATGAGAGGCTTAAAGTCAGCTGTGGAAGCGACATCGCACCATGTCTTGAAGAGAGTAAGGTGATTCTGTCCTGTTTCATCAGGAGACAGTTGCTCGTGATGCTCTCCTCTGTGAACATAAAGAAACATATGTTCAACTAAAGAAGAAGCGGTGGACACGGGAGTACAAAAGCTCCTTCACACTCTCTCCATGATTAGACATGCTCTAAGCGAGCGACGGCGATCCAAACTCTAGCCCTAGCTGTTCCCTGAATTTAAGGAACTTAATACGACCCAGATTCTTAGTAAAAAGATCGGCGGGGTTCTCGGCTCCTTCAATGAAGAACAGCTCTATCTTCTTTTCACGAATCACATCACGTATGTAATGGTGACGTAGATCAATATGTTTGATTCGCTTTTCCTGAACAGGATTAGAAGATAGAAATATGGAGCCTTGATTATCTCCGCATAATGGAATTGGTCCTAGATCTATCCCAAGCTCACTAAAAAGCGAGCAGATCCAGACCAGTTGTCTGCTTGTATCACACAGCGACATGTATTCTGCTTCAGTGGACGAGAGCGCGATAGACTTCTGCGCTCTAGAATTCCAGCAGAACACTCCATTAGCCATTTTTACTAAGTAGCCTGTAGTAGACTTTCTCGTGATTGGGTCAGAAGCCCAATCAGAGTCTGCATATGCTATTATACCTCTGTCACTTTTGCCATTAAAGACTAAAGCATAATTAGAGGTACCAATTAAGTAGCGGCATATATACTGCGCATGCTTCATATGGTCCTCAGACGGGTTGGCAGCAAACTGCACCATCTTGGTAACAGCATAGGCAATATCTGGTTGCGTACCAATCATAATGTATAGGAGTGATCCTATCACTTGTTGGTATGACGCGCAGAGTTCTGGGGTTGCAGTACCCTTATTAGAGATGTCAACGAGTGATACTCGCGAGTATGAGTACTCGTCGGAAATCTCCGACGACGTACTCGTACTCGACTCGTACTCGCGGCGGCGAGTACTCGTGATAACGAGTACTCGCCGAGTTTTCCGAGCTGACACTCGTACTCGCGCCACGAGTACCCGTCTGAGCCACGAGTACTCGCACTCGCGAGTACTCGTATTCGTTCGATCACACAGGTACTCGTTTTAAACGAGTACTCATTGTTTAGCTAGCTACACTACTACAGATGATATCCTAATATACGAGCCCCTGCCCCAGCGTACCCCCCCGCCATCGCATCCGGGTCACCGCCGTCGCCCGTCGTGTTATCGCCGAGCCACTGTCGCCGTCTATCGCGTCGTCGTAGTCATCGTTTGAGCTCGTGTCGTCGCTCGCCGTTGATGTCTGGTGTCGTTGCCGTTGTGGATGAATGATGAACCGTCGTCGGTGTGTCGTCGTCGTCGCTGCCGCGGCCCGCTGTGTCGTAGTCGTCGTTGGGACGGCCATTCGCGTCGTGTTTGGAACAGTGCGCTGGCGGGGTTTGTGGTTGTCGTAGTCTTGAACGTTGAGCGTGGGAAGCCACCGTGGCCTGTGGGAAGCAACCTTTTCCACGCCCGCTCGGTGATTGCCATTTTCATACATGGCTGAATAATCTCCGACCAATCCAAGCCACGTGCACCGCCAACGACCGACCAACTACGACTCTCGACTCTACGACAACATGCCTCAAGTCCGCCGACACAGCTTCGAGCTGCACGAACACCACCAGCCGCCGCCAGCACCCTGCCAACGCAGCTACGGCATCAGCAACAGCCATGGGGCGAGGTGACGGCGGCAACGCAACTACGACGCCCATCGATACGACGACTGGGCAATGCCCGTCGACCACGACCCAGACAACAACCCCATCGATTACGACAACGGGGCAATCCTCGTCGGCTTACGAAGGCGGGGCGATCGCCAACGGCAACGACGAGTCGACGACGGAACGACGCGACACGCCGGCGATGGGCTGACACAACGACTCGACTCGACGGCACTGACACGACGACACGGATTGCACAGTAGATTATAATTAGTTAGTACTGTAATAGTTACATAGTGTATGCCAGTGCAATAAAACAAACTTTTGTTAGCCCGGAAATGGTCACGTGACCCCGCGAGTACACGAGTACTCGCGCGATCGAAAGCGGAAACTCGTACTCGCGCATACTCGTGGGAACGAGTACTCGCGGGCACGAGTACTCGTCACAAACGAGTCACACTCGCGAGTACACTCATTTGATGATAACTCGTTGACATCTCTGGGTACGAGGGGTGCTCTCGTTGGCCGATTGTTGACTTTGTGACGTTGGCACTCTGCGCATCCTTTGACGAATTCCATCACGTGTTCCATCATCTTCAGCCACCAGTAGTGTCGCTCTACGATGCGAGTGGTTTGTTTGATGCCTGGGTGTCCGTATATTGGTGGATCGTGGTGATTTTTGATGATAGTGCTGATCGTTTTCGCGTCTCCTGTGATGACTCTTGCACCTTGTCAATACCATATGCCATCGAACTTCTTGAGTTGATGAGGGTCTACCCATGGGCATATTTGGCTTTCGTCTTGTTTGTGGTTCTCTGGTAACTGGGTGACTGTGGTCCGTGCGAATACTTTGTCTGGGAGTACTACGACTCCTTTGTTGTCTCCGTCGCCCCTGTCGTAATCCGGTCTTCTGGATAACGCATCTGCTCGTCCATTGCTTGTTCCTTTAATGTGGTGAATCTCAAAGTCGTATTCCATGAGTTCTAGTACTTCCCTTGCTACTCGTTGACTTATTTTCTGCACAGATCTCCAATGCGTGAGATTTAGGTGATCCGAGAAGATCTTGATCTTGTGTGGCAATCCAGCTAGGAAGGGTCTCCAGTGTCTCAACGCTTTGACTATTGCCAGTAGCTCCAGATCGTATATGTTGTAGTTGCATTCCGCTTCATTCAGCGTGGCCGAGTAATAGCCTACTGGGTGGCGCTTGCCATCTGTCTTCTTTTGCAGTAGGACTGCGCCGACCGCGAATCCCGATGCGTCCACTTCGAGTTCGAATTGATCCGTAAGGTTGGGGTGAGTGAGTACTGGTTCCTGTGTTACGAGGGTTTTGAGAGTTTGGAAGGACTTTTCTTCATCGGCTGTCCACTTCCACTCCGTGTCCTTGCATGTGAGTTTATTGAGTGCTCGTGCGTGCGTGGCAAAACCGCGAATGAAGAGTCAGTAAAAATTGCAGAATCCTAAAAAGGAGCGAATGTCTCTGACCTTTGTCGGTCGTGGCCAGTCCTTGATGCCTGAAATTTTTACCGGGTCCATGCGAGTTACCCCCTTTTCAAGGATTACCCCCAGGTAATCCATTTGCAGTTGGTGGAACAAACATTTCTCCGGTTTGAAGTAGAGGTCATGGTCCATGGCGACTTGGAGTACGTCACATACTGCATTGATGTGCGCTTGCAGTCCGGCATTTTCATGCGTGGCAATGCCGATGTCGTCCATATATACTCGAATAATGGTGCCCAGCAGTTGTTGTCGCATAATCATGTCGCCCATAATGTCATTCATCATGTTTTGAAAGGTCGCCGGCGAATTTGTGAGTCCGAAGTACATAACTAATGGTTCAAATAGTCCGTACCGGGTTTTAAACGCCACTTTGTGTTCGTGTCCTTCCTTGATTCGTATGTTATTGTACCCCCATTGGACATCGAGTTTAGTGTAGTAGTGTCCATTGCCTAGGTCATTGATGAGTTCTGACATCAGGGGGAGGGGATACTGGTTGCGTATGGTGCAGGCGTTGATCTTCCTATAGTCCTGGACCAGCCGTAGTTTCCCATCTTTCTTTTTGATGAAGAAGAAGGACGAGGCATAAGGCGATTTTGATGGTCGGATATATCCCATTTTGAGTTGTTCGTCCAGCCATTCTTTGAGTTTACTGTCTTCGTCTTGTGTCATGGGGTATACTTTACAGTCGATGGTGGCGGGCGTTCCCGGTTTGAAGTCGATTGCGTGGTCCCATGATCGGGATGGTGGGAATCGGTGTGATGCTTCCTCACTGAAGATTTTGGTGAATCGCCAGTATGGTTCCAGAATTGCCGTCGAGGTGGTATATTGGTTAGCGGCTATAGCTAGTTCAGTGGCCGTGGTACGTATCTGACAGGCTTCCTCTAGTTCTTCTACGATGTTCTGGGCTTCTTCTTGTGTGATTGCCCCGGCGACGACCACCCGAGTCTCCACTGGGTTCACTGATCGGATGATTATTGGAAGTGATTCTTCGTGAATGGTGGCGTGGGTCCAGCTGATGGTTGGTTCGTAGGTGGCTAGCCATGGATAACCCAGTACTAGGTCTTCGTTTCCTATATCTGTAACTAGGAATCGCATGACTCTGTGGTGTCCTTTTGTCTGTACGTCCAAATCGATGAAGTGTGTAATAGACCCAGCTTTGTTCTCCGTATTATCAATGTTCCATATCTTTTTTGGGCACTCTAGGATTTGTAATCCGAGTCCCATGCGTTTGGCGAACGCTGGTCTTATAAAGTTGTCGGTGGCTCCGGAATCTACAAGCCCTTTTATGTCGGCCATGGAGTAACTGGTGCGAATCGAGACTGGAATTCGAAGCGAACGGAAGCGAGTCATGATTACAGAGTTACAATTAATTGCCCTCACCCAGGCCGATGGGTCTAGGCGTCCAGAAAATCCCCCTGATTCCACATGTCTTGGAGTATCAGGTCCTTTACTTCGTCGCTGGCTCCCCTAACTCCGTCGAGCCAATCTTTTGCAGTTTGCTGCGGTGTGGACGTGCTTGCTACTCGCATCGCAGGGCTGAACACGAGTCTGATCCGTGGCACCCGTGGCCCTCTCTAACGAGCCAAAGTTCATCAAAATTGGCCAAGAATTGAAGGAGATATGGTTAAAACATTATTTCATTCATATCTCAGTCATTTTTGGGCCGATTAAGACATTTTTGGGCTTGTTAGAGAGGGCCACAGGTGCCACGGGTCTGACTCATGTTCAGCCCTGTCGCGTCGTGGGTTGCTCTTGGGTGTAGTAGTCTGTCTCTGCGCTTCTGCTATTCGTGGTGGGCCTCCACTGTTGCGGGCGTTGTTTTCTGGGTCGAGTACACTCGCGTGAGAAGTGACCCAGGTTATTGCAGTTGTAGCAAATGACTTCCCTCATATCCCTCCTTTGACTGCTTCTCCTTCCTTGTCCTGATCCTCCCCTGGGCGTAAACAGGGCTCGCTGTTGGTATTGGTCACGGTTGGGGTCTCCCACTTCCGCGAGTCTTGCACGTGAACGATCAGCAGAGGTATCCATCGCATTGGGGTCGTAACGAGGTGATTGACCTCTGGGTGCATTCCAGGGTTGTCCTCCGAACCTTGGCTGAGGCGCAAATCATGGTTGTGGGTTTCTGGGGGGTGTCGTGATGTTGAGCCTCACATGTAGATGGATGTACTGTTTCTGCCTCCTGAGTGCTGCGTTTTTCCATTCTTGGAAGGTCCTCGGTTCGTCCATTTCATAAACCTTTGTGAAGAGCTTGCCTGGTAGCCCCGCGGTAAAGCGGTCAATGGTTTGTTGGTCGTCGAGGTGGTACTTAGCTTTCTGTGCTAACTGCTCGAAGTTGGTGACCATCTGTAAGTGCAGTAGGTGTTCAGAGCCGTTCAGAGCCGTTCAAGGACACTCTGAACAGCTCTGAACGCTCTGAACACCTAATTGTGTTTACAGATGACGTACATGTCAATGTCATCCCCTGTCATTTTGAATCCTCTCACCATCGTTGCTTGGGCTTGCTCTTGCTCCAACGTGTTTGAGAAACGATCGGCAAACCCTGCCGTCAATGTGTCCCATAAGTACTCATCGTACTTATCTGTTCCTCCCCATACCTCATTGTTGAGCCATTGGAGAAACCCTAGCATCCAATTGCTGACCAGTGGTCCCTTGATGAATCTGAGGAAGAGGAGGCATCTCTTGTACACGTTGTAAGGATAGCTCGGGCGCTGGGCCCGAAATCGTATGTTTTCGGTACTTTCGGTCTCGGTCCGGCCTCGCGTGGCATAGCTGCCATATCGGTCATATCGTCTTGACTTCCCACAGCATTGCGCCAGCATCGCCCCTCGCTATCGCTCCCCATCGATCAGACTCGGATTCCCTCTCTCCCTCTCACTCGTGTGTGTATACACACACACACACACACACACTCTCTCTCTCTCTCTCCCGCCGTCGCCATGGACCGCCGTCGCTCGTATTCACCTTTCAAGATACTCCCCAGCCCCTCGAACACAGGCCGCGCGTCCCTGCGCCTCGTGTCCCCTTTGTCCATCGCCATCCCATCTCGTCGCACCGCCCATCTCCCTTTCAAGATGTCAAGCTCGCTACACCCGTTCTCACTGCCTCGGCTCCTTCTGTTCATCATATCTTGTTGTCTCCTCGGCTCCTTTGTATCATCTCGCCCGTTCGTATCTTACCATTTGTCTGACTCGATCGTTTTCGCGTTTCGTCTCTCGGCTCCCTCTGCCACTTCTTCCTGTCCTTCTTACCTTACCCCTTCACCCCTACTTACTTGCCTGGGGTAGCTACTGACTCTTTTGTATTTAAACCGTCTTGTTTCCTGCTGAATACACAGCGCCCGGTCACCATTGTTTCCCCCTCTTTAGCTCTGCGTGCTTATCCTGGAAGTCAGGCCCTACCGCGGGCACTCAAAGGATCAGTTCGCAAGGTTCTTGCATCGTCTTGCATCGTCTCGTCTCGTCTCTACACATTCGCTTCGTCTCGTCCTCGCCTCGTCCGCTCACATTCGCACCAGCTCTTGCCGTTGCGAACACTCCAGACTCAGCTTCCTTGTCCTCCCTCTGTAACCCCTGCGGGATCCCCTCCGCCTATGAACTCACACGGACTCGGCTCCATACAATGTTTCTCATTATCGGGGCGTCGAAGTTTAACCCCATGTATCCATGCCATTGCGTGAGGAAGGATTCGTATTCAGCGCGGTCTCCTTTGAAAATTGATGGGGGCTCACCCTCCAATTGAGGCGTAGGCCCTCCTAGTGGTCCCGGTCCTCCTGCTGGTATTCCTCCACCTGGTGGTCCTCCTCCGAAGCCTCTGCCGAAACCTCCTCCTCCAGGGGGTCCACGCCCCGGTCCTCCTCCGCCTGGGGGTCCTCTCCCCCCTTCGGGCGGTCTTCCTCCGGCTCCCGGTGGTGGGTTGTTGATTCTTCCAGGAGGTGGGTCTGGGACATCTGGTCCTACGGCTCTAAAAATTGTGGCGTCATCCACCGTCATCCAGTGACCCGTGCTAGGGTTTATAGGTTGTAGGTGCGCCTCCGCTTCTTCGGCTATTCTTCGAATTTCGTCGTCGATGGCGGCGTGCCTAAGATTCTCTGTGATGATTTCCGTTTCGGTGGCCATCGCTGCTACCGCTGGTGACAGTACTTGAATTGCCTCAGGTTCGTCGATGTGGAGTGACTCAGCTCTTTGGATTACTGCTCCTTTGCTTTCGTCTTCGTCACCTGTCTGGCTATCTTCGTCTCCACTTGTTTCTGAGGGTGCTGGTGTTCTTGGTTCCAACGTACTCGGTTCCTCTTCTGGTTGTCCGTCTATGCGTCCGTACTGTTCCTGCGTTGGTAGGTTTCGAGTGTCGATGTTGCAGTTATAGTTCCTTCCAGCTGGGCGTACTACGTCCCACCTGTTGTCTATCGGATTCCACGTAATTTCTACCCAGCACTGATGCTCAAAGTTGAACTCAACTGGACAGTACCGGGTTGGTCCCGAAGTGAAGTCCACGAAATATCCGATATCGCCTCTGAATTCTCTCCACCTAGCGGCTCCTAGGAATTGTACTGGTACGTTACAGTCTCCTTGTCGTTTGAGGGAGTAGGTTTGGAAATTGGTCCAACGGTCTCGAGTTGTGAACGCCACGATGAAGGGATCTTGGTCTTAATGTTACGCTACCACTGGTGTTTAGTCTGACTTGGACTGCGCAAGGGCATTCACAACTTAGCTTGGTTGGGTTTGATGGACTCTGGGTCACGTGACATGACGTGACGTGACATAGGTACATGGCCTTATCTCGATGGCACATGACATGGCTTATTACACCAGGACAACGACGGTCACTGGGCACTTCCAACCAAGTCAACGGCCTCTGAGCCTGACTAGTGGGTCCTTATGAGGAGGGAAGGGAACAAGGTCCTCTTCAGGCGGCACCAGGGTCGGCACACAAGTACTGAAGGGTTTAGACACGAAGGGAGGATGATGGTGGTCAGAAGAAGACCAAGATGGGGAATCTTGGTCGCCTTCAGTCTGTATTTATACATATGAGGCTGCTTTAAAGCTCCTCTTGAATCCGTACTGCCTAAATGGGCAGGTCTCAGCCACATCGGCCCGAGACTGTGGCTACCTAATACTACGAGTCTATGACTGATATATGGCTTACTACAGGAGTCACCACTGTATGTAAGCGTCCACTTCGAGTGCTGTGACAATACATACAAGCCACCGCAAGATTCAAGCAAGATACTCAAAGCCCCCCAAACTCACAAAACCTGCAACCCCAAAGCTAAGCCGTCATCAAGGCGGACAGACACTTTCCAGAATCCCTGCAAAACACCCCACAATCCGCCAGGCCCCGAAAAGGCCGATTCAAGACATGAAGAGTTAACGGATGACGAAGCACACCCGGACGCAAAGGAGTAGTACTGAGGCACAAACGGAAACGTGCTGCACAACCACGCGCACCGCAAGAACTCACACCCTCAAATCCGACCCTTTGCCCTGCATCTGTAATTGCACTAGGTGTTCAGAGCTGTTCAGAGCTGTTCAAGGACGCTCTGAACAGCTCTGAACACTCCGAACACCTAATTGCATTTACAGATGTGGTGCAACACGCGCCCCAATAAACTCAACACTTGACGAATTGCAAAGTCGCTCATTCATGAGCGGGGAGGTGTCATATTGTGAAGAGGCTATAATATTGGAGTAGAAGCGGAGCAAGGAGATAGGAAAGGAAATGCAATGTAATAGTGCCACATAGGGCCATGTACCCCAAGGCGCACTCAAACAAGCACTCAAATGGATTCCAAAAAAAAAAAAAAAAAAAAAAACTCCATTGTCTAGTGCCGTTGTTTAGTTACTGGCCCTATCTTTTACCCATGAGTAGTTACCTGATGATGTGTGTACGACAAGTCGAAACATTACCCGCCAGCCATGTTTTGCATAGCCGACACCACCATGCGTTGTAAGGCCGGCCTTCGGGCTGAGTCCGAAATCATTCGTTTTCGTATCTTCGATCGCTTTGGCCATGCGGCCTTTTCTCGTGTTTCCCTTTCTATTCCCCTTTTACCTTAGCATTAGCTACAGGTATCTTTTGTATATAATCTTTTACTCTGTGCTGAATATACTCAGCGCTCGGTCGCCCCCCTTTTCCTCTCTCTTAGAGTCTTAGTGTGAATATCCCGGAAGTTAGGCCCAAATGCGGGCACTCGAAGGACATTCTCACTATCACTTATTCTTCCCCTCTTTGGCTGCTTTCCTCTAAACTGTTCCTCCACCCTCTGCCCACGTTTACTCACACACGCGCTTTCAAGCACGTTCAGCATCCGCCTGAGTCTGAGGATGTCGTCCATCCTGGAATATACTTATCAGGTCGGCGACCCTGATGTTCCCTCCAGTGCTCGAGCACAACTTGGGTTTTTGGTAGGTCTATATACGTTATAAGGTGAGTCGACTCATAATTGCCCTATGGTGAAAGACCATTTACCTTTGCATCTTTTGCAGCCATCTCGTCCAACTGCTCAAATTCCCATTTGTCATCGGACTCCCCTCCCTTCGCCTCCGATGCATTCTCCCTTCCCGACGTGTTACCTGAATCATCTGAACTCGGGGCTTTATTTGCACAAGTATTTTGAGAATCCTCAGATACGCGTGGAAATACATGAGTCTTTGGTGTTTTGGGAGGTTCCTCAATGGTGTAGACTTCGTCGGTCTCAGTGTCGCACTCAGCTATGACATTAGTCCTGGTTTTCTTTTTTTTGGGTGGCTGTGCCTGCTCTTCATTATCTGAGGTGACCATGCTTTGTTTGGTCTTCGAATTCTGTGTGGCGAGTGCTTCTTTTGCCTTCTCCATAGGTTTGCGAATGCGGTTGGGCCGCTTACTGACAGATTTGGTAGCGCCATTCACAGAGTCATCATCGGCAAAGTCCTGGCCTGCTGCGGTGACAGCGGTGATGCCAAATGCGCCCAAAGTGGTCTGGGTAGAGGGGCCACTGGGCTGCCGGGATGGGGCGCTCGAGGCGCTCTTGCCTAAGGAAGGTGAGAATAAGCCTCAACTAACTATTGCGGACTTACGATTGGACATAGGAATATCATCTGGGTCATTGGGCCATTCCATCTCATGTGCCTCCTTGAGGCCACCGTTCAGGGTACACGCTTCCCCAAATGGTTTTGTTGGATCCATTGGAAGTTCGTTTTCAATACAGTACTGAGGTTGTGTCGTCTCATTTCGATTTTGAACTCCGTCCCACATCGGTATTTCCCATTGTTACCACCCCGCCCCAGCTTGAGCCGCCAAAACTTTTCGCCTACCTTCAGAACAGCCATTTGCATCAATCCTTTCCCTCACGGAAGATCGTAAATCCAAACCCATCTGCTCTTTGTGTCCTCCCCACTAATGAGTGGCCATCCCTCTTATACTACGACGTGCTGACATTTATTGCAGGTCTACACAGCTTCCCTGGAGAAACACCCACCATCGTCGGCACCACCACCAAAATCGCTTCCCCGTGTGGACCCCCAACTACACCACTGCCCCTCCACACCCTGCAGCCCCATAATCACGACGGCAGTTACAACGCTGACGGTGACATTGACAGCAACGATGACGGCGACGATGGTGCAGTGACAGCAACTACAGTGACAGCGACAGCAATTACGGCGATGACAGTACAGCAACAGCAACGACGACGGCGCAGTGCAGCGATAGCAATGATGACGACGATGGTGCAACATGGTGATAGCGACAACAATGGTGCGGTGTGGGCTGCGCAGCGATAGCGACAACGAAGGGGTGGGGCAGGCAGTAGGCTAGTTCCTGTAGTAGCTACCCATAGATATTTATACAAATATCACCCGTTTCTGTATCTTTAAGACCGTGCGAGTACCTCCACGAGTATCCCTGCCCAATTGTACTATGCGTTTGTGGCTGCTCTTTTTGTAATCGCAAGGCCAGCGGTTCAAACTTCAAGGTGCAGTCCAGTCCGGATGTTACGATCACCCGGATCGTTACACGAGGAACACAAGAGTCAGTAAGACGGGCCGGTGGACTACCGGTGCTTACTAAGCAGAAACTCGCACTTGACTCAGGAGGTTGACTTGGGCTATATTATTTGAAGACCAAGATGGAAAATACAATGTAAACTATGAGTCTCTTTTATATCTTACAGTACTGGTATTTTCCATACTATTTTCTGGGAGACACGCAAGTGCCAGCAGAGCATAAGAGTGCTGGCACTGCTGAGCTGGCAGCATATGAGTCACAGTCTAAATATGGAAACCGAGTCATCCATCCCAAAACGGAAACGCTTACGCGGCGTGGTGTCACGTGATCGTGACATACGCCCCCCTCTTGATTCATTCGTCCTCGAATGATTTTTGATGCGCGTCTTCGTATCCGTCTTCGCAGTCTTGCAGCGCGTGGTCGTCGCCTTCTTCGATCGGGTCGTACGGTGGGTGAGCTTGTTCATGGCGTGAACTGGTGCGGTGTTTGTCGGTGCGTGAGAACCGCTGCGTTAGCGCGGTCGTGTCGTCTGTTGTCGGTTCGACGGTGTTGCGGGGGAGAATGTCGTCCTGAGTCTTCTGGATCGGGGCCGAGGTGGGCGACGTTGAGGTCGGCGTCGGGTCTTCACAGTCGTAAAAGATGTCGTCGTCGTCGTCTTCTTCGGGGATGTCGTACGCCATGGTTTCTTGTGCCGAATCTGTCGTGTCGGGGGCCGAGAGGGCCGTGAAAACCGAGGGCGTCGAGGTTTTTACTCCCCCTCTAGGCTTGATGTCGTCCTCGACAGTCGAGTAGGGTGATACGGGACGTGTTGGCGCGGGACTTGGGTCGACCCAAGTGAAAGCTGGGAATCTCGGGGAGGGCGATGGCGAATATTGGGACGTGCGTGGGCTGAAGTCGAGGTCGATGGCGTTGATGTGCGCGTCGCCGTTGTCTGAGCCGAGGTCGGATCCTCCCATCAACATGAGGGTCTGGATGACGTGGTCGCGCTCGTGCGTGCTGAGGCCGAGGAGGTGGGCGGTCGCTGAGGCCGTGTTGATAACAGCGGGCTGAGGAGGCGCATGGACTGGTTGCGCTGGTGTCGGGACGCTGTACATGTTGATTGCGTTGGCTTGCGCGTCCGGGACTGCTGTGGGACCGATGCGAGCAGCTTTCTTCGGGCAGACGAGATACGAATGGCCGACTTGTCGACAGTAAAAACATCGTCCCTCGCGTTGGCACTGCTCTCTTTCGGTGGGGGTGAGCGGGGTGAAACGGGGCGGACGGGTCGTGGAGATGGAGTCGATGTCCATTGGTACGGCGGTATCGGGAGCGGGTGCAGTGAAGACGGGGGTCGGGACGAAGGTCGGGAATTGTCCCGTGTCGGGTCGTCTAGTAGCGCGATTGCCTCGGGCGGTAAAGCAACTGGCCAGGGTGCGGGCGCGCTGAGCCTCGGCTCGTGCAGCGGTCTGCCATTCTGTCATCGTTTCGGGCATCGTGGTGCGCATGATGCAAGCGCGGAGCAGGGCGGGGCTGAGCCCGCGGCGAAAGAACTCGATGGTTCCATTTGCGTCTCGGTGCCACTCGGCGACGTGGGCGAGTCGTTCGAACGTCGCGATGTACCCGTCGACATCGTCCCCGCTCATTACGAGCGTGGTCAACTGCTGGTACGCGTTTTGCTGGCTCAGCGTGTCCGTCCACGCAGTTTTGAATGCCGTTTCGAATTCTGTCCAGAGCGTTTCGTCCGTCTCTGCGGTGGGGTTGGTGGCTCGGGTCGTGGCAGTGTCCAGCGTACGTTCCATTAGATCTACCCAATCGTTTACGATGGGTCCACGTACGAAGCTGCATGCGAGCCCGACTCGTGAGTACGGGCTCAGAATGCTTTCATGTGTTCGGTTGTTGCGGCGAAACTGGCGAAATTCCCGAAGGAATTGTTCACTTTCTGCGCGGTTGCCGGCGAATGTCGTTGGTGTTGTGCCTTTGAAGGCACCTGTGAGGGGCGCGGCGGCCATTGCTGGGACGGTGGTCGGGATTGCCGGAAGCGCGTATGTGGTGAAGATGTCGGGCGCGGTGGGTTGGACGTAGGTTGCGATAACTGCTTGTGTGAGCTCTTCGAGGGTTTGTTGTGGTTCGACGTTCTCTTCGATGAGGGTAGCGTCTACGTGGATGGGTGTCAGCTGTCGGAACGCGGTGGTTAATTCAGTGATGGGGTCTGTTGCAACGACGCCCTCTGCGGTGTACTCGAGTGGTTCGTCTTCGGCTGATACTGGAGCGGTGGGTGCCGGGAGTATCTCGGGGTTTTCTTCGTCGGTTTCTGACCACCAGCCTAAGCCGAGGTCGTTGTTGCGGGGGATCTTGAAAGAGCTTTTGGTGACGAAGTCGTCGTCACGTTTCTCCAAAATGTGCCAACGGTGGTTGATGAACTCGATGTAGAACGCGTGCCCGTTGATGTGGGCTCGGTAGCCTTGTCGCGCGTCTCGGTGTGCGTAAGCCCAGTAAGCTTCGCCTAGTACGTGTGCGGGGAGGTCGTTAGACCAACGGCGTGTGACTACGACCCAGGAATCGTCGTCGGGGATGTCGAGAGTTAGACTAGCCACGGTGCTCGGACTGTGCTAGTGAGACGAGAGGTGCACGCGGGGCAGCACGGGGCTGGAGTGGTGCTGAGACAACAAGAAGTACGCGCCGGCTGGCCGTACTGGACTGGACGCGAGAGTTGTGGGGTCTTGTACCCACAGAGGTCGAGAGACAGGAAGTGCGCGCCGACGTGACCGCACTGGACTAGACGAGAGGGTGGGACTGGTACCCATGGAACGCGAGGCGAGAAGTGCGCGTCGACTTGACCGCACTGGACTTGGACGCGAAGGTGGGACTGGTACCCACAGAACTAGACGGCTAGGCGGGACTCTACACCCGCGGCAAAAAGGGATCTTGGTCTTATGTTACGATCACCCGGATCGTTACACGAGGAACACAAGAGTCAGTAAGACGGGCCGGTGGACTACCGGTGCTTACTAAGCAGAAACTCGCACTTGACTCAGGAGGTTGACTTGGGCTATATTATTTGAAGACCAAGATGGAAAATACAATGTAAACTATGAGTCTCTTTTATATCTTACAGTACTGGTATTTTCCATACTATTTTCTGGGAGACACGCAAGTGCCAGCAGAGCATAAGAGTGCTGGCACTGCTGAGCTGGCAGCATATGAGTCACAGTCTAAATATGGAAACCGAGTCATCCATCCCAAAACGGAAACGCTTACGCGGCGTGGTGTCACGTGATCGTGACACCGGACCGGGTTTGCATCGACCGAGGTTGATGGTGAACCCCGAACCGGACCCTCTAGCCGGGCGGTGAACCGGACCCAAACCTGAACCGGACCTCGGGTGCGGTCCGGTGCGGTTCAGGTCCAAACCCCAATCCGGACCAGACCGTGGCATCCCTAGACAGGTCCCATTTTTACAGATGTACTTACTCACATTTCGTCTTGTGACTCATGATGTGTTCCTATGTGACATGGCACCCTGTAACCAGGGTTACAGACTTATGATGTGGCACCTCATGCTTAGGATCTAGGCTGTTCTAGACTGAGCTAAGTATAGATTCAGACTCATGTTTATGCACTGGCACCTACTTGGTGACGATTACAATGTGCTGGCACTTACTGCCAGCAAAGACTCAGAGTTGGACATGCTGGCAAGAGCCAGTCATACATGTATAAAAGGTCACAAGGAATGCTTGTAGATTCCTCATTTTAGTCATCTGTTTTCTTCCCTCATCTCATCTCTCATCTGCTAGTGTGCAGTCTACTTTTCTACTTCAAGTTCTTCACCACACACTTTGTCAGGAGTCCAGCCTGTTGTGCTGGTACTGAGAGCAGTAGGAAGAAGCTGTGAAGGCTGAAACTTTGACTTTGACTCAAGGGGGTGGCGGGACCGGAATCCCGAACAGGACGTTGGGGGGGGGGGGAGGTGTGGTGAAGGCCTGAAAAAATTTGGACCTTCCTAATTAGGAAGTGGTCCCCCTAGTGGTGGTACAACTACATCAGTAAATGGGCAATTTAGTTTCCGTTGTTTCATTGGTTTTTGCCGTTTTTAACGGTTTTCTCAGTATCCGGAAACCTGAAACCCAGAGACCGGGAAACTCGCTCACCCAACTCAAATATTTGTATAGGAAGTCCAGAACGATGAACTAACTACTTTAAACATTGTCAAATATGATCTAATGTCTACTAATAAACTCGTGGGCATGATGATTGACATAATGATTAACAAAATAAGTGCAATAACTGTCCAACGCGGTGTGGTAATCAAAGTCCTCTGGTACCCGTGAGCCGCCATAGATGGGCAAAAGATGCGCTGCCCGAGCAATGGAATCCACATGGATAACTTCAAGAGTGGGCTTGCCACGACGATCTAGCTCTTGCTTCACAATCCACATGCCTGTGTCTGGGTCACGCTCATCAGTGTGAACAAACCAATTGATCAATGCACACGAAAAATTCTTCCGCCGATACTCAAATGAGAAGAAGAGTAGGACGCGCCCGATTTCCATGCCCTCCATGCCGGGCTGGGAATCAACGACAACAAAAACGGTATTGTGGCGGGGGTGGCCAAAGAAGTTTGGAGTTGACCGAATTCGCTCACGCCGCAGGCCGCCTGATCCAGAGAGATCACTAGGGGCGTAAAACGTGGCAACGGCAGAGTGATGAACCTTGATGGCACCATCAAAGACGGGGCATTCCTCCATTGTTGATGGAGCGATGCGCTCATCTGGGTGGCGAAATTTGTAGAGGAACTGAGCAAAAATAAGTGGAAACATGGGCTGCTTGATGTACGCTGCAAGGGCATGGAGTTGAGACGGATAACCGGATTCTGAAAGTTTGAGAAGTGAATGATACGCTACTCTAAAAAAGCGTACACTTACGAAATTTAGTTGCAAGCTTAACATCAAACTCACTCATATCTTGAGATGTACCCGGGACAATTGCCTCGTCTTCATCTTCGAGTTCTTCCGTGTTATCAATTGGCACACTGGCTACAGTATTACCAAGCTCAGACGTGGAACGAAGCCCATGCAGCATCCCACTGTCCCCAAGACACCGGCGTAGCGTCAACATCTTGTCCATGCGTTGGAGGGTCGTGAGCATCTGAGTGAGAGCCTGATATCGACTAGATCGTCGCCAAGGTTCTTTGACAGCCCGAATATGTTTTGATTCAGTGATTGATGAGCAGAGTCCGTTGGGAGAGCCGAAGAGGTGTATTGAGTGGTAGAAGTGCTTCAGAGCATGCTGGCGTGGAAGGGAGAGTGTCGCACAAACTCCTGCCTCAATAAAGATGGCACGTAGTTCATGAAACGTCTCGACACAGTCTCGAAAGCGTTCAAGAGATAGGGAATTAATGGAATTTTGACGGGCAATATAACAGGCATCCATGAATGCCGCAACACAGCACACCATTGCAGACGGGACATAGCCAGCGATTGCGGCAAGAAAAACCTTGAAAGATAAGGTTAATGTGCCAGATGCGATAAGATAATCACCGCACGCATACCTTCATTAACGCCTTAGAGTCATCGCCCGTCCACTGTTTAAAATCACGCCCATCTGCAAACCGGCGAAGACCAGGGAATGGGGCAACTGCCGAGATCCTGGAGTCAGACGAGTCATGAGCCGTGCACCAAAAATGAAAGAAAGATCATACCGGCGGTCAATATCTTCAATAGTTTCCAGCGCGACTTTCTCTCTATGTGTCAAGTGTAGATACTCCAGGACCCATTCAACGAGGTGGTCTTTGAATACCCCTTTGATTAGTTGATGGAGGAGATCAGGTGCGAGTAGTTCATGGATGTCTGCACGCGGGAACGAATGCGTGAATGGCTGTCCAACACTTTATCAGGCATTGACGTCAAAATGAAAGTGTAGTACATACCACAATGTTGTGCCAAACACCGAAATCATCCCAGAGGATACTGGGCTTAAATGTCTTGATGAGGAGGTCGGTTTTCTTGTGTGAGCGTTGATGACTTCCCGGACCATCAAGGTCAGTGGGCACCGCATCACATCTTACATAAGCACAAGACTTTAGCGATGCCGGACAAGAGTGATCACCACGACTTACTTTGGACACCATGTGGAGACAATACCAGCGAGCCAGACCTGTTCCGGATAGTCTGCAATGTATGGCCCAAGACCAAAAATCGTGCGGCGAAAGTGTCCATCAGGGCACCTCATGACTCTTGGCTTCGTCATATAAGGCTTGAGAGGCATGAAAACTAATTCGAGACAGCTGTGGTAAAGTTGGCGACAGAACATCTGAAACTCGGGCCGTTTTCGCTGGCGTTTGCTTGCTTGAAAATGTACTGTCCCTCAACAACGAAGACAAGACGACAAAGTATGTTACAACGTACTCTTTGGGATTGGAAGAAAAGCAATAGGCGTTACACCATTTCCGTGTCCACGCCGAGTGGTATTTGTGATGTTACCAAGCGATGCGTATACAGGGTGATATTCTTGACCTCCTGTTGCGACGGAAACAGTCGTCTTGTCACTCCCAGCAACGATTGGGACAAACATCGATCCTTCCGTGTTCTTGTCTTGAGAAATTGTGTCCTAGAGCCGTTCATCAGACAGACAACTATACCACAACAACATGGAGGTACTTACCGCCTCACAAAACGCCCAGTTTCCCGACATAAGATTGGAATAAACACGATGGCCCTTTGCATCGTACTCTTTGTACGGCGTGTACTCGAACTGTCCATCGAACTCCTTCGAGGCTAGTTGTTCCTCGAAAACAGAAAGGATATTCCTTACGTTGAGCTTGTAAGTCTCCTGCATCCACCGGGGAAGAGTCCCGGTTGGTTGCGGTCCATTGTACGACAGTTGATAAGTCACCCAACTAACTCCACCGACTGATATTGAGTCGATCGTGTTGTACATCTCCTTAGCACTCTTCCATGGGACACCGTCGCAGCTGTCGTGGTCCATCTGATGTGTTGTAGTAGCCATTGCCCTCCAGAGGTCAAGGCCTTGTCGAATGTCTTCTGCGGAGGACTGAAGTCGTACATAGTGGTAGTAGGCCCATTCGTATTGCAGCCTGTCGTTAAAGGGAAGCCACGGGTTGCCACATGACTCGGACAAGTCTGATTTTGGTTGTCGTGGGACAGGTTCTCCGAGGAATGCACCATCAGACGAACAAGGACGGGCTTATAAGTATTCAGTACCTTATACAAGCAATTATGTACCAGTCTGTGACATACCTGAGAGGTGGGGATGGCGCACAAAGGTGTGCAACTGTGACGCTTTGGCCATCCCCGCAAGTGTACTGTTTTCGTTGTGCTTTGAGTTCACATGCTTTGTCAAGCCTCCTTGTGAGCGGAAATTATCTTGACAAAAGGAACAGACGTAGGACATGGCATATAGAATATGTAGGCTGAGGTTCGGAGGTAGACTTGCCCAAAAATGTTGAAGGCGACTGAAGAGAAAAGACGCTTCCCATTATGGTCAGAATGTTGGACGTTGCACGAACTGCTGAGGCAATCAAGTTACGTACCTGTGCCACTCACCTTTCCGCCTCCTTCCGCTTACACTGTGATAGGGAATCTTGTTGTCAAGAAGCCGAAACTGACAGAACCAACGTATGTACATGGCTATTGCCGACAAATACACAAGCTAATACACTATACAGCCGTATTGTGGGGCTCAGGCTCAAGTCGCGAGACAACAACGGCGATCTTATATCTATCTCCTACACCACACCACGACGCCGTTGTTCGTCCAAAGGGACGTGCTGCGGCGATCCTCGCACAAGTCAATCGAGTTTCTGCACCATGTATGTCGTCACGTCACCCCACCCAATTCGCAGTCGAGCCTGCAATGCTAATGACTCGTTGTTCATAGGGTCTCGAGCAGGGCTCACCTTTCCCGCCGTTTTCCGAATACCAAGATACATTCTCCAACAAGCTGACCCCTGACATGTTCGCTGCCTTCGCCGTTCCGTTGTGGATTCCGCAACCACAGCAGCTACTTTGCTTTGCGAAGGCCACTTACCCTTACTGGAAAGAGCGCCGAATTGAGCGAGGCGGCCATCGCATAATCCCTACCCTTAACATGAGTCTGACGCATCGTCGTACCTCTCTTCATCTGAGGCATTCTCGCTCTAGTACGTTGAGTCAGATATCAAAAACGAGTCTTATATTTGCTTCAGGCGGCATGATGTCAAGGCGATGCGCAAGACTCACGCCTCACAAGCGTCCTCCTCAGAAAAGCTTATGCTTTTGAAGCAAGAGCTCGCCACTGCCGCTGAGCTCGTGACTTACCCTTACTGGAAAGAGCGCCGAATTGAGCGAGGCGGTCATTGCATAATCCCTACCCTTAACGTGAGTCTGACGCATCGTCGTACCTCTCTTCATCTGAGGCATTCTCGCTCTAGTACGATGAGCCGGATATCAAAAACGAGTCTTATATTTGCTTCAGGCGGCGTGATGTCAAGGCGATGCGCAAGACTCGCGCCTCACAAGCGTCCTCCTCAGAAAAGCTTATGCTTTTGAAGCAAGAGCTCGCCACTGCCGCTGAGCTGACCAGTGTTCTCAAGCGCGAGCAATTGACGCGCGAGCGGGGCAGCAAGCAAAAGCGGTATGGGAGAAACATGAGGATCTTGCCAGTCTTAAGCGCAAGTTTCCCTCCTTACTCAATGCCAAAGAAGACGAAGAACTGTTCTACGACAAAGAGAAAGTGGTCAAGAAGCCGAAACTGACAGAACCAACGTATGTACATGGCTATTGCTGACAAATACACGAGCTAATAAACCATACAGCCGTATCGTGGGCCTCAGGCTCAAGTCGCGAGACAACAACGGCGATCTTATATCTCCTACTCAGCACCACGACGCTGTTGTTCGTCCAAAGGAACGTGCCGCGGCGATCCTCGCACAAGTTGATCGTGAGATGGCCCGGATTAAAGACCGCGATCATGTTACGTTCCTTCTGGACGTATCAATCCGACTTGGATTTGGGACCGGTTTGCTGAGTATACGCGTCGGAAGTCTTCAGTATCCCGTAGGCGATGGCTAGGGCGATACGCAGAGCGTGACCAAGGTAAGCAAGGCAAAGGACGATGTGGGTGAAGTCGAGTATGATGAAGGAGAAGTCGGCGATGGGCACGACTTATAGCAGGAAGCTGGCGACGACGAAGGGTATGCACACAGGACAAGGAGCTAAGGCGCAGGAAGGGGAAGGTATTCCTCAAGATATCAAAGCTAAGGGGTTCGTACGCGAACGCCCCTCTACTTATACTACAAGGGCTGGAGCTTTCAAGCTCAGCAACCCTAATACACAGCCACGAATCCTAATATTACTGCCCAATCACAAGGCGTGCAAGTCAGCAGTCACATCAATCACATGTTTATGATCCGGTCCAGGCACGGGCTCATCTGGACCCTTCTGGACCAGCTCTAGGCAGGTCACGTGCCAGGTCACGTGATGGCCAGCTCTTATCTCTCTAAGTCGACGGGAAGCTCGCCTCAATATGTCTCCAAGCGTCATAATGCTCCTGAGTCATGGACCCAAATGCGTGGGCATCGTCTTCTTGGAGGAACTCCTCGGGCATCTCGGGCACAAACGCAACAGATCATCATTCAAGTTGGGAAGACAGAATCGAGGTATGCTTTCTACTTATCACAGTCTTAATCCCTACTCACCTCTCCACAGAATGCATATCAGCCCCAACCGGTCGCTCATGCGCAGCGGCACTTCAATGGATCCCCCCACCTGAGCCAACTCGATCGTCATCACTACTGCTGTCGTCATCTTCGTCCGCTTCTCTTGACGACCAACCGCCCACTCCAGAATGGCGTGCCGTCCAAGTATGCCGAGGTCGTGGAGGTGTACTACGTCTGGACTTCCGAAGGTCTCTATCTCTTGATGAACTAGTGCAATACCTTCGACGTTGAATTTGGAGCGTCCAACGTGGTGGTTCAGGAGGACAGTATCAAATGATGGCCTGGGCCCCGAGGTGTCTCTCCTTCAGTCACTGTCGATCTTATGGAGGCCAGGCCCACCACTGACAACCCTCACTCTCACCACCATGCTGTCACCTCCACCCCAGCCAACTCCGGTTTACTCGCAGCGTCCCTTACCTCTGTCTCTTCCTTAGTCTTCCTCCAGCTCTTCTCGAGAATCTTCACCTTCGTTCGCGACTACGGGATCAGAGGTGAATGAAGAGCAACGTGCGACCGACAGGGAGGTTTCGTGGCCGATTCACGATCGTTGGTTATTTGATGCAGACAACGAGCCTTCTGTCGGAAATGATGGTCCCAATGAAAAAGATAGAGCGCTTTTGAACGAGTTCCATCCCACGTACATCTTTCCTACTTGAACCGTATGACGCCGCTGATAGCTTTGCTCAGGTATCTGCTCAAAGGAATGTCTCTCAAGAAGACGATCATTCAACAGCTTACAACAGATCCCACAATCTATACGCCGTCATCCGACGGGCGTCTTTTGGGGTTTTGCCTTATTGGACTGGCATCGCCTCCACGTTTCGTCGCGACACCATCACTGTTGTTCCGCGTCCCCTTGTCCCTGAGACCCCCTTCCCGGGCTGCAGCGATGCACCAGCACCAGCACCAGCAGCAATCGGCACAGCAAGGCGCTATTGGAACGCCACAGACGATGGGGCGCCCATTTCTATGCAGTAGCAAATGAAAAGGCTGCCCTTGGTATTGAACGTCCCACGGGTGCGTGTCTTGTCCAATGGCAGCCTGCGTCCTCCTGCGACACCCGTCTTGACTGCGATCACCCCTTCTGCACCTCAGACTTCCTTGTCGTTATCTCCAACGCCGACAGCTGTCCATGGCCAAGCCAGTCCCAACCCCGCTCTTCCTTCCGTCAACAAGTCTGGAGAGCCGTAGTCGTCGCCCACCCACGCGTTACCTAACTGAAGTTGCTGCACAGTGAGTCCGCCCTGCTGTGTGCCTTTTAAAGTCGTTGTGCTCAAGGAACCTTTGGTCAGACGTTGCTGGCTTGTGCGTTATGTCGGTACTATCATGTGGGTGAGCGGTTCAACAGTGTCCTCGTGAGTTGTTTCATAAGTCCCCGTCCCACTGATCCGTCATTTCACACATCAATTCACTTTCTTGACGACCCCCTTACTACTCCAGAATGGGATTTTGCCATGCTGTACTACTGCAACCCCGGCGTCAGTGTCGTGTTTCATCCAGCGGACTATACCCTAATGAGGTCTATCCTTCCCTTTCGCTGTGTTCCTGTTGCCGGAGCCGTCCAGTTCCGCCTTCATTGCAAAGGCTTTGGTGCCTCTAGGTAGGACCTATAGATATACTTGACTCGCCGTGCTTGCCTTATCAAATTTTCAGTTTTCTCGTTCCTTCAGCTCATCATTCGCGTTCACTCTTAGGTCCTTTCTTACTCGTACTGAATCACATCAAGATGCCTTCTCGAAGAGCCACAAAGAAGACCGCCAATGGAATCCCTGGCGCTACTACATCCAACGACGAGACATCTACACCCAACAATGGCAACACCGTCTCTCCCAACAAGCGTCCTTCCACCAAGCAGCCGGGTGAGCGAAATCAAGAGCCCACTATTACTACTATTAACCATTCTTCAGGTGCCGAAGTCAAGAAAGGTCTCGACCCGCTGGCTGATAACGAAGAGATTGATGGGCGCCGGGGCAAAGCACGACAAGGTGGGGTTTTGGCCATGGCGACAGTGACTGCGCTAATAACAGACTAGCCCCGAAAGCGAATGTATGAGTAAAGGCCACCATACCCACTCGCGCACTTCCGAATCGAGTAGGCCGTAATGTTCATCCTGCAGGTCTGCCGAAAATCTGGTGCAGCAAGGAACAGATCGAGGCTGAGCGTGAAGCTGGAGTGAAGGCTCTTAAGGAGAAGATCGAAGCGGTTCGGATGGCAAAAGAACACCTTGCGCAAATGAACATAATGGAAGAACGTGACGAAGACGACTTGCTATCTACTACAATCCATAAGTGGTGCCATGTGGATATAGAGACTGACAGCGACGAGTGTTTCGACCTTAAAGATGTTGACCATGGCTCGGACGAGGACTCTTCATCCGAATCTGACAAGGCCACTAAAACAAAAACTAAGGTCGGTGGTCAATATCATTTACCGTTCACGACTCACGCTTCTAGTCTCAGGGTAAAAAACGTGTCAAAGGTGCTGCTCGTCAAGAACTTCTGACGAGGACAGAGGAGTTGCGCAGTGTTAAACACAGTCAAGGACAGCAGAAGGCGAAGCATGACGTTGGAGGGTGAGATGCGTGCACGGTCACTGCATATTTCCATAGCTGATTCGTTATCAGGTTTGCGGCACAAGACCTTCATTGCAAAAAGTATGCCAACTCGGGCCTTCGATTGCGATCTCTCACCCCAGCCAACGCTGCTCAGCTCCAGCAGCCAGAAGTTGCAGACCCGTTTGAGCTTGGCGGCCTCTGTGACGATGACCTTGAAGAAACTTGCCCGGTTGTAGCGGAAGTCAAGGGACTACAATACAATCTCTCTTGTGGAAATGAGGTATTATTTGCGCGCCATCTCATTAGAAGTTAACATTATCCTATCAGCTTGTGAGGGTCGGAACGAAAACTGAAGACATCGACCTAGGTACTAAACCCCAGGCCGCGTGCAAGGTGGGTCAACGTCTTTCCTTTGCTGTTCAGCTCGTAATATATTATTAGGCACCAAAATCAAAAGCAACAAAGGCGACAGTTAAGAAAGGCGCTTCGTTCAAG
The DNA here is from genome assembly GCA_021527775.1 of Lactarius sanguifluus. Classification (NCBI taxonomy): domain Eukaryota; kingdom Fungi; phylum Basidiomycota; class Agaricomycetes; order Russulales; family Russulaceae; genus Lactarius; species Lactarius sanguifluus. The sequence continues at coordinate 43,433 of JAKEYF010000272.1, forward strand.
AGTCTCGAATCTCCCAAGCCCTTTGTTGGACTCGGAGCATGCCCTGATATTGCCCAGCAATGTCTCGATGACCCGCGTTGGAAGCGTGTTTTTCTTCCAACACTGTCCCACGCCTTCTACATCACCAATCACCCATTCACCGACTGGATATGGGAGTCTAATACCCTTCTTCAGACCGTTCAGATTGTGTTCAACCTCTCATTTCCAAATATCTCTTACACGCTAAGTGTACAGGACAAGGTCGTCAAGGCGGTATGTCTCACTTAAACTTCACAATACTAAGTCTGAGTCACTGATATTTGATAGGCCTATGACCAAATGAAGACCCGAAGGTCCAAGATCGCAAGTGACGTTCTTCTACTGGTAAAAACATTTTTCGAGGGCACTGAGTTCCGGAACCGACCAGAGAGGATCAAGGAGCATGTTCGCTGGGCCTTGCGGTTTGGAGGGGGAGCGTACTATGAAACGCCTGTCCCGAAGTCATGCACGCTTAAGCCGAATGATCCAGGTTGCCCAGTGAGCTCTTTTTTATCATTGGAGACTTGTCGCTCACGATCCACATTAGAAACCAGATGGGTTTTTGCGCTCCCAATTTATTCTCCCGGTTGCCAAGATGTATGTAAACTTTGCAGAAAAGTCGGTCCTCCATCCCTCCCTGGGACCGAGGAACCCACCAAAGGGTCTTTATGCAATGGTTTTGACTGCGGTACGTTGGCATGACTGTTCACAGTGACTCTAAAACTTTGTCTGATAATTTTAACAGGTCGAGCGTGCGATGAGAGCCCATATGACAGGTGCATTCCATGCACCTGGTGACTTCAATCACCAAATCACCTGGAACTCTATGAAAGACTTCTATAAAATCCTTGACCAAGTCTGTGAGTCTCATTGGGCACAGGCTCTGAAGTTTGATGACTTTGATGACACGGAGAGTGGTGCTGACGAATCATTCCTGTCTGCGTGCCGGGTTGACTTTTACCTCCCTTCTAGCCCCACAAAGTCTGGGGCTTAGTATTGCCCATTATTTCACGGGTTTCACTTCTTTAACTTGTTGTGGTTCATAATCTAGCTAGAAGAAACCTGTACCCCACTCCATTCCGTTCATCCTGGGGGAATATTTACACATACTGTGACATAGAGTACAGTTTCCGAGTTATTAGAGTTTTCTACAGTATTTTGGGTTTTATTTCTTATCACTACAGTAGGTTTCCGTAAAAATCGACTTGGGTCACCAAGTCTCTCAGTATGCCTCGTTTTCGCCGTTTTTTATGGTTTTTTGGGTTGTGAAACCCAAAAAAACCTAATTGCCCAATTACAGATGTACGCTCTCCCTGGATGATGTTTTCGTGAATTTCACACTTTTGAGGTCCCCCTTGTTTAACCTGTGTGCTCTCCCATGCCTTTCTACGCTTGCTTTGCCACTTTCCCACATGTTCCATTGTTTTCCCACTGTAAGGATTTCGGGATCACATGGCTGGCTCGCCATATCGGTCATATTGTCTCCACTCCTCGCCCTCTCCTTGCTTGCCATCTCCTCACTTGCCATCTCCTTCGCCCTTGCTCACCCTTACCTCTCGTCACCATGGACTGCCATCGACACTGACCCCTTCGCAAAACGCTCCCCAGCCACCCGTAGACAGGCCGCTGATACGACTGCGCTCTCCCTGGGCCCTGAAAAAGGGTATTTTCACATTTTCTACTTACTTCCTGCGTTCGCTCCCGCTCACTCACACTCGCCCACACTTGTCCGTGCTCTGTACGCATTCCCGCACGCTTTCTAAGCGCCGCGTTCTCGCGCTTCACCGCATTCCCGCGCTCTATGCGCGCTCGGTTTCCCACTTGTCCCGGACTCTTTCCTTCGCGTTTTAGCTTCCCCCTTTCCCCTCCTTATCTAATGTACCCCCTTTCCCAGTATATAGCTCATGTAATTACAACTTTACACTCCAGGTTATAGCAGAGACTTTTTCTCACAGATTTCGGACTTTTGAGCTCAGTGAAGCTCATCCCTTGCGTTCCACAGCGTGCCGCACTTGCGCGCGGCCTTAGCAACTCAATAAAGACACGTTCCCGACCCCAGCGGCCAACTATACGAAGTATCGCGCCGCGCCGAAGCGTGCGCGACCGTTTTCAACCACCCGCGACAGACCGACCCCGTTCCCTCTCCCGACGTCGCTGCACTTACGCGCGGCCTTAGCCCTTCTACACCGACGCGTTCGCTACCGCTGCGAACCTACATACGACGGCTCGCGTCCCGCGGAGGCCTGCGCGATTACTCGCAACGCTTCACACCCCCCAAATCCTGCACGCACTGTAGGCCACCATTTCCTAGTGATCAGGGACGGTTTAGGGTATCACCGCGCATCCCCACGGCTTGTGTTGCCTTTGTCCCTCAACACCCTGGGCTTGTCACATCGCCCATCTCTCTCATTCCTTTCAAGATGTCAAAGATCACTGGCCATCCATTCTCACTGCCTCATCGCCACCTTCAAGATACTGTCTCTGGCCACGCTGATCGTCGTGTCGTGTTTGCCGTTGGATTTGGAGGAGAATTCGTATTGTCGTGCATCATCGTGTCTCAGCCCCCTTTGACTGTATTTTCGTATACTTGCTACCTTTCACCTAGATAGTCCATTTCAGTTTCTCATTTGTGCGCCCATCTCCCTTTGACCGTTTGTCCATCTCGATCATTCCGTCCATCTGTAAAAACAGGACCTGTCAAAAGCTGTCAAAAGTGGTCGGAGACCGGTCTCCAACCACTTTTGACAGCTTTTGACAGGTCCCACATTTACAGATGCCTCTCGTCTCATTTCGCCTTACTATGCCACTTCTCCCTTTCCTTCTTACTTCTTACTGGCTCGCTCGTAGCTATGAGTTCGCTTGTACTTAAACCAGAATTGGAAATATCAGTTTCCCCCTTCCCGTCTTTGTGTAATCCCGGTTTGAGTCAGGCCTGCTGCTCGGGCACTCTTAATCAGGTCATTGCCTTGTCTCAGCGCCATCGTCTCTTGTCGCTTGTTTTCGCTCCCATTCCCGCTTCAAGTTCTTGCCATCGCTGTTCGCTCCCGCTCCCCCCCTCGTCTGTTCACATTCGCACTGGGCTCTTCATCTGTAATTGCACTAGGTGTTCAGAGCTGTTTGGAGCTGTTCAAGGACGCTCTGAACAGCTCTGAACACTCCGAACACCTAATTGCGTTTACAGATGTTGCCGTTGCGAACGCTCCATGCTCAGCCTTCTCTTTCACTCCTGTCTAACCTCTGTGGGATTCCCCTCCACCTACGAACTCACATGGACTCGGCTCTGTACAGCGTTCATCCTGGAAGTCAGGCCCTACCATGGGTACTTGAAGGACATCGCCTCTTGTTACTCATTTCTGCTCCCACTCCTGCTTCATGTCCTCGCCATTGCTGTTCACTCCCGCTCTCGCCCTCATCCATTCACATGGGGGGGGGGGGGCCTGAAAACTGCTGAAAAATAATAATTGACGTTATGTCAATTTTTCCGGTCCCGCCACCCCCTTGCTTTGACTTCATGAAATGTTACAGAACAGCCCAAGGGACTGTAACACAAGATGATATGTAATGCTAGTTATAGCCTCTTATAGCCTCGGACTCGGCCGACACAAAATCATCAAAGACCTCTCAATTAGCGTTCTATGATAAGTGCTAGTTCATAATGGTGCTACTATTAGTGATTTGCCGGCCCGGCTCGGCCTGATAGCCGTGGCTTTGGCCCGTCTTTTCGGGGCCCAGGCTTTCCAAAAGTTGAGCCGAGGCCTACCCCCTGGCTTTCAATGGCTTTGGCCGGCCTCGGCTTTAGGGCCGTGGCTCCATACATTCAGATAGTATTCAGATAGTAGTATCTATGATATATGACATTTCTAAACAGATTGCTAGTCTAAGGGAACGGCGCGTGCAGAGTTTGGGGGGTGTGAAGTGTTGCTAGGTGTCGCGCAGGTTGCTGCAGGGCACAAGCTATCGTAGGCGGGTCTGCGACGATTGCGGACGCGTATTTGTTGAAGAGGTAAAGCTGCACATGAGTGCAGCAAGGTTGGGAGCGAATATGGCCCAAATGTCGGGTTGCAGGTCGAAAATGGTCGCGCATGCTTGCGCGCGACGCAAAGCTTCGTAGGTGTCGCCATCTGGGTCAGTAACACGTGGGGTTCGAGTCGCTAAAGCCGCACGCGAGTGCGGAAGGGTCGGGAACGAAAGCAGTGTCGGTCGGTCGCAGGTGGTCGAAAGCGGTCGCGCACGCTTGCGCGCAACGCGAAACGTCGTAGGTGTGGCCACCTAGGTCGGTAGCACGTCGGGATCGAGTCGCTAAAGCCGCACGCGAATGCGGAAGGGTCGGGAACGAAGGCAGTGTTGTTTGGTCGCAGGTAGTCGAAAGCGGTCGCGCACGCGTGTGCGCAACGCGAAACTTCGTAAGTGTGGCCAGCTGGGTCGGTAACACGTGGGGTTCGAGTCGCTAAAGCCGCACGCGAGTGCGGAAGGGTCGGGAACGAAAGCAGTGTCGGTCGGTCGCAGGTGGTCGAAAGTGGTCGCGCACGCTTGCGCGCAACGCGAAACTTCGTAAGTGTGGTAGCCTATGTCGGGAACAGGTCGGGGTTGAGTCGCTAAGGCCGCACGCGAATGCAGCACGCTGGTGAACGCAAGGAATGAGCCACACTGAGCTTAAAAGCTTGCAATTTCTGAGGGACAGTGAGGGGGGAAGTCTATTCTCCTGCTCAATGTAAGGTTGTATTACATGAGCTATATAACGGGATGTGTGTGTTAAGGACAGAAGGCGCATCAGATAACCAGGGGACCAAGGGGAATGCAAAAATGTGTAGGGAAATGTCCGGGTTGAGTGGGAAGCGGCCAAGCTCGCATAGAGCGCGGGAATGTGGTCCTTATTATAGAATGACTGTAACAGTGCGGGAGAGTGTGGGCGAGCACAGGATGTGAAAAGCATTGGCAGGAATGCCAGAGGGGGGTAACAGCAAGGTGTAGCAACGGCGCTGAACTGTGAGACACTGAGACAAAACCAACCTGTGCGTAGTGTCAATTATTAAGCCGGACCACATATCACGGAGCCGAGGCTGTGGGCCGGGCCACCGTCTTACCAAATCTGAAGCCCGAGCCATGGGCCGTCAAAAGCTGGGCCGGCGGCATCCGTGGGAACGGCTTTCCACAGCTGGCTTTGGCCGGCATCCGGCTTTCGAGCCGGGCCGGCAAATCACTAGCTACTATACAGTAACATTTCCATGTACCTCATAGTAGTGGGGGAACTGAGGGACACGAACATTAGCATGCCAGAATGTATGTACAATTCACATGAAGAACAGTAAGTTAGCCTAGTAGGTGTTATATTCATACGTGATCCGATCGCGCTCTACTAGTAACATTACAGACCAGCTAGATCCTGCACATTGTCTATTCATCAATTACCCTCGGATATGCTAGTACACAATGGCGTGTGTCCGGCGCTATCTCTCTAATCAGTTACTTCATTGCGTTTATATCACGTGGGCTCTACTCCTCAGGCCTAAGGTAATAAGTTAGCTAAGTACTGCAGGTGCACGAAGTCCGGCGACCCAAGACCTGTCACCTACAAAGCCCAGCGTCAGCCAACACAGAAAATGAACAAACACAAGTCTGGGAAGACACACGGGATCCCATCCAACGACGGCAGGGAAGCCATCAGTATTGCAACCTGGATTCAAGCCAGACGTAATGTCGGTCAGGCCCGCGCGGGCGATACCGTAGAGCCAAGGGTTGAGAAAGCCGAGCGGACGCCTGCCTTGCGAAATCCGGTAATCATTAAGCAGCGAGATAATCCCGGCCACAATCTGAACGTTGGTGGGTTGGTGGTCAACTAGGTGCCTCTGGATGGGAGACACAGAGAATAGAGACGGACGGGCGCTGCACAGCTTGTGCCACCCACGGGTATGTATTCGTTACGGAAGATGACCCCAATACGGTATGCCTGCGCGGCAATGTCGGGGAGGCCTCGGCCCGAGTCGCTGAACAAATCAAAGTAAGATATTTTGTGATCGGGTCATGGCAATGAACACACTTGTAGAGGCCATGATATCGGTTGCCAAAATTCTCGAGGAAGGTGGTCACGGCCACATCCTGGTAGTCTGGGCGCTTGAAGTAGTCCGAGAACCCGCCGCCGCTGAGGTCGGATGCTATCTCCGGCTCGTAACGCATCGTTCCACCGACGGTGGTGACCCAGGGACCTGCAAAAGCGAGGCGGTGTGGTGAACGAGCTGCGCTGGTGTACTACTTTCAAGCAGAGAAACTCGTCACACGTACAACTTGCGGGGAAGGTGGGCCTGAATCGGACTTTCCCGTCGGTCATGCAGTCCCCTTCGCCAACACCATCGTCGCCGGACGCGAAGAGGACGCTAACACCGCGCGCACCGAGTTGCATGAATAGGTCGCACAAGGCCCTCGCATAATCCAGTGTAAAGTCCGACTCGTAGTTGGCGTACGACGTGCTGATCGTTTGTGGGATCTCGTCGAGGTTGAGCATGTAGTTCAGCCAGGAGAGGTACTGGTCTTCCGAGTCCTCGCCATCTGGCCCATCGCCAACGCTGTAGTAGACAATTGGGGTCGGGTACGCCATGCCGGAAGCGTACTGAACGTTCAAGTTCGCCTCGGTGCCGGGGTTGTTCGGGTCGTATCCACCGTTGTCGACCTCTACGACGGTGTAGGTCGCCCCGGTCCCAGGGCTGTGGAAACGGCTCATGAACGTCGTCAGGTCTACTGGGCTCGGGTACTCCCCATCATATCCTGCAATCCCGAGCACGTTCCGGTCCGTCGCCGTGGGCACGTAGTTGACAGAATTGTATAGCCAGCGCAGGAATGGCAGTGTGACATCGTCGTCAGCGCGGCCCAACAGCGCCGTCACGAGATCGCCTGACGTTGCATTCACCTGCCCCGCTGCTGCCCCGCCAGAGCGCTTTCTCGGTGTCTGCCATGACATTCCCGAGGAAGCGAAGTACGTCGTTGGCGCCACGGTCTGCACATGCCCGTGGAGCGCCGCTGGGAGCGAATAGCCGACCGTACGGATAATGACCTCTTTCGTCTCGGCATGCCGGTAGAGTTGATACTAGTGATTTGCCGGCCCGGCTCGAAAGCCGGATGCCGGCCAAAGCCAGCTGTGGAAAGCCGTTCCCACGGATGCCGCCGGCCCAGCTTTTGACGGCCCATGGCTCGGGCTTCAGATTTGGTAAGACGGTGGCCCGGCCCACAGCCTCGGCTCCGTGATATGTGGTCCGGCTTAATAATTGACACTACGCACAGGTTGGTTTTGTCTCAGTGTCTCACAGTTCAGCGCCGTTGCTACACCTTGCTGTTACCCCCCTCTGGCATTCCTGCCAATGCTTTTCACATCCTGTGCTCGCCCACACTCTCCCGCACTGTTACAGTCATTCTATAATAAGGACCACATTCCCGCGCTCTATGCGAGCTTGGCCGCTTCCCACTCAACCCGGACATTTCCCTACACATTTTTGCATTCCCCTTGGTCCCCTGGTTATCTGATGCGCCTTCTGTCCTTAACACACACATCCCGTTATATAGCTCATGTAATACAACCTTACATTGAGCAGGAGAATAGACTTCCCCCCTCACTGTCCCTCAGAAATTGCAAGCTTTTAAGCTCAGTGTGGCTCATTCCTTGCGTTCACCAGCGTGCTGCATTCGCGTGCGGCCTTAGCGACTCAACCCCGACCTGTTCCCGACATAGGCTACCACACTTACGAAGTTTCGCGTTGCGCGCAAGCGTGCGCGACCACTTTCGACCACCTGCGACCGACCGACACTGCTTTCGTTCCCGACCCTTCCGCACTCGCGTGCGGCTTTAGCGACTCGAACCCCACGTGTTACCGACCCAGCTGGCCACACTTACGAAGTTTCGCGTTGCGCACACGCGTGCGCGACCGCTTTCGACTACCTGCGACCAAACAACACTGCCTTCGTTCCCGACCCTTCCGCATTCGCGTGCGGCTTTAGCGACTCGATCCCGACGTGCTACCGACCTAGGTGGCCACACCTACGACGTTTCGCGTTGCGCGCAAGCGTGCGCGACCGCTTTCGACCACCTGCGACCGACCGACACTGCTTTCGTTCCCGACCCTTCCGCACTCGCGTGCGGCTTTAGCGACTCGAACCCCACGTGTTACTGACCCAGATGGCGACACCTACGAAGCTTTGCGTCGCGCGCAAGCATGCGCGACCATTTTCGACCTGCAACCCGACATTTGGGCCATATTCGCTCCCAACCTTGCTGCACTCATGTGCAGCTTTACCTCTTCAACAAATACGCGTCCGCAATCGTCGCAGACCCGCCTACGATAGCTTGTGCCCTGCAGCAACCTGCGCGACACCTAGCAACACTTCACACCCCCCAAACTCTGCACGCGCCGTTCCCTTAGACTAGCAATCTGTTTAGAAATGTCATATATCATAGATACTACTATCTGAATACTATCTGAATGTATGGAGCCACGGCCCTAAAGCCGAGGCCGGCCAAAGCCATTGAAAGCCAGGGGGTAGGCCTCGGCTCAACTTTTGGAAAGCCTGGGCCCCGAAAAGACGGGCCAAAGCCACGGCTATCAGGCCGAGCCGGGCCGGCAAATCACTAGTTGATACGATGCGCAAAGGAGATCGTTAGCTTTGGACACGGACACGCCCGTGAGTGTCAGCCAGTTGCCGCCATGTGACACCGAGATAGACGAAGGGAGCACGCCATGGAAATTAAGCCAGGAATTTACGAGCTCGAGGGAACGTGGGTGCGGCATGACGTGCTCTGCAACCTGCTCCTTTGACAGGTGTAAGCCATATCTGTAAGGGAGTAGCAGCACACGTGAGTAAGTGCGTGCGTAGAGGAGTGGTGGAGAGGACGTGCTTTGAGTGCCCAGGAGAGCTGACCTCGTAGAGCGCCGTAACCAAGGCTTTCTCACGGTGAGGTTTGAGCGCTAAGTGAAGGTTGATGGTGGTACCAGCAGACGGGATGCCCAGGCTCTCCCAGTTCTCCGGGATAGATTTCCAGGCGTGTTTCACTCTCAGGTCGTCCCAACGTGGCGTCGCGAGGCAGCCGAGGATAACGGCGAGGGTGAAGAGGACAGAGAGCAGATGGTAGTGCATGGTGCAGGTGGTTACCGAACTGTGCTTACAATAGAACACCGATTTTAAAGTGCACCTGCGGCCCCAGCGCGGGGACAGAACTCGGGGGACACAGAGGGCATCAGAGTGGTAGAAGCACACTCTGCGGCTTTTTGCTACTGAGCTGTCGAAGCCGGGGACCAACCGACCTGTGAGCGAGGGTGAAATTCGGCTCGTTCAATAGTTTCCGAAACCTCCTACTGTAACTTACAGTCGGATTAGCATTCTATAATAAGTGCTAGTCCATAATGGCGCTGCTGTACAGTAACATTTCTGTGTACCTCATAGTAGTGGAGGAACTGAGGGACACGAACATTAGCATGCCTGTACAATTCACATGAAGAACAGTAAGTTAGCCTAGTAGGTGTTACATTCATACGTGACCCAATCGCGCTCTAACATTACAGACCAGCTAGATCCTGCACATTTTCTATTCATCAATTACCCTTGGATATGCTAGTGCACAATGGCATGTGTCCGGCGTTATCTCTCTAATCAGTTACTTCATTGCGTTTATATCATGTAGGCTCTACTCCTCAGGCCTAAGGTAATAAGTTAGCTAAGTACTGCAGGTGCACGAAGTCCGGCGACCCAAGACCTGTCACCTACAAAGTCCAGCGTCAGCCAACACAGAAAATGAACAAACACAAATCTGATAAGACACACGGGATCCCATCCAACGACGGCAGGGAAGCCATCAGTATTGCAACCTGGATTCGAGCCAGACGTGATGTCGGTCAGGCCCGCGCGGGCGATACCGTAGAGCCAAGGGTTGAGAAAGCCGAGCGGATGCCTGCCTTGCGAAATCCGGTAATCATTAAGCAGCGAGATAATCCCCGCCACAGTCTGTACATTGGCGGTCAACTAGATGCCTCGGGATGGAAGACACAGAGAAGAGAGACAGACGGGCGCTGCACAGCTTGTGCCATCCACGACTTTGTATTCGTTGCGGAAGATGATTCCGATACGGTTTGCCTGCGCGGCAATGTCGGGGAGGCCTCGGCCCGAGGCACTGAACAAATTAAAGAAAAAAATAGATCGGGTCACGGCAACGAACGCACTTGTACATCTTGGTAGTCTGGGCGCTTGAAGTAGTCCGAGAAGCCGCCGCCGCTGATGGCCGCTGCAATCTCCGGCTCGTAACGCGTCGTTCCGCCGACGGTGGTGACCCAGGGACCTGCGAAAGCGTGGCGGTGTGGTGAACGAGCCGCGCTGGTGTACTACTTTCAAGCAGAGAAACCCGTAACACGTACAACTTGCGGGGAAGGTGGGCCTGAACCGGACGTTGCCATCAATTATGTAGTCCCCTGCGCCAACACCATCGTTGCCGGACGAGAAGAGGACGCTAACACCGCGGGCGCCGAGTTGCATGAATAGGTCACACACGGCCCTCGCATAATCCAGCGGAAAGTCCGACTCGTAGTTGGAGTACGACGTGCTGATCGTCTGTGGGATCTCGTCGAGGTTGAGCATGTAGTCGACCCAGGCGAGGTACTGGTCATCCTCGCCATCTGGCCCATCGCCAACGCTGTAGTAGGTAATTGGGGTCGGGTACGCCATGCCTGAAGCGTACTGGACGTTCATGTTCGCCTCGAGGCCGGGGCTGTTCGGGTCGTATCCACCGTTGTCGACCTGCACGACGGTGTAGGTCGCCCCGGTCCCAGGGCTGTGGAAACGGTCCATGAACGTCGTCAGGTCTACCGGGCTCGGATACTCCTCAGCATATCCTGCAACCCCGAGCGCGTTCCGATCCGTCGCCGCGGGCGCGTAGTTGACAGAATTGTATAGCCAGCGCAGGAACGGCGGTGTGACATCATCGTCAGCGCGGCCCAACAGCATCGTCACGAGATCGCCTGATGTTGAATTCACCTGCTCCGTTGCTGCCTTGCCAGAGCGCTTTCTCGGTGTCTGCCACGACATGCGCCGGGAGGCGAAGTACGTCGTTGGCGCCACGGTCTGCACATGCCCGTGGAGCGCCGCTGGGAGCGAGTAGCCGATCGTACGGACAATGGTCTCGTTCGACTCGGCATGCCGGTAGAGTTGATACGACGCGCCAAGGAGATCGTTAGCTTTGGACACGGACACGCCCGTGAGTGTCAGCCAGTTGCCGCCATGTGACACCGAGATAGACGAAGGGAGCACGCCATGGGATTTAAGCCAGGATTCAACGAGCTCGAGGGAATGTGGGTGCGGCATGACGTGCTCTGCAACCTGCTCCTTTGACAGGTGTAAGCCATATCTGTAAGGGAGCAGCCGCACGCGTGAGTAGGTGCGTGCGTAGAGGAGTGGTGGAGAGGACGTGCTTTGAGTGCCCAGGAGAGCTGACCTCGTAGAGCGCCGTAACCAAGGCTTTCTCGCGGTGAGGTTTGAGCGCTAAGTGAAGGTTGATGGTGGTACCAGCAGACGGGATGCCCAGGCTCTCCCAGTTCTCCGGGATAGATTTCCAAGCGTGTTTCACTCTCAGGTCGTCCCAACGTGGCGATGCAAGGCAGCCGAGGATAACGGCTGCGAGGGTGAAGAGGACAGAGCGCAGATGGTAGTGCATGGTGCAGGAGGTTACTGAACTAATGGAACACCGATTTTAAAGGCCACCTACGTCCCCAGTGCAGGAGCAGAACTCGGAAGGCATCAGATCACTGTGGGCAATGTCAGTCAGGGGGCATCAGCAAAAAAAGAAAAAAAATTCGGCGCTTGCTGAAAGCAGATATGCTTACTTACAGCAGTTTTCATATCGATAGGCCAAAATTCAGAAAAGCTAGCGGCAGGCTGAGTTTCGGGATCTCCCGTCGGTGTATTTGCCGAGACTTACCGTGAAATAAAAATAAATAAAATAAACAAAAACAAAAAAGACAAGGCGTGACAAAAGAAAAGAAAAAAAGGATAAGCCTTATTTGTTTCCACCGGATCTCAGATAACTGGTTATCCTTGATCCCCGCTCACTTAGCCCGCCACTAGCTTTTCCAGGTTTTGGCCTACAGCAACATCCAAAACAGGGGGCCCTTTTTGGCCACATTAGGCGTCCAGGCTGAGTCTGAAAGGGTGTCCTGTTAACCATGCCGAAGTATTTTCTCACGAGAAATTATTCGTAGTAATTAAAGAAATAAAAATAACTAATCTGCAGACAAATTTCGACTCCAAGTCGAGCTCACGGGCACAGCGGTGCTGGCGACTTTCTGGAGCACGCTCCGTCAAGGTCAAGATATATATTTATTGCCAGGGTAGCAAGAGACCAACTAGTGAACAATGTGCTCTAAAGTAGCCATGGGATAGCCCGCTGCAGCACCACAGCACCCTTGGCAGCGCCCGCTGTCGTCGACTGTCAGTCTGAGTTGTCGTTGTCTATTGTCATAATCCTCTGTTATTCTTATTGTTGTCATCGTGGTGTTGTAGTCGTCGTTGGCTGCGTTGGTGGAATGTCTGCTGCCGTCGCCGTCATCGTCCCGCCATCATAGTCGTCGTCGGTAGCACACGTGCTGGGGCTGCACTGGTAGAGTTCCGCAGCCATCATCCTCCGGCTTGTATTGGTACACACCCTCGTCGCGTCATTCAAGTTGTTAGGGACGCACGCAACTCGCGTTGACCCCAAGGTTGACCCCCCGACGGCAGTGGTGGTGGTGGTAGCACGATATCGTCGGCTTCTTTGGCTGAGGTACCTGGGATGGGATGGTATGTGCTGCAGATTGACGTCAGCCGTCAGCGGAATAAAATAAATACTCACCTTTTCTTCTTCATGGAGTTTGAGGCAGGGAAGTGATGGCGACGACGATAAACGCGGTGACGGTTGTAGTCATTGCCGATCACGTACACCCCCGACGACGACGACTGCAGCAGCGGTAAGCTCCCGACCCGAACACAACCACAATTCGCGTGCACGGCTAACCACGATGATGGGGCAAGGGTGATGATGTGGGCGCAAGGACGACATGCCAGGGCGACAAGTCGACGGTGATGGGCGATGGTGGCAGCGGCAGCGCTGCGGGAAGCGTGCAGTACATTGCAATAAACAAGTCGTCCTCAGGACTTGTTCAGGGGGAAAAAACAGGAAAAACGGAGACAACACTCCGCAATGGGTGATAAGTATGAGATAACCCAGACTTTGCAAGTCCTTGGCTGTGTGCCGTCCCAGCATCACAAGATAACTATTTGATATCTTGGATAACTATTCAATAACTACGTATTTGCGAGATACCAAATTTCCCAACTTGAAGAATTTCAAACTATACTTAACTGTGAACCCCGCACGTCAAATTTGGAGGTCAGCTACTGTCCGTTCGTACGCAAGGGGCCCCCTGTTTTGGATTCTGCTGTATCGATATGGAAACTGCTGTAAAATTGTATACGATAACAATCATTTGTAGCCGGACCGCAATCGGCATGGGTCGATCTTGGCCCGGAAATAAGTGTTCGCAATTCTCAGGTCCATTTATGAGCGTCACAATGTCAGGATAATATGTGTGGTCCGTCACAAGTGCGTATAATTCAGGATTATTCGCATGACTGTTTTGTAAGCAAAATCGTCATAGAGGTGCAAACCCAGCAATGGTAATGACGTCTGTCTCATATATGGCTGTCACTGATTCACCTCCGCGGTCCTCCCCCTCATCCTCTGTCTCGTCCTCGTCTTCGGTCTCGCAGTCCTGATCCCCAGTGGGCACGGGCAATGTACTATCGGTCTCCGCCGTTAATGTGTGTTCGTCCATGAGGAGAGTCTTGCTGCAGTGTCGGGTTGCCAAATGGCCTATCCCCCCACCACGATATCGCATGAAGAGATCTCTATCAGAAAACCTAGGACGGGGATAAGTAACTAGTTTAGGACGCATTTGTCACGTACATTGCAACATAGTAGACAGGGTACTCTCCATCCGGATGGGGGATCGGATCGGCAATAGATTTCCCGGTCAATAGATCCTTGGTACGGATGGAAGAGAAGTCTGGTATCAGGTGCACCATCCTTATGACTTCTTTCGGGTCTAGAAAACCAAACGCGGGGCCCATGTACGTTAGTATCCGGGAGAAACCCGACTTTGTGCATCTGCCGTGCGTGCCAACCACTCTGTCCTTCGTCTGAGTCAAGACCAAACCATCTGACAAACAAGACGTCCATTCGCGAAGGGAGTGTGAGGCCTGTAGCACCATTAGTCCTCTCTCGAACCAAAAAGTGATATATCCCAATGATCCTTGCGTGCCAGTACGGGAACGCTAGCCTTCCTTCACTGCCGTCCTCATGTGACAGGACAATGACATCTGCGTGTGTACGGGGATTAGCTGACTCTTCCATTCTACGTGCATCATACGTAGTGGACTTGAATCTGATCGTCTTGTGTTCGTACATCCGGTTCTGATCAATGACGATGTTGTCCCGATCCAAACTTGTAAAGTCGTGTTCATCGCCGGTATACGGCTGCCCCTTGATGCGTGCCAGTAAATGATCAATGAGTCGAGGTCGAAAATTCTCATTAGACACCCGCATCAGTACTAGGACGGACAATGGACAAGGGTCTAGACTCACTCGTAGGGCACGGTCGTCCTGGTTTTCTAAAAGCCACCATGTAAGGTCTCTGCTGGTTGCACTGGACTTGGACATCTGATAACGGACGCTTGGATTGTTTGGCGTAGCTTCTTCGTCCCGAGAGTTTGGCCTTTCACAACTGTTTGTAAAGAGGGTTGCTGGGGTGGACGGACTCTGCCCCTGAGCTAACACTTCCAACATTGTAGCGTAGAACCGCGTGCGGCTCTCCTTATTGGCAACCTGGCGGATAAAGTCGCGGTTCTTGTTCGACGACCTATACCACATCTTGGATAGTCGGTGTGCGAGCTCGCTCTGTAATGATGAGCTGCGGATGGCTTTGAGCGCGAACAGTGAATTTACATTACCGTTTGAGTACTGTAGGAGTCCGTTGTCCCATATTTCCGGATGGCAGGTACGTAGTCGGGGATACAGTGAATCTTATAGGTCGACATATTGAACTGCTTGCCTGTGCGTTCTTTTCCCGTGCGTGCGTTTCCCGTGCTTTGGCTTTCCGCATTGCTGCGGGTTGCTCCTTTTCGTTGACGTGCGACACGGGCATTGGCTTCTCGCGGCAGCTCCTTTGTCGCATATCGGGGGCATGTCACGCTAGCAAAATGTCGGAGTGCTTGACAGAGGGTCGTTCCTACCGTCTGGAACATCTCTAATGTCGTGTCCGTATGCAGGCGAAGTTTGGCGTAGGCATGCCAAGTGGCGAGCAAAAAAAGGAGCTCGTTGATGCTCCTGTTGTCCTCCTCCCGATACAGCCCGTCAAAGGCTGGTATTGAGCACTTATTGTCGATCAGTCTGAGCTCGTAGTGTCACGACACCGACTGCGAACCTGTAAAATGTCTTCATAGTCGCGGGCAGCCAGTTTGCTGAGCCCTGAGATATTCCCCGGGAACTTGCGAATTGTGTCGCGGCCGAAAGTCGGGATACTGTGGAATCTATATTAAGTATTAGTACTTGGCATTTTACGGAGTCCTGACCGAAACATACCTGGCGTCTAAAATTGCTACACGATCGTGACCCCTCGGGATTGCGTACAGCATCCGGATCAGATGCGTGAGCACTGACTTCCAAATGCCAATCTCAAACTCGTGGAGGAGATCCACGACAAAAAGCCCATGGTAGTCCTGTCCTACCATGGAAAGTTTATCTGAGAACGCATTCTGGTAAACCTATTAGTTTGATTCTACTCGGCGAGATCAAGGCTTACCCGGGTAGGGATCATCGAATGATCCCCAAGAATTCGTTGCACTGGTGCACCTGAAATTGCGTGTCCCTTCTCAAATATCAGTTTGCGGGCCCTCTCAACCCGTTCACGTCTTCGTTCGTTGTCTATGCGGAGACGGTTACGGATTCTAACGTCTGATGGTGTAGCCACGCCATGGATTTCCTTCATTTGTATTAGGCATCGAGGGCAAGGGGCTCGCCCGAGATTTTTGATCGTAGCTAGGAGTACTCTTAACCTTCATGAGCACGTGATGCGACAAATCTAATTTAACTCACTTTTCGGGATAATCGGCCGAGTATGAAATCAAGCGAATGAAAAAATTACGCTCCACGCCATCGGAGCATCGTATGAGGAGGCCGTTTGTGCAACCCTCGACGAAATCAGTATCCATGAGGTGTTTCCACACACCCTGCATAAGCTCTCGCTTGCAATGTAGTTCGACGTCGGGTGATGGTGCTTTGCCCATCGTTATTTGATACCGACTGGCAAAATCTTGTCCGAGCTGCATTTCTTGTTAGCGATGTACGTGAATCAATCGACATTCGGTAGACTTACGGAAGGGACATATGCTAGATGATGCACTGCGCGACATGAGGGTCTTACCCTCTCTTGTTTGGGCTGATTCGCGAACATGAGGTATATGGGCCACACTGTGGCTATCCCAAAGTTCGTGAGTCGCGCAGAATCCGAAGCTAGCATGAGCCCGATTGCTACGCGCTCCGTCGTATCTCCGTCCAGCCGAGGAAGGTTGTCGACTTCGGTTTGTGCTTGGATCATTGTATCCGAAGAGTATGTATCGGCGTATACTCGCTCGTACTTGTGTGGATCGTCAGGGTCGGGACACCAGTGCATGGTATATGGCGTAAATTCAAATGACTCCGCCCCCTTGGACGAACATACAGCTCTAATAATGTCAGTAATTCGACGGTGGTATAGCTGGTGAATCCGTAACGATGGGGCGTCGTCTTCGGTGTTGAATCTACTCCCTTCGATTGGTAGACGGATTTCGATACTTGCTTCCTGCCATCCGTCTTGTCTCTGGAAGGGATGCACTTCGTCCTTGAGATACTTGTCCATGCGCGTGTTTTCTCTTTGGGCACTGAATCCCTTCAATTCGTCCAACCGGAATCTGGGGTCGTTCATCGCCTCGGCAAGTAAATTTGCATGTTCCATGGACTTGGTATCCGAACCAGAAAAATATGCTGCCATGAAGATAGCAGTGCTGTAGTTAGAAAATGGCGCAAAGGGATCCGGGTTTGGTGTATCGTCGGATATCTCATGTACGGCCTCTGTAGGGACAGGAGGTGGAATATCTATAATCGGGGAATCGCATATGAGGTCCATTCTCTCCTCGTGTTTCGGGTGCCACGTTGGCGGGTGAGTGTATCTCCTGAAAACACCGAGATTGTTGGTTTGCGTTTGATGCGGGTGCGGGTGCGGGTGCGTTGATGGTGGAGGCGTCGCAGCGATCGGTGGTGAGGTTGTGCGGTCCTCGTGCTCTGGCGGCGTGGGTGCTCTGGGCGGTACATGGGCGAGGGACATATCACCATGGGGCACATAGTCCATGAGTCGTTGAGGCATACGGACGACGCGGCCTGATCGCGCAGAACGTACAGGCGGGGGGGTCATTCCGGGTGGGGGGCTATAGGCTGGTCCAGGGTGATCATAGTCGTCTAGTCCTTGTTCAGCAGGGGCATCCTCGTCGGCATGTCGGGATGTGATTCGTGCTCGCTTGGGACGTCTTGGTGGGCTCAGTTCTGTTCGTCGGCGGCTCACTGTCGCTGAAGGCGTAGACGTACTTGTCATTTTCATCGGCCCCCAGCATCTGTGTTTGTCAAGCGACACGCTCGATCGAAAGCTTCTGTTGCAGTCAATACACTTGTGTTGCATAGTAGACTGATTGAGAGTTGGCTGGTGAGCACAGAACCTCGCACAGGAGACGGGTACCTATTATTGCGTCGCCTTCCAGTCTCACTTCGGGCGGTGATCCGCACATTGTCTGATTCGCCCCTTTTGACACATCCGTCTGTCAAATGTCATCAACGACCAATGGTCAATCTATTTAATCGTTTCTAAGTCCTACGGCTGTACAACTGCGCATGGCCGCTTCCAATCCCCCCCTCGAACTCACCTTGAATACGGGCATGGCCCCGCAGGGGTTCCTGTTTATTCGTCCGACAAGTGGAAGAGTCGTAAGTGTTGCTGTGTGCGCCATAAGGTTTAGGGGACTTACGCCGGTGTATCACAGACATTCAATTTCTGTGGGACCACGCAGGAGGGTAGAACCGTCGTCACGATGTCTGCCAGCAACTCTTCGATGGGGATCGTGCTGCCCCCGGCCGGTAATCGCGAGCGCGACTCCCATGTCAACGGAATCAAACCCGCACCTAATCCAGTCAACTCCAATGTCGACGGGGTCAAAGCCACACCCGATCCAATCATTGGTACAAAACGTCCGCGCAACACGACCGAAGACCATCCAGCGGACGGGCCCATCAAACGTCAGGCGAGGACTGAGCCGGGAGGATGTGAACAGTCTGGTGTGCCTGTCGATCAAGGAGACGAGTTAGTACAACTCCCACCAATGCCGAGAGGTTTTTATGCTGTACTCACCGCATTTCCCATTGACTTGGATAGCTCGGCGACTGAACCTGAGAGTGTGGATGGCGAACTTGACGGTCGGATGGAGGATCGCGAACCCCGCGCAATGCGATCAAGGACCATCCAGTAAATGGTCCCGTGAACCGTCAGGCGGGGACTAAGCCGGGAGGGGGATCTGGACTCGGGCTCACAGGAACTCCACAGTATCATGTCGACGATCAAGGAGACGAGTTAGTACAACTCCCACCAATGCCAAGAAGTACAGTTTACTCACCGCATCACCTATTGACTTGGACAGCTCGGCAACTGAACCTGAGAGTGTGGATGGCGAACTTGACGGTCGGATGGGGGATCACGAACCCCCGCGCAATGCGATTGGGGACCATCCAGTAAATGGTCCCGTGAACCGTCAGGCGGGGACTAAGCCAGGAGGGGGATCTGGACTCGGGCTCACAGGAACTCCACAGTATCATGTCGACGATCAAGGAGAGGAGTTAGTACAACTCCCACCAATGCCAAGAAGTTTATACAATTTACTCACCGCATCACCTATTGACTTGGACAGCTCGGCAACTGAACCCGAGAGTTCGGATTACGAACTCGATGGTCGGTTGAAAGCTCGCATGCTTACTTAAAAATTGTTTCTAGTACAGTGACTGTACTGTCTGTATCTACGGTCTGCATAATAGGGTTGTTAATCGTTCCGATGTGTGGAGTGTCAGGATTGTGGCGCCCTCTGCGAAAGGCGTCGTGTACTCACCTCGGTGTGTCGAGCTCGGTGTTGATCTTGGTGTGGATTTTTTGTTCGAGGGTCCACCTTTGGTAGAGTTGACGCGAGCCATAAGATCCGTAGGAACTTTGACAGCAGACGAGGAAAAGAGTGTTCGGCAGTGCCCGAACATTACCCGCCCTCCATGTCCGTCCCAAAGAGAATCCACCAAGGAATCCACATCACATCCTCACCTCGAGAAGGCGAAGTAATTGCGAACGTGATACACCGCCGCCACCAGATCTCGATTCACCTCAAGTCTCTTATGCAGTGGCATCCCGTGGTCGGTTGTGTAGTCGTCGACTTGTCATCAATCATAGTGCCCCATTTGGTGCGGTTGGTATGGTCAAGAAAATGACAGGGTCATTACCTTCTCACTAGACGGACTCTCGCGACTTTGCCCTCGAGGAAGAGGATCTTGCTGCTTTCGAACCGCTTGTATCATCGTAATGTGTATGGATTCTCAGTGACACCGTTTTCACTGCTTCGTGGTGCTCTCCCGCATTAAAGCCACCTCTATAACACATAACCGTAATATCACTGACACGCTCTGATCCTACACCCCCCAGATCAAACAGTAGCACAACCTTTCTTGGGAAGACAATTTCACCGGCCAACGTGCAGATCACGATCACATGATCTCCTGAGAGTCGTCAAAAGGACTGGGTTGAGATGCGTCATCTTTTTTCTTTTCATTGCAATGTACTCATCTGAACCATCCTCTTCCCCAACGAGCGCACCCCTGGGCTTGGCCCACAGAAACGGATACCGTGACTGTAGATCAATCACATGTGGGGAGTCCATAGAAGATACCAGCAACGACAACGGGCTGCGCGGCCGAACAAACAAGCAACCATCAAAGTTAAGTGATTGTTTTATCATAACATTCACAATATTGACATGTGCTCTCAGCTGTGATAAGCGAAGTTGGCGTAATTTCGCAGACACATGTGACGCAAAAAGTCACGTTTTTCGGCAACAACCGAAAGTCCGAATTAAGCACAGACATTTCTGAAAGTTCGGCCACTTAGAATATTTCCGATAATGTAATATATTTTATGAAATTCATTAACAAATACAAACATCCAAAAGAAGTACAAGTCAATTGTGTAAGTGGGAACAAAGAAAAAAGTTCTAAGTCGATTATTCAGTGAGCGCGCAAAAAAAAGTTCTAAGTCAATTATTCAGTGAGCACGCCCCAAAAAATTTCTAAGTCGATTTATTGAGTGGGAGGGGGATAATACATTGGAGTGTATGGTACAGGGTAGGAATACTGCATGTAAGGATAATAACTAAACGACGACGCGGGCTGCGAGAGAGAAAGTGGGGTCGCAGGAGTATAGAGAGGCGCGTGTGTCGGGGCGTGCGTCGGGGCGTGCGTCGGGGCGTGCGTCGGGGGTGCGGGAAGGGACGATGGTGGCACTGATGCTGCAGGACGTGCTGGGGTTGGCTCGGTATCAGCCCATGCTCGTGTATTGGCAGCGGTTGAGCGTGCGTCGGGTTTAGCGCGCTTGCCCGACTGCTCACCAGCTCCATATGGGTCCTGATTTGCGCGATTCCGCTTACGGTTGGTTTCGCCAATTAGTTCGGCTGTAAGCACGCTGTCGACCTTGCCGTGGCGTTTCTTGTGCCTCACACCCATGCGCTGAGCTGTTTCTGGCCATGACAATTGATTCGGGGCGATCACCTCCTTTTCGGGGAGCTGCTGGTCATCGCCAGTTGATGACGTGACGACACTAAGGTGGGTGCGAATTGCGTGGACTGACTTCACTAACTCCGGCCTAGCGTCCCTCGGCGCCTGAGCTAGTAACTGCCGTGACAACATGATGATCTTGTTGACAGCGGAAACTAGCAACGTGGCGTTCTCTTGGCTAGCGGCGTTATCGCTTTCTTGGGCGCTGGCGTGATGTAAGTCCGGTGCGGTCGGGAGCGGTCGAGCGGTGAGGGCCGAGTCCTTTGCCCCCCCAAAGTAATGCTGCACGGCAGCAAGGTGTTTGCAGAATCTAATGTGGGGGAAATCCTTGCAGTTGCATTCATTGAGTACTGTATTGACAGAATAAAAAAGTTCTTCTTTTGAGGAGCGCACAAGGATGCTGTCACGGTACGCGAAGTGGACTCTTACTTACTGGCTGTGACCCCATCTGTAAGACGTAATCGGTCTCGGACTTAGTAGTAGCCGGAGTAGTATCAGTATCACATGCCGATGTGGCATGACTCATTCATAGGATAGCGGTAGTAGGGTTCGAGCTACTTACGCTACTCGTCATAACGGATTCGGGAGGAGCTTGAAAGCGTCCTCATACATGTATAAATAGTGGATCGTAAAGACCAAGATAAGCCATCTTGGTCTTCTTTGAATCACCACTCTTCTCCTCTCGTTGTTCACGCTCGAGTTCGCTTGTCTCTGTCAGAGCAAGTCGTCTTTATCGATATACGCCCAGTGACTCGTCTACGTCCTGGTGCCTTACGCGTCACGTGCCTCGATAAGCGCCATGTACCCGTGAAACAGAGTCACGTGACTAGCCACTCAATATTCGCTAAGTCGTGAACGCCCTTTCGTCGTCCAAGTCGGACTAACGCTCGTGGTGGCGTTACATTAAGACCAAGATCCCTCACCGTGGCGTTCACTACTCGAGACCAGTGGACTAATTTTCAGACTTACTCCCTCGAACGAAGGGGAGACCGCAACGTACCAACACGATTCCTAGGAGCCGCAAGGTGGAGAGAATATCGAGGAGATACAGGATACTTCGTCGATTTCGCATCAGGACCTACAAGGTTCAGACCAGTTGAGTTCAACTTCGATCGCGTCTGTTGGACGGAGATTACGTGGAATCCGATAGACAATAGGTGGGACGTAGTACGCCCAACAGGGAGACTCTACAATTGCGATATCGACGCACGTAGCGTACCAACCCGGGAGCAGTGGGGACGTATCGACGGACAGCCAGAAGAAGAACCGAGCACCTCGGAACCCAGAACCCCCGCACCTTCAGAAACTAGTGAAGAAGGTGAACACTCCAACGAAGAAGATTCGGAAATAGAAGAAGTAACCAGACTAGCTGAGTCCATCCCCGTATCACAGCCAGAAATCATCCAAGTAAACCCACCAGCCAATATGGCAACCGCCACTGAAACTATCACCAACGAAGTGGTGGAAGAAGAAATCCGAAGGACTCGAGAGGAAGCAGAACAACTCCTGCTCCCCATTCACCCAGCTACAGGACATCGCATGACAGCCGACGACGCGGCTATATTCAGAGCCATAGGACCGGACCACCCCGATCCGCCAGACGATAACCCACCTCCAGGTGGAGGAGGACGACCACCAAGACGACCCGACGGAGGATTCCCAGGGGGATTTGGACGAGGACCACCAGGAGGGGGACCACCCGGAGGAAGGGGACCCCCGGGAGGAGGTATACCCGGAGGAGCGGTGGCACCAGGAGCACCCACGCCCAGACTAGAAGGTGAACCACCGACAATCTTTAAAGGAGACAGAACTGATTACGAATCATTCCTCACGCAATGGCACGCCTACTGGGGACTCAACTTCGACGCGCCAAGCATGCGCAACGTATACAAAAGATGCCTCCTGTTTCTGGGATACATCAAGGGAGCGTCCGTAGCCAACTGGACACTAGGGTTTCTCCAATGGCTTAACACGGAAGTACGAAATGGAAGGGATAGGTACGACGAATACCTCTGGGACACTCTGGCCACCGGATTCTCCGATCGGTTTTCAAACACCTTAGAACAAGAACAAGCGCAAGCGGAACTAGCCAAAGGGTTTAGAATGACGGGTGATGATATCGATTCGTACGTCACCAACTTCGAGCAACTATGCCGGAAGGCTGACTACCGCTTGAACGACCAACAAACTATCGATCGCTTTACCGCCGGACTGCCGAGCAAGCTGTTCACGAAAGTCTACGAACTCGACGGACCTACCACCTTCAATGAATGGAAGGAGGCGGCGTTGAGACGACAGAAGCAGTACATCCACCTTCGCGCACGCTTAGGAATGTCTACACCAACGAGGGGACTACCAAGGGGACCACCGCCTCGCTTCAATCCACCCCCACGCTTTGGAGGATCACCATGGAACGCACCGCGCAACCAGGACTCCGCGATACGACCCAAATGCGATGGATACATCCGCAGATCGGTCACGTGCCCGACTCGCAGAAGTAGGAGATCCCAATCGCGGAAACTACCAACCACGCCCTCCGTTCCCACCGAGAGGAGGACCAGGACAAAGCAGGGACACTCCTCGTAGAGACATGAGGGAAGTAGTCTGTTACAACTGTAACGGACTCGGACATATCTCACGCAATTGCACGCGCCCCAGAAAGCAGAAACCACAGCAACAACAGTGGCGCCCTGCCAGCAACAGCCGAAGTATGGAGACGGACTATTATAGTCAAGAACCACGCGCCCAAGTTGCCAATGTGGCGGAACCGCAGCAGACAGCAAGCAGCTGGCTTGAAGGAGTGAGGGGGGCAAGCGACGAGGTCAAAGACCTAATTCTCCAAGATTTATGGGAGAAAGGGGATTTTCGGGACGCCTGAACCCATCGGCCTGGGTAAGGGCAACAAATTGTAACTCTGTAATCATGACTCGCTTTCGGTCTCTTAGAATTCCAGTCTCGATTCGCACTAGTTACTCAATGGCCGACATAAAAGGACTCGTGGACTCAGGAGCCACCGACAACTTTATAAGACCTGCGTTCGCCAAACGAATGGGTCTGGGGCTCCAGCCACTGGAACGCCCAAAGAAAATATGGAATATAGATAACACGGAAAACAAAGCTGGGTCCATTACTCATTTTGTGGATCTAGACGTACAGACAAAAGGAATTCATAGGATTATTCGATTCCTCGTCACCGACATAGGAAACGAAGACCTAGTACTCGGATATCCCTGGCTCGCCACGTACGAACCCACCATCAGCTGGACCCACGCTACCATCCACGAAGAAGCACTCCCCATAATCATTCGATCCATCAACCCCTCCTGAAACACGCACTGTGATTGCGAAAGTAGTCACCAACAACCGCACCTTCACCGATGACGAGAAGGACGGCATCGTTCAAGAATTGGAGGAGGAATGCCAGCTATGTACCACCGCTACCGAACTCGCCATAGCGGCTAAACAGAACACAGTAGGCCGCGGTAATCCCCGCTCCTTACCAACGCTTCGCCAAAATATTCAGTGAAGAAGCGTCTCACCGATTCCCACCGTCCAGACCATGGGATCACGCTATTGACTTCAAACCCGGTACCCCGGCAACGATCGACTGTAAAGTCTACCCCATGACCCAGGACGAAGACGCGCAACTCAAAGTATGGCTCGAGGAACAGCTGAAGATGGGATACATCCGCCCATCCAAGTCACCCTATGCATCATCCTTTTTCTTCATCAAGAAGAAGGATGGGAAACTACGACCCGTACAAGACTATCGGAAAATCAACGCGTGCACTATTCGTAACCAATACCCCTGCCGCTCATGTCGGAGCTCATTAACGATCTGGGCAACGGGCACATCTATACCAAGTTAGACGTACGCTGGGGGTATAACAACATACGTGTCAAACCGGGAGACGAGCCGAAGGCAGCATTTAAAACACGGTACGGACTCTTCGAACCCCTGGTAATGTATTTCGGACTCACAAATTCACCGGCGACGTTCCAAACTATGATGAACGAAATACTGGGACCTACCATCGCCAAACACGAGCTTCTGGGCACCATCATACGCGTATATATGGATGACATCGGAATAGCCACTCACGAAAACGCGGGCCTCCAAGCGCACATCAACGCAGTATGCGACGTACTCCAAGTAGCCATGGATCACGACCTCTATTTCAAACCGGAGAAATGTCTTTTCCACTCACCGCGAATGGATTACCTGGGGGTAATCCTTGAAAAGGGGGTAACTCGTATGGACCCGGTAAAAATTTCGGGTATTAAAGACTGGCCACGCCCAACCAAGGTCAGAGACGTTCGCTCCTTCCTCGGTTTCTGTAATTTTTACCGCCTCTTCATTCGCGGTTTCGCCACGCACGCACGAGCACTCAACAAACTCACGAGGAAGGACGCAGACTGGCAATGGGGAACAGAGGAGGAACGCGCGTTCCAGAAGCTCAAAATACTAGTCACCGAGGAGCCAGTACTAGCACATCCATGCTTAACTGATCAGTTCGAACTCGAGGTAGACGCATCCGGATTTGCAGTAGGAGCGGTATTACTCCAAAAGAAGACGGATGGAAAACGACACCCGGTCGGATACTACTCGGCCACCCTCAACGAAGCCGAACGCAACTACGATATATACGATTTGGAACTCCTAGCGATCGTCAAAGCCCTCAGACACTGGAGACCTCTACTTGCCGGATCGCCACATAAGATCAAAATCTTCTCGGACCACCTTAATCTGACGCACTGGAGATCAGCCCAAAAGATAAGTCGACGTGTAGCCCGAGAAGTACTGGAACTAATGGAATACGACTTCGAGATCCACCACATCAAGGGAACAAACAACGGAAGAGCCGACGCCCTATCTCGAAGACCGGATTACGATCGGGGAGAACAGGACAACGAGGGAATCGTAGTACTCCCAGATAAAGTCTTCGCAAGAGCAACAGTCACACAAGTACCCGAAGACCACGCACAAGACGAAAGTCAAATAATCCCGTGGGTCGACGCCCACCAACTCAAGAAATTCGACGGGGTATGGTACAAGCAAGGAGCACGAGTAGTTACGGGAACGCCGCTACTGATACGCGACATCATTGGTAACCATCACGATCCCCCCGTCTATGGCCATCCGGGAATCAAGAGAACACTTCGAATCATCGAACGACACTACTGGTGGCCGCACATGTTACAACACATCACGGAGTACGTAAAAGGATGCGCAGAATGTCAACGACACAAGGTCAACAACCGACCTACGCGAGCACCTCTAGTACCGATCACGCCGACCCCCGATGCCAAACCTTTTGAAGTCGTTGCACTGGACTTCATCACTAAACTTCCGGTCTCACAGGGTCACGACTCCATACTCACCGTCACCGACCACGACTGTACAAAGGCATCAATCTTCATACCCTGCATAGAAGAAATAACGGCGGAAGAAACCGCAGCCCTGTACGTAACCCACGTATTCAGACGATTCGGACTACCAGCAAAGATTATTAGCGACCGGGACCCGCGATTCGCGTCAAAATTCACCCGCGAACTGTGCCGCATCCTCGGAATCTACCAAAACATATCAACGGCGTACCATCCTAGGACCGACGGACAGTCGGAGCGAACCAATCAGTGGCTAGAGCAGTACCTCCGATTCTGGGCAAACGAGCGTCAAGATAACTGGGCGCACTTCCTACCCATGGCGGAATTCGCGCACAATAGCTGGCCCCACGAGGCAACAAGGAAGTCACCATTCTCGCTTATGATGGGATACGACCCACGCGCTGATTGGATGGATAAGCCATCCCCTATCCCACAGGTGACCACGAGGCTGCAGCAATTCCGAGAAGCACGGAAAGAAGCGCAGTTCCTGATCAAAAAGGCACAATCGCTGTGGGTCAAACACAGAAGCACACCCCAGTATCGGGAAGGGGACCAAGTATGGTTAGAAGGCCGCCACTTACGCACCAATCAGCCAACCGCAAAACTCGCGGCGCGACGGCATGGACCCTTCAAAATCAGCAAGGTACTATCACCTGTCAATTACCAACTGGAACTTCCCACGCAGTGGAGTATTCACCCCGTATTTCACATCGATTTACTCACGCCTTATCGCGAGACGCCGATGCACGGTGAAAACTTCACACGCCCACCTCCGGATCTTGTGGAAGGCGAAGAGGAATACGAAATCGAAAGTATTCTGGACACACGGCTTTTCGGCAGAAGCAGAAAACGACAGTACCTCGTGAAATGGAAGGGATATCCCGACTCGGACAATCAGTGGGTCAACAAAACTGACTTATCAGCTGATGAAGCACTGGCGGAGTTTGAGCGGACATCAAAAGCCCGAGCACTGGTTATAAACCGGACCCATCACGCTAAGTCGAAACTATCCCCCCAACCTGGAATCTTCACACATCCCAGAATGTCCTCCCCTGCTGCTTCCTCCGCATCCTCCTGCACACCACTCGCTCCCAACCTCGTCGACAACCTGTCCTACGATGAGTTCTGCGCCGCCATGCACAACCTCGCCCCCGTCACCGACATCGACGACCCCGAAGCCCCCGCCACCTATTGGATCCTCAGCCACGACGGACAAAAGCTCAACCAAGTCCCCTACACTCAGACCGAAGTTGATAGGATTCGCGCAGCTCTCCCACGCAGTGTGGATGCCTCACCTCGACCTCTCCCAGTACGAGTGGAGTACCGGGTTAAGGGTGAGTCCGAGCCCGAAGAAGGAGGAATACGAGCAATGGAAGAAGTTGAGGACGCTGAGAGGCTGGAGGTTCGAGGTCGAGGCATGGAGGATCGAGCAGCTGGCGATGGCAGCGATAAGGAGAACGAGGATCCTTCAGAGGCGCGAGCAATTCACCGCGATGATGCGCGCGCAGTGCACGACCTGCCCGAACAGCTGGCCGAGTGGTACCCAGCTGAGCACCCCTTCATCATCACCGCCACCGACTCTGATAACCCTCGCGAGACCCCATATACCTGTGACACTACAGGACAGCCGTTGTACCGAGGGGACGTCCTCATCGACCGCCAGCCACTTATCCCCACCGCCATACTCCAGCGCCGTCTCGGCAGCTCCCATATCGCCCCTGCGGGCTACATTCACAACCGGGGCGACAAGTTCGTCCACTTCCCCATCACCGACGCGCAAGGGGTCACTACACAAGCCCCGTACATCCAGGTCGTCATGAATCCCGACCCCATAGTGTTGGGACTGGCGGTGGACAGCGACAAAACCTACTCCAAGCCCATCTACGCCGAGCCCCACGTCCGCGAACGAGGGAAACCCCATTACTCCCCGGCGGAGATGCACGCCTTGAGTGGCGGGCACAGCAACCAGCACCGCACCAACCTGGCCGTCAACATGCTCAAGGACGTGAGCCTAAAAGCTGAGTTACATCGTTACCGTAACTACCGGAGCGAAGCTGAAAGGCTCGAACAGCGTTTGCACGCACTGTCCGAGGCCTTGGGCGCGGCGCAAGGCGAGCTCGCACGCAGCAAGTTCCGTCTCGAGATGGCGGACATCTACAATCGGGTAGGAGAGGTGCAGGAAGGATGGTCGGGAGGAGTCGGACCCACTCGGCGCCGTGGGCGTCGCAGCTGAAAAGGGGGTGATGTCACGGTACGCGAAGTGGACTCTTACTTACTGGCTGTGACCCCATCTGTAAGACGTAATCGGTCTCGGACTTAGTAGTAGCCGGAGTAGTATCAGTATCACATGCCGATGTGGCATGACTCATTTCTAGGATAGCGATAGTAGGGTTCGAGCTACTTATGCTACTCGTCATAACGGATTCGGGAGGAGCTTGAAAGCGTCCTCATACATGTATAAATAGTGGATCGTAAAGACCAAGATAAGCCATCTTGGTCTTCTTTGAATCACCACTCTTCTCCTCTCGTTGTTCACGTTCGAGTTCGCTTGTCTCTGTCAGAGCAAGTCGTCTTTATCGATATATGCCCAGTGACTCGTCTACGTCCTGGTGCCTTACGCGTCACGTGCCTCGATAAGCGCCGTGTACCCGTGAACAGAGTCACGTGACTAGCAACTCGATATTCGCTAAGTCGTGAACGCCCTTTCGTCGTCCAAGTCGGACTAACGCTCGTGGTGGCGTTACAATCACGGCGTTGTCAGCCGTCATTTGGTGTCCGGTGCCTGGATGGATGGGTAGGAGGTCAGCCTGTGCTTCCTCAGCTAGTCTGCGGATGTCTTCGTCTACTGCTACGTCGGTGATTAGTGCTTTGAGGTCCAGTCCAGTCCAGTCTTTTAGCTAATTTACAAAAAACCGTGACCTTAACCGGTCAAAATTTTGATGGTATATTCAATTTCTTTGACCGGACCACTCCAGACCGGTCAGTGCCGGTCCAAGACTGGTTAGCATCAGTCCAAAACCGGTCACCTTATAGACCAGTCAATAACTGGTTTTGACCAGTTTTACTCCGGTTTTTGACCGGTTATTGGCCCTACCCGTGCACTCAAAAATCAAAAGAGCCTTTATTGCTTATGTTTGGTATAGTTACAGTAATGCTACAGAATGTACTACTGTGTAAGCTAAGTCTGTAGCGTCGTGAGCAGGGTGCCGCGTGGGTGTCGAAGGGCCACGGCGCCGTGTCGTTACTCCGCGTCGGTGTCATCGGTGTCGAAGGCCACGGCGCCGTGTCGTTACGCCGCGTGGGTGTCGTCGGTGTCGAAGGCCACGGCGCCGTGTCGTTACACTGCGTGGGTGTTGTCGGTGTCGATGGGCCATGGGACCGCGTGGCTGTCGAAGTGGCACGACGCCGCGTGGCTGTCAAAGTGCCACGGCACCATGTCGTTACTCTGCGTGGGTGTCGTCGGTGTCGAAGTTGCACGACGCCACATGGCTGTCGAAGGGCCACGGCGCCGTGTCATTACGCCGCGTGGGTGTCGTCGGTGTCGATGGGCCATGGGTCTGCGTGGCCGTCGAAGTGGCACGACACTGCGTGGGTGTCGAAGGGCCACGGCGCCGTGTTGTCACTCCGTGTCAGTGTCGTCAGTGTCGAAGTGGCACGACGCCGCGTGGCTGTCGAAGGGCCACGGCGCCGTGTCGTCACTCTGCATCAGTGTTGTCGGTGTCGAAGTGGCACAACGCCGCGTGGCTGTCGAAGGGCCACGGCGCCGTGTCGTTATGCCGCGTGGGTGTCGTCGGTGTTGATGGGCCATGGGTCTGCGTGGCCGTCGAAGTGGCACAACGCTGCGTGGGTGTCGATGGGCCACAGCGTCACGTCACTGTCGTAGCGCCACGGCGCCGCGTGGGTGTCGAAGTGCCACGCCAAGTGAGGCTTCACCCCTGAGGCAATTATTTGAAACCTAGAAACAACAATGAAGTTAGTTATTAGTTAAAGGATAAGGAAAAAGAAAAAGAAACTACTTAGCTTCTTTGAGGGTCCCCCTGGGCAAAAGCAATGCGGTCAGCAACAAGTGCTGATCGCGTGTTGACGACGCGTTGAGAACTCGTCCGGTCCGGCAACCTGCGTCCCGGTGAAACCCACTGTGGCATATATTACCAAGCATCAACTTCCAAAATGGGCATCAAATTCCATTTGGTGGTTGCAGGCAGGTTGCAGGCCAAAATGAACTGAAGTCCAGTCTTTGACTGGTTTAGACTGGTCTTTTCCAGTCCTAGGACAGATTGAGAAGGAGACAGACTGCAGACTGATGACTTCTGAAAATTGAAAAACTGTGACTGAAGTCCAGTCCTCATCAGTCAAAGTCCAGTCTGGTTTCCAGTCTTTTTTCAGTCTATCAGACTGGACCTCAAAGCACTATCGGTGATAGTTTCAACCATGGTTGCCATTTCCACTGGTGGATTTACTTGGATAATTTCTGGTTGCAATGCGGGGATGGACTCAGCTAGTCAGGTTACTTCTTCTACTTCCGAGTCTTCTTCTTTGTCGGTGTGCTCTCCTTCTTTGCTAGTTTCTGAGGGTGCTGGTGATCTTGGCTCCGACGTGCTTGGTTCTTCTTCAGGCTGTCCATCTATATGGCCCCACTGTTCTCTGGTGGGTAGGTTGCGAGCATCGATGTCGCAGTTGTAGAGTCTGCTTGCTGGGCGTACTATGTCCCACCTGTTGTCGACTGGGTTCCACGTAATCTCTGTCCAACAGGTATTCTCAAAGTTGAACTCAACTGGTCTGAACCTCGCGGGTCCTGAAGCAAAATCGACGAAGTATCCTGTGTCTCCGCGATACTCTCTCCACCTTGCAGCTCCTAGGAACTGTATTGGTATGTGTGGTCTCCCCTTCTTTCGAGGGAGTATGTTCTGAAGTTGGTCCACTGGTCTCAAGTTGTGAACGCCACGGTGAGGGATCTTGGTCTTAATGTAACGCCACCATGAGCATTAGTCCGACTTGGACAGCGAAAGGGCGTTCACGACTTAGCGAATATCTGAGCTGCAGTCACGTGACTTGTCATGGACACGTATTATATCCCTATTTTTCTGTATTTTTACGGATTTATATGGTGAAGATATAAAGGGCCGAAGTACAGAGGTATTCATTAGTCACATGTGTTTGCCACCATGTGCACGTGATCGTGGGGATTAGTATCCCTCATTAGTACGGACTCATACGATTGGACGATAAGGATGGAAGGGACTAGAAGGATCTAGAACGTGCTTAGTAGTTTACGCTTACTCGCTGTATTAGGTTTTACTCAGCAAGTGGAGCCGCTCGTAAGCGTTATGACAGAGTGCCATGTCAGCACCATAGATAACGCTATTAATAGACACGACGCGTCAGCTCCTGAGTCATAGGACCTTACTGTACACTTAGTAATAGTGTTCGAACTCAGTTTAGACTCAGCCGCAGTAGTGTATATAAGCTTCCCTGTAGCGTCCTGAGTGGAACCAACTTGTCCTCTTGGTTCTCCACTCAGGTGCGCATTTTACTGTATTCCCTTACCTCTCTCCAATCTAACTTGTCCTCTTGGTTCTCCACTCAGACGTGCCACTGCGTGATCACCTTTAGACTCGAGTTCTTGTATAAAGACTCCAAGCATCTATCTTCTCCGCAGTGACTGTGCATTGGCACGTGACTTGTCTCCGCGCCGAGTTGAGTGTGCTTACCTGTTCAGTTCACCTTTAGTTCACTTAACCTGGCGTAGCGTGGCAGTCGCACCGCTACATTAGGACAAGTTCCTTCTTCACACTCTCGGGTTACCCACCCGCCAGTCTTATCTCTTATCATCTTTCCCTCTAGGTGGTTGACGACCATCAGTCCCTTGTGTTATCCACCTCACTCTTTGCCTGTGGACCTCCGTAAGCAGATTCTGTGCTATTGTGGTACAACTGTAGTGTCCGTAAAGTCAGCATACATTGTGCTTGCCTATAGGCGTTCTATCTGGTCACAGTAGAACGTTTGGGTACTTGCTGCAGAACTGGTCACCACGCCAGATAAGCTGCAGTAGGACGAGAAGCCAGCCAGGCCTAGCCTGCGACAGCTGTACACGTAGTAACAGAAAAGTTTGAGAGCGCTTCGGCATGAGAGGCAGCCAATAGGTCGAGAAGACTGAGGCAGACAGCCTTGTGGCTCTACACATACCCCTACCCCACTCCCTGAGTGTCCCTTTATCGCCGCAGCCATCGCGCAGTGTGAAACTATCACTGTGTAATTGGTCTCACTTGATAGGGCATTCCACGCATCCTCGAGTTAGCGTTTCGCGCTCGTTGTATCCTGTCGTCGTTAATCCACCTTCACACATCTTTCATCCTGCCTCGTATATTCGCGAACGTTCGCACTCTGCGCCGTCTCTTTAGGAGGAGACAAGCATCCATCCCACCAATCCTGACGCCCCCTAGTAATCAAGCCTCTGCTCGGCATCGCTTCACGTATTAAGGACACCTCAAATCACCAACGAGCGTGCTCCATCACCACCAGTATCAACACACGGGTCGTCATCAACTTCATTTCATTCCGCACACTCCTCCCCAAGAAACCCTCGCCCAGTCAGGCGAAAGCTTCATAGACGAAGACGAGTCAACATCTGTTACCAGGGATTCCAGTTAGAACTGCCCCCTCGTAACCTAGCTGAACAA
Organism: Lactarius sanguifluus; assembly: GCA_021527775.1. Classification (NCBI taxonomy): domain Eukaryota; kingdom Fungi; phylum Basidiomycota; class Agaricomycetes; order Russulales; family Russulaceae; genus Lactarius; species Lactarius sanguifluus. The sequence continues at coordinate 76,460 of JAKEYF010000272.1, forward strand.
TACGTACAGGCAATTTACGGAGACCCCAGATTTCGTTACGGGCTTCTAGAACTTTACGGCTTAGAATGCGAAGTTAACGGCACGGGTTACACCGTCCCCCAGTTGGTCGCATTTGCTGCCGATCTAATCCCCATCTCTCTCCCCCTCCCTCTCCTTCACCACCTCACAGTGGCTCCCAGTGGTCGGCAGAAAGCCAAGCAGGCTCAAGCCCAGTATCCTCGCAGAGTTCACTCCAAATTCA
>JAKEYF010000273.1:0-75518 GCA_021527775.1 Lactarius sanguifluus
TCATAAGAGATTGCCCTGAGCGGGGACGGCGGGATGCGTGCCAGTGGTGCGGCAGCCTCGCCCATCGCGTGGATGTTTGCCTCATAAGGTGAATGTCCCTGATGTCCGCCCGATATGAGAATCCCATGCCGCGCACCTGCTGGTGTGGGAAGTGTCTCGACTGGAAGGCAATGCACGATGAGATCGATTGCCCCCAGTATGAGGGGTGCTGTAAGTGTGGCCGCAGGGGGCGCCATATGTTCTTACGCACCCACACCTGTCCCTGTTCCCCTTCTCCTGACCCCGCCACTGTTATCCCCGAGGAAGACTATTACTATACCAGTGACTAGTCGAAGTCGTGGCGACTTCGAGTCTGAAGGGGGGGTAATGTTACGATTTTCCCCTCTTTTCCTCCTTGGTTGTTCCGTGCTTTGTGACTCGCGTTTGGTATCAGACTTCCATTGTACTTTTACAATATGATCCGCTTCGATTCGCGCCTCGGCTCTTATCTCGCGCCTAGTGCATGACCGTTACGACACCCCATGGCATGACTTCCAGAATCCGCTGACGACTTCTGATCCACGCGTCGTCCCGCGGAATTCCCTTGTTCTCATTTCATACTTTCCCTTTGTTAGCTCTCTAGGACCCGGATCCTAGGATCACGCCATATGTTTGTCCCTGACAAACATCATGTACTAGTATATAAGTCCCACGCTACCTCACTTGTACGGTAGACTTGACTTCTTGTGTAATACCACACCGCTGTCCACTCTCACGATCCAGATCCTTGAGTCGCACTTTCGTTTGACTCCCCTGTTCGCTCGCCGCTGCACTTGAGCTCGTCCTTGCTATTACCCTTGTGTCCACGGAGACCAAGTGGTACTTGTTCATCATCGAACTGAGTCGTAACTGACTCACTCCTGTCCCGTTACCGTCCGTGACTTAACTGAAGTACACATCGTACTTAACGCCCCTGTGGTGGCATTACAGTCTGGGTGTTGGGCAAAGCGGTTCTCCAGTTCGATGTGGACACCTTTGGGCTTGCAAAGACGGCAGAGCTCCTAGCCATGACTTACACAGACGAGGTGCCCCCTCCCAAATTGATTTACATATTTACTAACTTGAATTCGGCTATCCACAGGCCATCAGTAAGAACACAGGTAACTTCCACCTTTTTAGCTGGTGTGCCAGCAGAAAGCCAGTGCAAGTTACACAAGTTGGCAAGTTGAATATAGCTTTTCCAAAATATTTGTAATATCATTGTTATTATTAGAATAAATAATAGATAAAACTATTTATAGTATTAATTAGTGTTAATTACTACTGCAATGTCATATCATATTTGTCATATTTATCATATCAATCTTAGTCATCATTTTGCAGCATAAAAATAATATTTTATTCAGAATCAAAACAAATACATGGTAATAAGTACTACAGTGCCGGTGGTGACAGGGTCGGGGTGGCGGAGGTGGGGCTGGGGTCGTGATGTGGCACGCGTGGCGCCGTGTTGCGGTGGTATTCTGTCGGCGGGGTGACAATCGGCGGTGGCAGGGCTGGGGTCGTGGACGTGGCACATGTGGCGCCATGTTGCGGTGGAGTTCTGGCGGCAGGTTGACAATCGGCGGTGGTGGGGCTGGGGTTGTGACATGGCACGCGTGATGCCATGTTGCGGTGGTGTTAGGGCGGCGAGTTGACAATCGTGCGTGGCGGTGGAGCGGCGCGGTGGGTGGCGACTGCGGGGCTAGGCAATGTTGCTGGTGTCACGGTGGTCGCGAGGTCTTGCGCGACGTGTGCCGTGTTGGGGTTGCGACGAGGCTTGTGAGTGTTGCACCAGCATAGTGGTGACGTGGCGTAGTTGGCGTGGAATGGGCTGGGGTGGAGCCTGGGTCGTGACGAGGCATCATAGGGCCTGCACTGTTGGAGTGGCGATGAGCGAAAGAAGAATAAACAAAGAATAAACAAAAAAAACTCATCTAACGAGGTGCGTAGTCGCGAAGGTGGGTCTTGCGAATCGCGTTGGGGGTGCCGTCGTGGTGGGTCTTGCATGTCGTGACGTGGCTCCGGGGGCTTTCGCGCAGCGAGGTACTTGTGGTAGAGGTTGTGGATGGAGGGAGACGGGGGCCACGAGCGACGCATGGCGAAACGGTGGGGCAGATGCAGCGGTGACGTGGTTCACACCAATGAGAAACAATAAGGAAAAAAAGAAAAAAAAACTTAACATAGAGTAAGCCGAAGCTCCCCGTTGTCAGCCGAGGTCTTGCGTGTCGCGACGACATGGTATCAGGGGGAGGGGGAGTCCGGAGTTTGCACGGCGGGTGGTAGGTGGTGGAGAACTTGCGTGGGCCAAAAGATGGCAGCGGGTGATGTGTGGCAAAGCAGCGGCAGTGACGTGGCTCTGTGACAGTGAGCAACGATGTAAAACACAAAAAAAAAGAAAAAAATAACTTATCTGGGTGCACTGGGCCGAAGCCCAGCTCGACGTTAGCCGCGTGTTGGTGGTCGTCATGGCTGCAGTGGGGATTGTGGGCATCAGTTGCGCTACTTGAAAAGTAAGGGTTGGACTGTTTATCAGGATGGAGCAGATTGGTAGGAGGAAGACGAATGTGAACCAACTTGTTGTATCGTCTGGTTGTTGTATCGTCTGGTAGTGGGAGTGTATCCAATAAATGATGCAGAAAAAGTCACGTGTTTCGGGAACAACCGAAAGTCCGAATTAAACGCCGACATTTTCCAAAAGTTGCGACACAATGTTACGGGTTCCTTGCGATTGGTTCACGGTTCATTGAACGTTCGTCTCCCTTCCCTCCCTTCCGCCAATCTGCTCCATCCTGAACGGTCCAACCCTTACTTTTCGTGGCACGACTGATACCCACAATCCCCACTGCAACCACGACGATCACCAACACACGACTAACGTTGAGCTAGGCTTCCACCCAGATAAGTTCTTTTTTTTTTTCTTTTTTTTTTGTCGTTGCTCACTGTCACAGTGCCACGTCACTGCCACCGCCTTGCCACACATCACCCCGTCGCCATATTTTGCCCCACGCATGTTCACCACTACCACCCCGCCGTGCGAACTCTGGACTCCCCCTCCCCCTGATACCATATCGTCGCGACACGCAAGACCTTGGCTGACGACGAGGAGCTTCGGCTTACTCTTTGGTAAGTTTTTTTCTTTTTTCCTTATCGTTTCTCATTGGTGTGACAGACCACGTCACCGCTGCGCCTGCCCCACCGTTTCGCCACGCGTCGCTCGTGGCCCCCATCTCCCTCCATCCACAACCTCTACCACCAGTACCTTGCCGCACGAAACCCCCTGGAGCCACGTCACGACATGCAAGACCCACCACGACGGCACCCCCAACGCAGTTCGCAAGACCCACCTTCGCGTGACTATGCACCTCGTTAGATGAGTTTTTTTTTTTTGTTTATTCTTCATTTTTCTTCTTTCGCTCATCGCCACCCCAACAGTGCAGGCCCCATGATGCCTCGTCACGACCCAGGCTCCACCCCGGCCCATTCCACGTCAATTACGCCACGCCACCACCATGCCAGTGCAACACTCACAAGCCCTGTCGCGACCCCAACACGGCGCACGTCGTGCAAGCCCTCGCGACCGCCGTGACGCCAGCAACATTGCCTAGCCCCGCAGTCGCCACCCACCGCGCCGCTCCACCACCGCGCACGATTGTCAAATCGCCACCCCAACACCACCGCAACATGGCACCATGCGTGCCACGTCACGACAGCCCCGCTGCTACCGCTGATTGTCAACCCGCCAACAGAACACCACCGCAACACGGCGCCACGCGTGCCACGTCACGACCCCAGCCCCGCCTCCGTCACCCCCGACCCTGTCACCACCAGCACTGTAATACTTATTACCATGTATTTGTTTTGATTCTGAATAAAATATTATTTTTATGCTGCAAAATGATGACTAAGATTGATATGACTAATATATGATATAATATGATATGACAAATATGACCAAATATAACATGACAAATATAATCACATATGATATAACAAATATGATGTGACAAATTGGATATGACAAATATGATATGACAAATATTTAACTTAGTGATATGCCTAATACTTGGACTTGTATGACTTTCTTGACTTTCTGAACTTGTCCTGCTTGCTGGTCATCACTGTGTAAGAAACTTTTTGAAGGATTAGACATGGCTTGTGCAACTGCCAAATTGCTAACTTTATGGGTTGTACCAGGTGGCACCACCAGGCGCCAGGTGGTACAACCCCCGTCAAGCAACCCGTACAAATACTGATGACTGACAAAGTCTTTAGCATGCCCCAAACACAAAAAACATACCGCAGGAATGGGACTAGCCCCGGTATGAAGGGGAGTGTTAGGACACATTCCAGGACTAGCCGTACCTGGTGCTGGACCGGTAACGGATGTCCGAATATATACATTAGTAAGCTACAGATGTGCATGTATGATTATGGTCGGGCAACAGAATAGGAGCGTCCGCTCTCTCACATCCCACCACCTGCTCGTCCCTCGCGAGATATTTCACCTTATATCTTCACAGCTTGCACCAACATGGTACATTTCCGAGTCATCGTTCTCTGACTATGCATAGCATCCGAGTCCTTTCTCCCTTGTTCTTTTTTTTTTTTTTTGGATCCATTTATATTCCGGGGTACATAACAGAGTTACAGACCGGTTGCAGTAATGATCACTACATATATGAGAAAAGGTTCAGAGATGCCCCACAATGCGTAAAGTAACGAAACGAGTCGACGAAGCCAGATTCAAATGTCAATGGCCGCCCACATGGGACAGCGGAGTCGTGCGGGGATTAACCCGATGAGTCAGCAAACAGTTTTTAGGCCGCGGATTAGTCCGAATCACAAACAAGCGAAACAGAAAGGTACATAAATACCTCCAAGTGACCACCTTACCTAGTCGGGTTCGGGAGGCACAGGTAGGGGAGGGCCGGTTTCCAGACAGGAGAGGGCACAAGTTGAGTCAAAGAAGTCCAGCAGCATCTTGGCACCCTTTCGGGTACCCAGGAGTGAACTGAATGGAAGTGGCTGATGGTGTGGGTGGGTCGATAATATGCCCGAGTTGATCCGCACTTGAACATAGTGCAGACACTCTAACACCACATGGTAGGAGTCCCAGACCTCCTCGCCACAAGGGCATGATATATTCTCTGGGGGGTTGTTTGTGCGGAATTGTTTCACATATGTGCCCATGAACGCATGATCAGTCACCACCTGCATGAGGGTGGATGTGGTTTGGCGTGTGTGTTTGGCACAGTGGTGACCGTTGGGTAGTTTTTCGGCAGCTGTGGCCTGCTGCCAGAGTGGATGGGGTTGTTTGGGGTCGGGGGGGTGGATGTCAGAGTATGATTGGTGAAATGATAGTGGTTCCCCCAGGACCCTGGATCGGAAGACGGGGACGAGGTGGTTTGCATGCCATCTGTGTCCCCAGGCATTGAATGCCAACGTTCGTGCTTGCGCCTTCTGGAAGGATGCTGATTGTATGCGGTTCAGCCCATCAGGGGGGTCCTGCGTGCACCATTGGGCCACCCAGTCCTGTGCCAACATCTGCCCTCCTAGTTCAGTGTCCACCAGGGTCCAAACTAAGGTAAGCCTAAAGTTAGCGTGCCTCGAGGCAAGGGTCGTGAGCGCCTGATAGAACATGAGCGCGTGGGTCTGCACTGTCTGAGACAACGGGTTCCTAACCCTCATCAGTATTTGTACGGGTTGCTTGACGGGGGTTGTACCACCTGGCGCCTGGTGGTGCCACCTGGTACAACCCATAAAGTTAGCAATTTGGCAGTTGCACAAGCCATGTCTAATCCTTCAAAAAGTTTCTTACACAGTGATGACCAGCAAGCAGGACAAGTTCAGAAAGTCAAGAAAGTCATACAAGTCCAAGTATTAGGCATATCACTAAGTTAAATATTTGTCATATCATATTTGTCATATCCAATTTGTCACATCATATTTGTTATATCATATGTGATTATATTTGTCATGTTATATTTGGTCATATTTGTCATATCATATTATATCATATATTAGTCATATCAATCTTAGTCATCATTTTGCAGCATAAAAATAATATTTTATTCAGAATCAAAACAAATACATGGTAATAAGTATTACAGTGCTGGTGGTGACAGGGTCGGGGTGACGGAGGCGGGGCTGGGGTCGTGACGTGGCACGCGTGGCGCCGTGTTGCGGTGGTGTTCTGTTGGCGGGTTGACAATCGGCGGTAGCGGCGGGGCTGTCGTGACGTGGCATGCATGGTGCCATGTTGCGGTGGTGTTGGGGTGGCGATTTGACAATCGTGCGCGGTGGTGGAGCGGCGCGGTGGGTGGCGACTGCGGGGCTAGGCAATGTTGCTGGCGTCACGGCGGTCACAAGGGCTTGCACGACGTGCGCCGTGTTGGGGTCGCGACAGGGCTTGTGAGTGTTGCACTGGCATGGTGGTGGCATGGCGTAATTGACGTGGAATGGGCCGGGGTGGAGCCTGGGTCGTGACGAGGCATCATGGGGCCTGCACTGTTGGGGTGGCGATGAGCGAAAGAAGAAAAACGAAGAATAAACAAAAAAAAAAAACTCATCTAACGAGGTGCATAGTCATGCGAAGGTGGGTCTTGCGAACTGTGTTGGGGGTGCCGTCGTGGTGGGTCTTGCATGTCATGACGTGGCTCCAGGGGGTTTCGCGCGGCAAGGTACTGGTGGTAGAGGTTGTGGATGGAGGGAGATGGGGGCCACGAGCGACGCGTGGCGAAACGGTGGGGCAGGCGCAGCGGTGACGTGGTCTGTCACACCAATGAGAAACGATAAGGAAAAAAGAAAAAAACTTACCAAAGAGTAAGCCGAAGCTCCTCGTCGTCAGCCAAGGTCTTGCGTGTTGCGACGATATGGTATCAGGGGGAGGGGGAGTCCAGAGTTCGCACGGCGGGGTGGTGGTGGTGAACATGCGTGGGGCAAAATATGGCGACGGGGTGATGTGTGGCAAGGCGGTGGCAGTGACGTGGCACTGTGACAGTGAGCAACGACAAAAAAAAAGAAAAAAAAAAAGAACTTATCTGGGTGGAAGCCTAGCTCAACGTTAGTCGTGTGTTGGTGATCGTCGTGGTTGCAGTGGGGATTGTGGGTATCAGTCGTGCCACGAAAAGTAAGGGTTGGACCGTTCAGGATGGAGCAGATTGGCGGAAGGGAGGGAAGGGAGACGAACGTTCAATGAACCGTGAACCAATCGCAAGGAACCCGTAACATTGTGTCGCAACTTTCGGAAAATGTCGGCGTTTAATTCGGACTTTCGGTTGTTCCCGAAACACGTGACTTTTTCTGCATCGTTTATTGGATACACTCCCACTACCAGACGATACAACAACCAGACGATACAACAAGTTGGTTCACATTCGTCTTCCTCCTACCAATCTGCTCCATCCTGATAAACAGTCCAACCCTTACTTTTCAAGTAGCGCAACTGATGCCCACAATCCCCACTGCAGCCATGACGACCACCAACACGCGGCTAACGTCGAGCTGGGCTTCGGCCCAGTGCACCCAGATAAGTTATTTTTTTCTTTTTTTTTGTGTTTTACATCGTTGCTCACTGTCACAGAGCCACGTCACTGCCGCTGCTTTGCCACACATCACCCGCTGCCATCTTTTGGCCCACGCAAGTTCTCCACCACCTACCACCCGCCGTGCAAACTCCGGACTCCCCCTCCCCCTGATACCATGTCGTCGCGACACGCAAGACCTCGGCTGACGACGGGGAGCTTCGGCTTACTCTATGTTAAGTTTTTTTTTCTTTTTTTCCTTATTGTTTCTCATTGGTGTGAACCATGTCACCGCTGCATCTGCCCCACCGTTTCGCCATGCGTCGCTCGTGGCCCCCGTCTCCCTCCATCCACAACCTCTACCACAAGTACCTCGCCGCGCGAAAGCCCCCGGAGCCACGTCACGACATGCAAGACCCACCACGACGGCACCCCCAACGCGATTCGCAAGACCCACCTTCGCGACTACGCACCTCGTTAGATGAGTTTTTTTTGTTTATTCTTTGTTTATTCTTCTTTCGCTCATCGCCACTCCAACAGTGCAGGCCCTATGATGCCTCGTCACGACCCAGGCTCCACCCCAGCCCATTCCACGCCAACTACGCCACGTCACCACTATGCTGGTGCAACACTCACAAGCCTCGTCGCAACCCCAACACGGCACACGTCGCGCAAGACCTTGCGACCACCGTGACACCAGCAACATTGCCTAGCCCCGCAGTCGCCACCCACCGCGCCGCTCCACCGCCACGCACGATTGTCAACTCGCCGCCCTAACACCACCGCAACATGGCATCACGCGTGCCATGTCACAACCCCAGCCCCACCACCGCCGATTGTCAACCTGCTGCCAGAACTCCACCGCAACACGGCGCCACATATGCCACGTCCACGACCCCAGCCCTGCCACCGCCGATTGTCACCCCGCCGACAGAATACCACCGCAACACGGCGCCACGCGTGCCACATCACGACCCCAGCCCCACCTCCACCACCCCGACCCTGTCACCACCGGCACTGTAGTACTTATTACCATGTATTTGTTTTGATTCTGAATAAAATATTATTTTTATGCTGCAAAATGATGACTAAGATTGATATGATAAATATGACAAATATGATATGACATTGCAGTAGTAATTAACACTAATTAATACTATAAATAGTTTTATCTATTATTTATTCTAATAATAACAATGATATTACAAATATTTTGGAAAAGCTATATTCAACTTGCCAACTTGTGTAACTTGCACTGGCTTTCTGCTGGCACACCAGCTAAAAAGGTGGAAGTTACCTGTGTTCTTACTGATGCAATATATCTGCCGTTTGTTCCGGATCTCGGCAACTTTCGATTCTCACGTCTCCTTTTTTGATGAGCTCACGGATCCAATGCCATCTTATGTCTATGTGCTTCGACCACTTGTGGAACATTGGATTACGTGCCATCGCGATCGATCCTTCGTTATTGCCTTCGATCAGACTGGGGTAAAACTGGCTGTATCCTATCTCCCCAAATAGGTTCCTTAGCCAGCATGCCTCATGGCCCGCTTCTGACAGGGCTACATATTCCACCTCTGTCGACGATAAAGTGATGGTATTTTGTTTCTTTGACATCCAGGTGATAGCGCCTCCTCCACATACGAAGACGTATCCCGAGGTTGACTTATGATCTTCGGAGTTCCCATAAGCGGCATCTGAGAAACCGCTAAATAGGTTCGTATCTCTTCTCCGGCTTGGTACTGCTGAGTACGTTATTCCATATGTTCTTGTCCCAGCTAGATACCTCAAGATTTGTTTCAGCATCCCCATGTGCTGCAAGCTCGGATTGGCTGTGTACGATGCCAAGCGGTTCACAGCGAATGCTATGTCCAGCCTCGTGGCGTTTGCAAGAAACTGGAGCTCCCCGAGTAAGCGTGCGTACGGATTACTCTTGTTTCCGTCGCCCTTCTCAGTGTTAGCTTCCAGTTTTACATTTGGGTCTAATGGCGTCGCTACTGGATTTGTGTTGTTCATACCTTCCCTTTTCAGGATTGACTCAATGTATCGCTCCTGGGAGATCGTTATAGAATGGTTCCATCGGGTGACCTCAATTCCAACGATTTTGGCTGGTTCACCCAAGTCAGTAACCTCCCATTCAGAACGTAAGTCTTCTTTTATCGATGCCATCAGATCTTCTGTCGTTGCGAATAACATCAGATCATCGACCCAGACGGTGATTACTTCCAGATCATCTGACTTGTTTCACACATACGCACACGGGTCCGCCATGAGGTGCGTGAAGTTATGGTTTTTTAGTTTGGTGTCGAGTTCCTTGTTCCACTTGCGCCCTGACTGTTTTAGTCCATATAGGGTCTTTACGAGCGAACAAACTCTCCCGGTTCCGTCTTCGTACCCTTCGGGTTGTTGCATGAATACCTTCTCTTTTAGGGTCCCATTTAGGTAAGCCCCTTTCACATCCATCTGTTGTATTATAAGATTTTTGATGGCCCCGACAGCAAGGATCGCTCGTAGTGTCTCAAGTCTGACTACAGGTGAGAAGGTTTCCAGGTAGTCATGCCCTGGCCTTTGCGCACAACCCTTCGCCACCAATCTTGCCTTGTATTTTACGAGATCGCCGAGTTTATTATACTTCTTTATAAATACCCATTTATTCAATATCAGGATGGCATCAGCGGGCTTGTCGACCAATATCCAAGTTCCCATGTCCCGGAGTTGGTCCAGTTCGGCCTGCACTGTGCGTTCCCATTCGGGCCATTCAGGGGATCGAACTGCCTCCTCTAGGGTCTTAGGTTCGTTGCCTCCAAATGTTTGCTTGGCATTGGCAGCATTTACCTCATTTTCCTCTTCGGAAAAGGGATCGTTCAGGTAACGGTAATCCACACATTTTCCACATGTTCGCCGGGTGTTTTCTGCCTCACTCTCCTCATCTCGCTTTCTCTTCAAACTATCACTGCCTGACTCGCTCTTGGACACTTCCGCACCTCTTCCTTCCTGGCTCTTTGGCTCACAGCTCTTTGGCACCTCATGGCTCTTTGGCTCAGGGTTTGTTGGGTACGTTCGGTCATTTGGCTCGTCACATGGTCGTCCACCTGTAGGCAGTGTGTTCCCCTCTAGCTCCCCTTCACGCGGTGTATCAGGTGCGACCTGTATACCCTCGTGAGGTGCCTCCTCTTTAGGAAGGGTTAGAAAGCGGAAATTTCATGAGGTGAGTACTTTTCTCGACTCTGCTTTATAATATTTTACAGCGTTTGCGCCATCGTCAAACCCAAGATAAAGTCAGTGTTTTGACTTGGCTAACATTTTACGCTGTTCCTGTGGTCCCTGGAGGAGTACCCATACGGGTGCACCAAACTCTCTGAGGTGCGCCACATTCGGCTTCTTTCCAGCCCATTTTTCGTATGGTGTATAATCCTCTAACGTTGTGGTGTAGGACCTGTTACGCAGGTATGCAGCATGACGTACAGCATATTCCCATAAAAATTCTGGTACGTGCTGTGCCTGCATCATGGCTCGCGCCAACTCAACTAGCATCTGATTGGCCCTTTTGGCAACGCCATTTTGGGGAGGTGAGTATGGTGTGGTCATTTGTAACTCTATGCCATGCTCTCGGCACCATTTTCGTAGGTTTTCATTCATGAATTCTTTCCCCCAGTCAACTCGTATCGCTCGTGGGTTCCTCCCTTGTGTAATGAGGTACGTCAGGTAATTCTTAACCATTTGCGTAGCCTCATCTTTCTTCTTTAGGAGGTTGATCGTGAGGTGACGTGCCGCATCATCCATCATCAAAATATAATATTGATACCCGTTTATAGAAACAACATCATATCTTCCCCATAAATCTATGTGGGTAAGTTGACCAGGTTCAGTCAGAGATGTCAACGAGTTGTCACCAAACGAGTCACTCGTGAGTGTGACTTGTCACGTGACGAGTACCCGTGGTCGCAAGTACTCGTGCCTGAATACTCGCGCGAGTACGAGTCAAGCATTTTCCGAGCGCGAGTACTCGCGAGTACTCGTGGTAATATCAGGGTCCAGGTGGTTTTAGTGGTCTTACAGTTTGGCACAAGGGTTTCTGTTATTGTACTACATTACAAAGGATCTGTATGTACTACTGGTAATAAGAGCTCGCTGCTAGTGTCCGAGACTCCTAGTCGTCGTGTGCCAGTGTGCTATCGTCGGGGTAGCCCATTGTCGTGCCGCGTCGTCACCGTTATCGGGGTCGTCTTGCTATTGTCGTCTTTGGTCGTTGCCCCTTTGTTGTGTCGCCCGTCATCGTGGTCAACGGAATCGGCCGTCGTTGCTTGCGTTGTTGTCGTCGCGTCATCCAAGGTGTTGCCGCCGTCTTGCTGTTATTGCTGGTGGTGGTATCGTGGTTCAGGAAGCTGCTGGGTTGGTGTCGTGCGGCTCGAAATCCAAGTCAAAATCGTCATTGTATTCGTCGTATGTAGTTGCAACGCGTTGGACTCCGGGCCGGACGACATGCAGCATCAGCCAAGGGTGTGGGAAAGGTTACTTCCCACGCCGCTTGTTTGCGACTCAGCCACATCAAGCTTACGCCCTTACCGTGGCCACGACGACGACGGCGATGACGGCGTGGTCTCACGTACGTTAGCGTACATCTAGACAACAACAACTATGGCGGCAACAAACTCCCCACCAGGTGGCACCAACACAGCTACCCTGCTGACAACGACTCGGATGCCAGTGACGACAAAAACAGGGCCGCTTCGCCGACACAGCCCCTTGCTGCACCCACGACAACGACGTCCGCTGGTGACGCCTTTTGGCCAACGACAGCGAGGCAAATACGACGACAACAGCAGCCGGGAGGCAAGCTGGACGACCACGACAACGACGCAACAGACGACAACACTGGGTACCTAGTGCCTAGGGATGACGCAACAGACGAAGGCAGTGCAGTGACGCAGGCGACGGGCTTCTGTAGAGTACATTGTACAGTACTTTAGATTACTTATTTACTTTGCAAACACGGAAAAATTACGAGTACTCGTTCAAAACGAGTACTTGTACAAATTAAATGAGTACGAGTATGTGAGTACTCGTACTCGCGTGCTCGAAACGGGTACTCGCGCCGTGAGTACGAGTTTCGACTGGAAAAGATTGGCGAGTACTCACACTGACGAGTACTCGCAGCAACGAGTACGAGTCGAGTACGAGTTGCTCTTCGGAAATTTCCGACGAGTACTCATACTCGCGAGTATAACTCGTTGACATCTCTAGGTTCAGTATACCTGTTCATTTTCTTATTAAATGGTTCCACAGTTTGTTTGGCCTCGGTACACGCAACACAGTCAGGTTTCGGTGACGTTTCATCTACTCGTAAACCTTCGACAAGGTTTTTATCTAATAGTTTCTGCAAGCCACTGTAGCTCACGTGTCCGAACCTTTTGTGCCAAGTTTCCCAGGTCATAGTGCCCTCTGTTGTGGAGAAAGTTGCCGACTCCCCTTGGAAGGTAGTCTTATCGCAGACTCGGAGGTTCATCTTATATAGATTATTTTCGATCTTCTTCCCTTCCGCGACGACTTTACCGTGCTTTGTAATCAGTTTGAGCACGCCTCCAAGACTGGTGTAGCTTTGTCTGGCACTATCCCATCACCCAAGGGACAGCAAATTGTTCCTGTTTTTCGGAATATATAAGACGTTTGTGAGTCGCAAGACATGGTCGTGCCCATCACTTTGGGACAGCAGCTCAATGGTGCCGCACCCTTCAACTGTTATGTGAGTATCACCTACTCCTGCCACGGTCTTACCAGGTGCAGGTTCTAGGTGTATAAACATATCACGCCGGTTTGCGACGTGCGATGTTGTTGCACTGTCTGCCAGCCACTCATACTGGTGAAGTTGTACATCAATTGGCCCCATAAAACAGTCGTCACTATCATAGGTGAAGTGCTGACCCTCCTCAGTGGGTTCCATCGGCGACGGCTCATAGAACATCAGTGGAAGCTCCTCATTATTTAGGAGCACCGACTCATCGTTCTGCGGCTGTTCGTCGGTCACGTCGACAATGTGGCTTTGCATCTCCTCACTCTCTGGGACTGGGAGTCTCATTTCCTGTGTTTCGCTGGATAGGTTACTTTCATCAGCCACATTCGTACGATCGCTTTTGCTTTTCTTAGACTCCACCATATTTTCATCGTCATTCTTCCGCTTCAGATTTGGCTTATTCTAGCAGTCCCTTTTTACATGCCCCCACTTGCCGCAGGCATCACAACGGGGCTTGCCGAGATGTCGGCAGTCCTCAGTATTGTGATTAGACTTTTTGCAGTTGTTGCAATACTTGTTTTGGTTCGCGCACGTACTCGTTGATGTCGAACCTATCCAACTCGTGAGGTTACGTCGTCCGTGGGTGGTCGCCTGATTTGTCGACTCTAACTTTCCAGTACAAAGTAGGCAACGTTTGTTTTCTTCCATGAGAATACCGATAAACGTTTGTGAATCGACTGATCTTGGATCACCGATAGCGAGTTATTAGCGACTCCCTTTCTCCTGCCAATATAAGGTAGCACGAAGGCGTCCCATGAATATGGCAAGGACGTCGAGATTATCGCTTTAAAGAAGGGATCCGAAACGCGGAAGTCATCATCGTTGAAACGATTGATTTTCTCCCAATAGCTTTTAAGCTTATTGAGATGCTCCGCGATGTCACATCCTTCCTCAGCGTCTGTGTGGATTAGGGTCTTTATGATGGCTGCCATCGTTTCCGGCCCTTTAGCTTCATGCACAGCGGTGAGGCTTCCCCACATCTGGCACGCATTATGGTATTTCATTACGTGCACCATCTGTGGTTCGGAGACATTATTTATGATGACGGCTTGGGCGAACTTATCGTTGTACACCCAATTGCTGGTGCCCTCTGAATCTTTAGGGCACTCCACAAGGCCATCGAGATAGGGCTCGATGCCATAGAGATCTAGCATTTGTCGAATGCGCTCCTGCCAGAGGTTCCAATTGGACTCTTCTAGCAGCTCGCCGACCCTCTGCATCGCTGCGGTTTCTGGACTTTTGATCTTCTGAATGCTCACTCCACTCGGACCATTCCGTGCGCGTGAGTCATTCGAGTCATGGTTGGGTACTGCAGCGGCGTTCGCACTTGTATTTGCTTCAGTCATGATGGATAGGGGTTATATGAATTCGCGCAATTGTATTGTATAGGACTAAGTTTTTGTTGTACAAGCTCCCAAGATGATTTTCTGCCCTTAGTTAAGGGCAGGGCCCATAACCTGTGAAGATATAAGGTGAAATATCTCGCGAGGGACGAGCAGGTGGTGGGACGTGAGAGAGCGGACGCTCCTATTCTGTTGCCCAACCATAATCATACATGCGCATCTGTAGCTTACTAATGTATATATTCGGACATCCGTTACCAGTCCGGCACCGGGTACAGCTAGTCCCAGAATGCATCCTAACACAAGCAACACGCAAGTCAAACTCCACGGTAGGATGAGCTGACACCAGTTTCCATAAACGTAGTTTACACAATAAACAGTAACACTAGAGCCTATGACGAGCCTATGACGACTTGTGCAACAGTGGACTTCGCGGGTGGTAAATACCAAAACTGAAAACAACACGAGCAGAACAACTAATCAGTAAACGCAAAGCACAAAGCAGCCATAATGATAGGGCGTTGGTGCAGTGGAAAGAGATCCAGGACATAGAGCAGAACTGGAGTTCGGTGCGCGGTACACGTAAGAGATAGGGTACATAAAGTACAAACCCGAGCATGGGTATACTGGTCTCAGTACAGTGAAATATAGACACTTTTCGTACAGATGTCAAAATAAGACAAACAGACGCCTACGCCACTGGTGGCGGTGCCGTGTTAAAACATGGCGAGGATCCCTGGGTGCCAATACAGTAGTTAAAGTACGTGGATCACCTGGTGCCGAAAGATACTTAGAAGTAAAGCTGCCTCCAAGTCTGGTGGTCCTTTGCGCTACCACCGGCGCAGCCCGACTTTCCCAAATGCCTTTGAAGGGCGTCCATCCTGGAATAGGACTTGCCGCAGCCGCCGAAGAACTTGTATAGACGAACGGAGTGCCCAAGGCTCAACCTGGCCGCCACTGGGTGATCCGCGGGGAGGCCGCAGCAGACGTATCGGGTCAGTTTTGCGTCCTGGTGTGTCCTCAAATGGCGCTGGAAGTCACCCTTGCGCTGCGTCGATTGAGGAACCCGCAGACCAGACATTTGAGCACGCTATCTTTGTCAGTGCTAGAAGCAACGCTAAAGGAGGCGGCGGCGACCACATAAAATGGCTTTCGCATCTTGCCACTGCGAACGCGTTTGGTTCGTGATACCTTCGCAGGCGGAACAACGGCCTGAACTTTCCGGGTTTCAGCAGGAGGCGCGCTGGGAGTAGGCAAGGTAGAGAGGATGGATGAGTCGACCTGAATTGAGAGAGGAGGAATATGGAAGTTCTGAGGAGTGCTTGAATAATAAAGACCAACTGAGAAGGAAGGCGCAGTAAGGAAGCTGTTGCTTCCTGGGAAGGCACTGATGTCATCAATCCCTACACACTGGTCCATGATGGGCACGTCGGCAATGAATGGTTCCTCCGGGAGGGCGATAGGTTGAAATAAAGGCTGCTCAGGAGGGGTTGAATAGGATTCGCTGTTGGGCGAGAACGACAGATCAGGGAGGTATTGGCAAGCTTGCAGAGGAACGGCAGGTCCTTGATCGTCCATCGAGAGGCCATGAAAGGACAAACCCAGAGAGGAAAAGGAAAGCGACAAATCGTCACTAGGAGATGTTATGTACGATGGCGGCGGGCTGGGGTACGCAATAAGGCGCAGGGAAGGAACAGGGAAACCAGAGTCACTCACGACGACGAGCTTGAAGACAATTCCGAGGTCTGGGAACTAGTGTTGAAGGAATAATCGGTATTTGGAAGACCAAAGCCACGGCCGGCGTTGACATCGGTGGACAAATGTGTGATAAGGAGAGCACGCAGTTGGTCGAGGGGAAAGGGAACGGAGGGTGAGCAGGTTGAAGCAAAGGGAGAGGAGCACACGCCGCCTGCAGCATACCGAGTGTTGGAGTTACCGTTGGCTTCGTTAAGGAGCCTTTCCATGGACAAGTCCTGTCCACGTTGGAGATTGGGACGCGCTTCAAACGCTGGTGCACGCGCAGGAGAGGACAAGTATGTGGGGAAATCCATGGCCGAGATGATGGAGAGGTAGCAGTGCGGCGGAGACAAAGGATGCCTTTTATAAGAGCGACCCCAATAGGGCAAAATAATAATTTCCACGCCAGTTGGCACGAGGGGGGTATGGCAAAGTCATGAAAGGCAGGTCTGCTTGGTGCAGATGAAAGGTAAAATGGTGTTTATCCATGTGTGCATAGGCGCGTGAACCAGCCCGTCGGATTATTTGTCATCGTGACGAGTGGTGACCAGCCCGGAGTGGCCGTTTTTCCACATCCAGTCACGTCCCCAAAAAGGAAGGTGCCAAGAACATTACGTTTTTTCTGTCCTTACAAAACGGGCATCCCCGAACAGCATTCGAGCTCAGTGAACTTTACTCTTAGTAAGTGCAAATAAAATACTTTGATTAAAAAAAAGCTATTTCCTTAATCGTACACTTCGTCTTTAGTCATCAAACATAAATCTCATATGTTTTTTTTAAGATGTTCACACAACATAACAAAACAATAAATATATTTTTATTATCTAATTAGCCTACATCTATTTTGTCTAAGTCATACTATGGTGCACGAAAACGGGGTGTGGGCGCGGTGAACGCGGGCGCATGGAGAACGCGCCGGCCCTGCTGCGTGCAACACGGCTTGGCCTCGTGCTCTTCCTGCGCGAACAGGACCGCGTGCACCCCTCTTCCACGCGAACGAAGTGGGGCGGCTTACCCTTGCATGCCCCCTTTCCGCGCGAATGGGGTGGCATGAATAAGAGGGTGCCAGGAGTGGTGTGCCCGCGTGCACCCCTTCCGCGCGAATGGGGAAGGGTGGAGCAGGGGGTCGTGCCCTCGCGTTCCCCGCGCGTACGGGTTGGCGGGCCCTCGTGCGCACCCCTTCCGCGCAAATGGGGAAGGGTGGGGCCGAGGGTGTCCTCGCGTGCCCCTTTCCCACGCATACGAGGCGGCGCGGCCAAGGGGGAAGGGATGCCGGTGGCAGCATGCCCGCATGCACCCCTTCCACGCGAATGGGGAAGGGTGGAGCCGGGGGTCGTGCCCTCGCGTTCCCTGCGCGTACAGGTTGGCGGACCCTCGTGCACACCCCTTCTGTGCAAATGGGAGGGGGGGCAGGTGGTCACGTTCCCTCACGTGCCCCCTTTCTGCACGAACGGGGTGGCGCGAAGAGGGAAGGAGGGATGACGGGAGCAGGGGCGACGCGGGGGGGTGTGCCCTCGTGCGCCCCCACTCCATGCGAATGGGGAAGGGAGGGGGTGGCTAACCTTGCGTGCCCCCTTCCACGCGTACGGGGCGGCGTGGACAAGAGGGAAGGGCCGGGGCCGGGGCCGGCGTAGAGAGGTGGGGCGGTCTGCCTTCGCACGCCCCCTGTCCGCGCGAATGGGGCAGCGCACGGACAAGAGGGAAGGGGTGGGGCCAACGCGGAGTGGTGGGGTGGAGTGCCCCGTGCGCCCCCCTTCCACACGAATGGGGAAGGGTGCGGGTCGCGTGTCACGATCAGGCGGAAGTGGACTCTCACTAATGGGCGATGACTCCCTTAGTCAGTAGTAATATGTCATGGACTTCTCGTATCGGTCAGCGGACCTGTCTATCACATGCCTCTAGGGCATGACTCATTACTAGTATGGCTGTAGTAGGGTTCGAGCTACTTTAGCCACTGGTAGTACGGATTCAAGAGGAGCTTCAAAGCTGCCTCGTACATGTATAAAGGGTAGCGGATGAAGACCCAGGATCGCCATCCTGGTCTTCTTCAATCACCACTTGTCTTCTTCTCTCATCGTCACAAACGTTCGCTTGTCTCCCTCGAGCAAGTCGTCTATCATCGAAGTATCCAGTGACTAAGGAGTCCTGGTATACGAAAGAGTCACGTGCCCCATCTCGAGCGCCGTGTACCCATATCGAGTCACGTGTCAAGTCACGCGTGTCTAAGAAATATTCACTAAGTCGTGAACGCCCTTGCGTAGTCTAAGTCAGACTAAACGTCCGTGGTGACGTTACATTAAGACCAGGATCCCTCACCGTGGCGTTCACAACCCGAGACCATTGGACCCAGTTCAGACCGTACTCCCTCGACAGACGAGGAGACCGCAACGTACCAGTCCAGTTCCTAGGAGCCGCTAGGTGGAGAGAATTCAGAGGAGAACTCGGATACTTCGTAGACTTCGCAACAGGACCTACGCGATACAGACCAGTTGAGTTCAACTTCAAAAATTTGTGCTGGGTAGAAATTATGTGGAACCCAATCGATAACAGATACGACGCAGTACGACCAGCAGGAAGAAACTACAACTGCGATATCAATACAAGAGGACTACCAACCAGGGAACAATATGGACGTATAGATGGACAACCAGAGGAAGAACCAAGCACTTCCGAGCCACGAACGCCCGCACCATCTGAAACAAGTGGGGAAGACGAAAGTCAAAGCGAGGAAGAAGAAACGGAAGCCGTAGTACAGATAGCTGAGTCGTTACATATCACCAAACCAGAACGAATCCAAGTGCTATCCCCGCCGCAGAACCGATGGCAACCGCAACCGAAACCATTACGGAACAACTCCGACACACCACAATCAATGATGAAATTCGAAGGATTGCGGAAGAAGCGGAGGCACACCTCCAACCTATTAACCCAAGCACAGGTCACTGAATGACTGCAGACGACGCTGCCATATTCAGGGCGGTAGGACCAGATGTCCTGGACCCACCACCAGGGAGAAGACACAATCCACCCCCAGGATCCGGACCAGGGGGGCCACCAGGTGGAGAAGGAGATGGAGGAGGCGGACCACCGAGACGTAATTTCGGAGGAATCTTCGGAGGAGGACCGCCAGGAGGAGGACCACCAGGAGGAGGACTGCCAGGAGGGGGACCGCCAGGAGGGGGACCAGGAGGAGGTCCGATGCCCAGGCTCGAAGGTGAACCACCGTCAGTATTCAAAGGGGATCGCGCTGATTACGAGTCCTTCCTTACCCAATGGCACGCATACATGGGTCTCAACTTCGACGCACCCATTATGAGCAACGTCTACAAGAGGTGCCTACTATTCCTGGGCTACATCAAAGGACCCCTAGTTAGCAACTGGACACTGGGATTCCTCCAGTGGCTGAACAACGAAGTCCGAGGGGGAATGGATAGGTACGATGAATACCTGTGGGACACCCTCACGGTGGGATTCGCCGATCGGTTTTCCAATACGTTGGAACAAGAACAAGCGCAGGCCACCTTGGCGAAAGGATTCAGGATGACGGGGGACGACATAGATACATATGTCACCACGTTCGAACAATTGGCGCGGAAGGCGAACTACCATCTCAACGATCAACAAACGATTGATCGGTTTATGGCGGGACTACCGGGAAAACTGTTCACCAAGGTATACGAAATGGATGAGCCCTGCACCTTCAACGAATGGAAGGGCGCAGCCCTCCAACGTCAAAAACAATACATCCATCTCAAAGCCCAGCTTAACATTACAGCGCCAACAAGGAACGCACCCCCCAGATTCACACCCCAGCCTAGATTCAGAGGAACCCCGTGGAATGCACCTCGTAACCCCCCACCACGATATGACCCTAACGCGATGGACACATCGGCAGACCGCTCGTGCGCCCGACTCGCAGAAGTAGGTGACCCGAATAGGGGCCCGTACCAGCAGCGACCTCCGTTCCCATCGAGAGGAGGACCGGGACAAGGAAGAGGAGGCGGGCAGCGCCCAGACATGCAGGAAGTCATTTGTTATAACTCCAATAACCCTGGACACATCTCACGAAACTGTACCCGTCCCAGGAAGCCACGCCAACAATGGCAGCAGTCAAACACTTGAAAGGTGGAGACGGACTACTATAGTCAAGAACCACCAAAGGCACGCGTAGCAAGCACGTCCACCCTGCAGCAAATGGCAAAAGAATGGATAGAAGGAGTAAGAGGGGCGAGTGACGAAGTAAAGGACCTGATACTCCAGGATATGTGGAATCAGGAGGATTTTCCGGACGCCTAAACCCATTGGCCTGGGTGAGGGCAATCAACTGTAACTCTGTAATCATGACTCGCTTCCATTCGCTTAGAATTCCAGTCTCGATTTGAACAAGTTACTCAATGGCCGACATAAAAGGGCTCGTCGACTCAGGAGCCACCGACAACTTCATAAGACCGGTGTTTGCCAAACGCATGGGACTCGGGCTCCAGGCCCTGGAGCACCCAAAGAAAATATGGAACATCGATAACACCGAGAATAAAGCTGGGTCCATCACACATTTCATAGACCTAGACGTGCAGACCAAGGGAAATCACAGGACCATGAGATTCCTTGTCACAGATATTGGAAACGAGGATCTCGTACTAGGATACCCCTGGCTAGCGACGTACGAACCCACCATCAGTTGGACCCACACTACCATACATGAGGATGCACTTTCAGTCGTCATACGTTCTATCAAACCAGAAGGAGGACGCACCGTGATCGCCGGAACAACCACACAAAATGAGGAACGTATCGCACAGATATTCACAGAAGACGAACGTGAAAACATAGTCCAAGAATTGGAAGAGGAATGCCAGCTACGTACCACAGCTACGGATCTCGCAATCGCCACTAACCAGAAAATGATAGCGGTTGCAATCCCAGCACTGTATCAACGCTTTGCAAAAATCTTCAGCAAAGAAGCATCCCATCGATTCCCTCCTTCACGACCGTGGGACCATGCCATTGAGTTCAAAGAAGGCACGCCGGCAATGATCGACTGCAAAGTCTACCCTATGACCCAAGAGGAAGACCGCCACCTCAAAATATGGCTTGAAGAGCAGCTCAAAATGGGATACATCCGCCCGTCCAAATCACCCTACGCCTCGTCATTCTTCTTTATAAAGAAGAAAGATGGAAAGTTACGTCCAGTCCAAGACTACCGAAAAATCAACGCATGCACCATCCGTAACCAATACCCGCTACCACTCATATCAGAACTTATCAACAATCTGGGAAATGGTCACATATACACCAAACTCGACGTTAGATGGGGATACAACAACATCCGTGTCAAACCTGGAGACGAACCAAAAGTGGCCTTCAAAACACGGTACGGACTCTTCGAACCTCTAGTCATGTATTTCAGACTCACCAATTCGCCAGCCACATTCCAAACGATGATGAACGAGATCTTGGGACCCACCATCACAAAACACGAAAAGAAGAACACCATAATACGGGTATACATGGACGACATCGGAATTGCGACCCACGAAATGGCCGGACTTCAAGCACATATTGAAGCCGTCTGCAACGTACTTCAAGTAGCTATGGATCACAATCTCTACTTCAAACCGGAGAAATGCCTCTTCCACCAACCGCGAATGGATTACCTGGGGGTAATCCTTGAAAAGGGGGTGACTTGCATGGACCCGGTAAAAATTTCAGGCATCAAAGACTGGCCGCGTCCAACAAAGGTCAGAGATGTCCGTTCATTCCTCGGTTTCTGTAATTTTTACCGCCTCTTCATTCGCGGTTTCGCCATGCACGCACGAGCACTCAACAAACTCACACGCAAGGACACCAAATGGCAATGGGGCACGGAAGAAGAAAGAGCGTTCCAGAAACTAAAACTACTAGTCACCCAAGAACCAGTCCTCGCACACCCTTGCCTCACGGATCAGTTTGAACTTGAAGTAGACGCATCAGGCTTCGCGGTAGGAGGAGTACTGCTACAAAAGAAAAAGGACGGAAAAAGACATCCCATTGGATACTACTCAGCCACCCTCAACGAGGCGGAACGCAACTATGACATCTACGATCTGGAGCTACTGGCCATCGTCAAAGCCCTCCGACACTGGAGACCATTGCTAGCAGGATCGCCGCACAAAATCAAGATCTTCTCGGATCACCTCAACCTCACACATTGGAGGTCCGCACAAAAGATAAGTCGATGCGTGGCCCAGGAAGTACTTGAACTCATGGAGTATGACTTCAAGATTCACCACATCAAAGGAAGCAGCAACGGACGCGCAGATGCGCTATCCCGAAGACCCGACTACGACCAGGGAGAACGAGACAACGAAGGAGTAGTGGTATTACCCGACAAAGTATTCGCGCGGACTACGGTCACCCAACTTCCTGAGTCACATATACAAGATGAAGAGCAACTACGCCCCTGGGTAGACCCCCACCAACTCAAGAAGTTCGACGGGGTATGGTACCATCAGGGAGCAAGAGTCATCACGGGGAAGACGGACGACATTCGTACCATCATACGGAATCACCACGACACGCCAACGTACGGACACCCAGGGATCAAGAGGACGGCAAGAATCATCGAGAGACACTATTGGTGGCTGAGGATGTTGGAGCACGTCACCGAGTATGTCAAGGGATGTGCGGAATGCCAACGTCACAAAGTAAACAACAGACCAACAAGGGCACCTCTGGCACCCATAACCCCGTTACCTGACGCTAAACCCTTTGAAGTCATCGTGCTCGACTTCATCACTAAGCTACCAGTCTCACAGGGATACGACTCAATCCTTACGGTCACGGATCACAACTGCACCAAGGCGTCCATATTCATCCCCTGTGTCGAGGAGATAACAGCGGAAGAAACCGCCATCCTGTACATTAATCACGTCTTTCGGAGATTCGGGTTACCGGTGAAAATCATTAGCGATTGAGACCCCCGGTTCGCGTCCAAGTTTACCCGAGAACTGTGCAAAATCCTCGGCATCTATCAAAACATATCGACGGCCTATCACCCACGTACGGATGGACAATCAGAACGGACCAATCAGTGGCTGGAGCAGTACCTTAGGTTCTGGACCAACGAGCGGCAAGATAACTGGGCGCACTTCTTACCCATGGCAGAATTCGCGCACAACAGCTGGCCCCACGAGGCAACGCGGGTTTCCCCATTCGCCCTTATGATGGGATACGATCCGCAAGCCGATTGGATGGATAAATCATCACCCGTCCCGGCGGTGAACACAAGGCTCCAGCAATTCCGAGAAGCACGGCAACACGCCCAGGAACTGATACGAAAGGCCCAGTCCATGTGGATCAAACACAAAGATACGCCCAGATATCAAGAAGGAGACCTAGTATGGCTTGAAGGACGTCATTTGCGCACCAATCAGCCAACCGCCAAGCTCGCCGCGCGAAGACACGGACCTTTTCAGATCACTCAGGTGATGTCCCCTGTTAACTATTGCCTCGAGCTTCCCACGCAGTGGAGCATCCACCCGGTGTTTCATATAGATCTTCTCACGCCGTACAGAGACACTCCCATGCATGGGAAAAACTTCCAACGCCCACCGCCGGATCTAGTTGATGGACAAGAGGAATACAAAATTGAGCGAATTCTAGACTTGAGACACTTCGGAAGAGGACGGAAGCTCCAGTACCTGGTGAAGTGGAAGGGATACCCCGACTCGGACAACCAGTGGGTCAGCAAGACCGACTTGTTCGCAGAAGAGGCCATAGCAGAGTTTGAGTTGATGCACCCTACGGCTATAAAAGCCATTCGAACCAACGATAAGTCCTCATCACTCCTCCACCCTGGATTCCTCTCAGCAATGTCTCTTCCCACTCGCTCCACTCCCTCCTCTGTCCCTGCCTACGCAGTGGGCACCCTCACCTACCAAGAAATGTGCAACGCCATCGCGCGCTGTAACGGTAGCTCGGCCTCTGAGCGCGAAACCGGCCATTTCCTCACATTACAATTTCCGCTCACTCGTCACTCATCACGCCTTATCTCGGTGATCGCCACCAACTCACCCACTCGTCCTTATTCTCTTCGTCTCGCCTTGCTTCATCTCTTTCATTCTCTCAACACCATCTCGTCGTTCCTTGCCTCGTCATATTGCCGTCTCTCCCGCCCTCGTCGGACACCCTTCGATCGTTCGCACCTTACCAGCGATGGTTAACTTCATCTTGAACTGCGACGCCGACGGCCTCAAGTCTGCCATGTTTCTATCATCCACCCCTCTGTCTTTCTTTCAGTCTCTTCCAGTCCACCGCCCACGTCTTCACCCTTGGCCGATCAACTTCGCGTCGTCGTGCCTCAAGCCTCGTTCCTTCGTTGGATGTTTCTAGCTTGCGCTCTCTGTCTCGGGCATAGGCGTGCCCATCTTTTTCTTGAATTTTACTTACTACTTTCTGACCTCTCGTTTGTACTCGTAGTGCGCGTCGCGATGATCTCCGGCGCTGTCGTTCGGCCATGCGCCTTTCTTCACCGACTCCCCTACTTTACTCGTGACTCGTGTTTTCTGCCTCGCGTTCACCTCGTGTTTTCGCCCTTGGACTCCCTCCCTACCTACGCCTCCTTGTTTACCTTTCCCCCACCTTACAGTTTCTCTCTCACACTTTTCAACTTAGTCGCGTTTCGTTTCGTTTCGCCTTAGGTACTGACCGGATGTATAAAGGCTATCGTGTTCGCGCTTGAATGGATCATCGAATTGTCGATTCCCCCTCTCCTTCTCATTCGATCCCTTTTCTCCTTGTGTGATTTCAACGTCTCCTCGAGGTCAGGCCTAAGTATAAGGGCACCCGACTTGCCGTTCTCATCACGCTCCTCCTCCCCTACCTCAAAATCGACCCTCTTCTCTGTTTTCCGAGTCTATTCTGCTAACCTTCTCTAAGTTCTTCCTAGGTATTTGCCTTGCGATCGTCTCAGTGACTTTCGCGAAGAGCTCTTGCGTCTCGTTTCCTTGCCTTATCGAACCCACCGACTTCGCGCCGTCACCTTCGCGTGTTCTCGAAATCGCCTTTCCTCCATCTCTCTCAACTTGTCACCACCCCCTTCTATACCTCCCCGACTCGCTCAACTTTGCGTTTAACCCGACTCTCGCCAACTTCGTTTGCTTCCCCTTTCCGCTCGTATCGCGACTCTTCACCCTTTCCAACCCCTCGCTCTCCCCCATTTCCCATCTCCTTTCCCTCCTTTCCCGACCAAATCCGTGCGTGTAATGATCGTTTCGTACGCGTTCCAGTTTTACCTCACTCCCGTGGTCTGGGAAAGCATTCTTGTTCCGTCTCGCTCGTTCTCGCGTTTCGTCTAATCTCGGACTTGGGCTTTTCCTCATACCTCCCTTCCTCTTTAACCACCCTCTGCCCACGTTTACTCATGCACGCACTTTTGAGCACGTTCAGTGCATCGAGCCGATCACCGACCTCGACAACCCGAATGCCGAGCCCACCTACTGGCTCATCAACGACAATGGCAATCGACTCAACGCCGCCCCCATCACGGAGGCCGAAGCTGGTCGGATTCGTGACACTCTCGGAGGGCGTACGCTCTCCTCACCTGGATCTAACCTGGTTCGAGTCGAGTACTGGCTTCAGAAGGTTGAAAACGAAGAAGACGAAGATATGGGAGGAATGGAAGGTGATGGCGGAGACGTGGAGGTTAGAGCAGCTAGACAATGCCACGAGGCGACAGACGACGGGAGCGACAAGGAGAACAGCGCGCCTTGAACTGCGCCGACAGTTCGACGAGATGATGCGCGTGCTATCTATGACACCCCGGAACAGCTGAAGGAGTGGTACCCAGCTGAGCACCCGTCTATTCTTAACACTACCGACTCTGATCACCCCACGGAGACCCCATACGCCTGTGACACCACAGGCTGCCCGCTCTACCGGGCCGCCATCGAGGTGGAGGCGACTCCTCTCCACACCGCCACGCGTCTGCACCATCAGCTGGGTGGCACACATCTCGCTCCCCACGGGTTCAAGCACAACCGCGGGGACGAGTTCATTCACTTCCCCATCACCACCCCCCAGGGCCACACGCAACAGGCCACATATGTACAAGTTATCGACGGCCCCGACCCCATTGTCGTGGGGCTCATAGAGGACAGCGACAAGGTATACACCAAGCCTCTATACGCCGAGCCCCATGTACGCGAAATCGGCAAACCACACTACACCCCTGAAGACATGCACGCTCTCGTCAGCGGGCATGCGGGGCAGCACCGTCTCGATCAGGCCGTCAACGAGCTGAAGGACCGCAGTCTGAAGGCGGAATTGAAGCAGTACCGTCAGTACCAACACAAAGCGGAACGGGTCAAGCAGCGACTTCATTCGCTGGCCCAGTCGTTGGGAGGGGTGCATAGTGAGTTGAAACGGTGCAAGTATCGGCTGGAGATGGCGGACGTAATCGAGCGAGTGACTCAGACGCAGGAGGGATGGCTGTCAGGGATTGGACCTATGAGGACGTGCCGTGGGCGTCGCGGCTGAAAAGGGGGTGATGTCACAATCGGGCGGAAGTGGACTCTCACTAATGGGCGATGACTCCCTTAGTCAGTAGTAATATGTCATGGACTTCTCGTATCGGTCAGCGGACCTGTCTATCACATGCCTCTAGGGCATGACTCATTACTAGTACGGCTGTAGTAGGGTTCGAGCTACTTTAGCCACTGGTAGTACGGATTCAAGAGGAGCTTCAAAGCTGCCTCGTACATGTATAAAGGGTAGCGGATGAAGACCCAGGATCGCCATCCTGGTCTTCTTCAATCACCACTTGTCTTCTTCTCTCATCGTCACAAACGTTCGCTTGTCTCCCTCGAGCAAGTCGTCTATCATCGAAGTATCCAGTGACTAAGGAGTCCTGGTATACGAAAGAGTCACGTGCCCCATCTCGAGCGCCGTGTACCCATATCGAGTCACGTGTCAAGTCACGCGTGTCTAAGAAATATTCGCTAAGTCGTGAACGCCCTTGCGTAGTCTAAGTCAGACTAAACGTCCGTGGTGACATTACATCACGTGCCTTTGCGTGCCCCCTGTCTGCACATACAGGGTGGCGCGGAAACACACCCTCGTGCGCCCGCCTTCCGCACGAATGGGGTGCCGCGGACAGGGGAAAGGGGGGCGGCGGCGGCGGCGTGCCCTCGTGCGCCACCCTTCCACGCAAACGTGGCGGCACGGACGGGGGAGAAGAGAGGGCCCGGGAGGCCAGGGGGGCGGCGGGCATTGTGTGCCCCTTATCTGCATGCGAAGGGGGCAGCGGCGCTCAATGTGGGGGAAGGGGTGGGTGGACGACTTACCCTTGTGCACCTCTCTCGTGCGATGCAGGGGAAAGGGGCGTCGGCCTGCCCTCTTGTGTCCAGTGGGAGGAGAGGAGGGTCATCCACACACAATCCTGTAACTTACTGTGTGTGGAATGGAGGGGGAATGGAGGGGGAAGGGTCGTTCTAGACCCTGTGGCAGAAGCAAACCGTGCCTGCCATGTACGCTGAAGCGCTGATGTGGCAGGCACGTGGTGCTCCCGCAGGGTGTGCACACTCTAGCGTGCCACCCCAACTTTCCCCCCCTCATCCCCGCCGTCCTATTGCGTGCCACCCGATTCATACAGAATCGGGTGTGCAAAGAGTGTCCCCCTCTATCCTCCCTCCCATCCCCGTCGCTCTCCCATCTCCCCCGCCCTTCCCATTTGCGTCGAAAAGAGGACAGTCCGGGCCCCTCTCCATCCCTTGCATCGCGCACCGCCCCCGTTCGCGCCCAGACAGGGGTGCACCAGGGTAAGTCGCCCCCTCCCCCGTCTTCCCCTTACCCCACATCACCCCGTTCAAGCGCAGAACGGGGGCGCACATGGGTAAGTCCCTCCTTCCCCCTCCCGCACTGATTGCCGCCCCTTCGTGTGTAGAAAGGTGGAGCGCACCAGGCCGCCCCCCCTCCCTTGCCCCTTGTCCGCACCACCCTGTTCGCACGGAAAGGTGGCGCACGAGGGCACCCCGTCGCCCCCGTCCCCTCCCCTTCCCATATGTCACATTCGCCATCCGCCCCCTCCCTCCTCCCTGTCCACGCCGCTCATCGCACAAGGGCAGGCCGCTGCTGCCTTCACCCTCTCTCCTCGGCCCCCACCCATTCGCGTTCGCACAGAAGGTGTGCGCACGAGGGCACGTCGCCCCCCTCTCCCCGGCCCGTCCCTTCCCCATTCGCGCGGAAGGGGGATGCACGAGGGCACGCCACCCCCTCTCTCCATCGCCCCCGGCCCCTCCCCTTCAGCCTTGGCCACGCCACGCCGTACGCGCAGAAGGGGGCATGCGAGGCTGGCCACCCCTCGGCCCCACCCTTCTTCCCCATTCGTATGGAAGGGGGCGCACGGCATGCCGCCCCATCGCCCCTGGCACCCCCCCCCTTCCCCTTTGGCCGCGCTGCCCCATACACGCGGAAAGGGGCCCAAGCACATACACCACCCGGCCCCGCCCTTCCCCATTTGCGCGGAAGGGGGCGCACTGTGCATGCCGCCCCGTACATGCAGAACAGGGGCACGCCGCTCCCGGCACCCTCTTATTCATGCCACCCCATTCGCGCGGAAAGGGGGCATGCGAGGGTAAGCCGCCCCACTTCGTTCGCACGGAAGAGGGGTGCACGCGGTCCCGTTTGCGCGGGAAGAGCACAAGGCCAAGCCATGTCGCGCGCAGCAGGGCTGGCGCATTCTCCGTGCGCCCGCGTTCACCACGCCCACACCCCGTTTTCACACACCATAGTACAACTTAGACAAAATAGATGTAGGCTAATTAGATAATAAAAATATATTTATTGTTTTGTTATGTTGTGTGAACATCTTAAAAAAAACATATGAGATTTATGTTTGATGACTAAAGATGAAGTGTACAATTAAGGAAATAGCTTTTTTTTAATCAAAGTATTTTATTTGCGCTTACTAAGAGTAAAGTTCACTGAGCTCGAATGCTGTTCGGGGATGCCCGTTTTGTAAGGACAGAAAAAACGTAATGTTCTTGGCACCTTCCTTTTTGGGGACGTGACTGGATGCGGAAAAACGGCCACTGAAAAACGGCCACTGTATGTACGTGAGTGAGACAGTAACACGGAACGGCGAGAACTTCAACCGGTGCGGCATCAAGTAGTAGTGACAACGAAGATAGAACGCAAAAACTTGAAATAGGAGGCGACAACAGTGACGTCATTGCATCTCCTTGCTGTTGTCTTCCCATAGCACCGCTGCGGAACATGCTGCTGGCAAAGGCAAACGAGAGAACTTCTGAGCTATTACAGTGACAGCGATCCGCGCCGTCTCCCTGCATCGTCTTTTTCGACGGGCTTGACACCGCTCTCGTCCCGAAGCTCGTGTCGTGGTCGTCACGCCCTCGGCGATGCCGCAGATGTAGCGCCGCCGCGGCAGGCTGTACTCTACCTCAATTTGCTCGCCGGAAACTGTGTACGGTTTTCGTCCCGCTCTTGCGCCTTCCACGGTCGCGTCGGCGGACTACGTTTGCGGAGACGATCAGCGCAAGCGCATAGCGAGCGACGGAAGACACAGTTAAGATATCTCGAGTTGCTGCGCGAGGAAAAGCAGTTGCCACTATGCAGAAAAAGTCAAAGACGTCGCTGCAGAGCGGTCCGCCGTCCGAGCCTTCCCGTTGAGTGTACAAAATTGGAGGGTACGTTCCGTAGTATTTCCGGATAAGAATGATAACTTAGTAGTAGAACTCAATGAGTCCTACGCCTGGGGCCTGTGGAAGTATCGTATCATCGAAAAAACATCCCCATCCTGTCTCCGTGATGGGACAGCGGCCAACGCAGTCTCTCCCATGTTGCTCAGTCTGTGTGATGATTACTGCCGTACTGCGTAGTATCTGGGCGAAGCGTCTGGCATTATTCGTGCCGATGTGCCCTTTTTGATGCCAAGTTCACAGCACGGGCGGACCTCAAGCCCAGTAAGTCCAATGACGAGCATCAATTACATCCTCAGTTACGGCGACCTGGTCCTGGTCCTGGCAGAGCGATTTGACAAGCGAGTTCTAGTTTTGGTATTGCACTCATTGTCATCAGCAACTCATCGGGGCCCACTCTTTCTCCGTGGAGACCATACGCAGGTCGAGACATATCAGGCCTTTCAGGAACAGACGAGTCACAGCTCCATCGTGATATGTGAAATCTTTGAGAGCTAAGTTAGAGGGTGCGTAGTTAGAAAGGGGATAGGCAATAAATCCTTGCGATAATGTCGGAGGGTGCCCCTCAGACTTTTGGTATGCGCTCATCGAAGATCGACGCTCAGGTCGTACAAGTGCTATGGTTCCACATTCGCCTACAGTAAGAGCCGACCAAGTTACTGGTTAATGCCGAACTATGTCGGGGCACACCAAGCACAGGGCCAGCGTTGAACGGTTCAACGTTCAACGTCGATGAGATTCCGGAAAAAAAGTACGGAAGTTACCTTATATGCACACCGAGCAACCACAATTCCCCTCCTTTCAGTTCTCGCCCTCTGTTTGATCTCCGGGAACCTCTTGCAACCACCCATGTCGTGAGCATCTGAAACAGGCACTTGGACCCGTCATAGAACGAGGTAATGTGTATGAGATCCTGGTTATTGCACGTGCGGCCGAGGTGGTACGAGAGGATTGAGCCTGAGGTAGGACGGCACCGGGAGCCATCCTTCAAAAATATAAAATAAGGGCGGGGCGACCGACTGAGCGCAGATATCTTTCCCTCCGTCTTCAATTTTGTAGGGACTTCTCTGAGTTGCTCAACCTCTTGCTAATAAAATGACTCGAAACGACCAGCCGGTTCTGTAAGAGTGCAACGACGCGGCCCAGAACATCTCGAACCCTCACACCGCCCACGAGCGCGCCGAGCGCAGGCCTTCCCGCACTCACATCCTCGTCACTTCCGGCTCCTCCTCAAAACTGCGATCGTCCTCGAGAACCGACGCCGCACCAGCGTCAGCATCGTCGTCAACAAACGATCTCGCTCGCACGGCGCAAGAACAATGGGAAAGGGGAATGAAACGCACCACATGACGAGCACGCCGAGCGGCGGGCGTAGCGCGGCGAGCCCTAGCGTGCGGTCGGTCTCCCGTCGGTGGGGTGCGGCGCGGGCATTGCAGAATCTGTGGGCGAAGCGCAAAGCCATGCTTGGGGTGTTGGCCCAGACGAGTGCGGCGTCGCCGCCGCCGAACACGCGTGCGCCGGCGAGCGCGGTGGCGATGAGCGCAGCGGAGGCCGCGGTTATCATGCGCACTGGTCCACGGGCGTGCATACGGACGCGAGGGACGCCTCGAGCACACCGATATTTGCAATCGCGGAGAGGTAGAACCGGAACCCACAGAGTATGCGCGGCGCGGAAGTCTGCTGCTATCGCGGAGGCACCACCAATGCGGTTGCTAGCGGTAGGTACGGCGGGCGGGCCGAAGACCAGGAGAAGGAGGGAGTATATGAAGAGGAGGGGTCGACAGCAATTCGACGGCGGTCTGCAGCGCCTCTTGGTCGTTCTCACTGGACGACGATGATGGGGAGGAGGACAGAGATTTGAAGAAGATGCGTGAAGTCTCTTCGATGGGTTGGAACACGACGTGCGCGACGAGCGAGCCTGTTGGGTATTAAGCGACCCCGCGATGTGCTGCGACGCACCATAGTTGGATGCGATGGCTTAGCCGCCTTGGTCTGCCAGCGGACTGAGGCGGGATATAAGCAACTCACTGGCCACGGTCACCTAGCGCTAAGCCTACACAGGACATGAGGCCTGCATGAGAGCGTGACTAGCGTGACTAAGCGCGACTTCTGCTCTGAATTTAGATTTACTAACTTAGTAGCTGCGAAGGAAGACGACCGATTGTCCTGGCAACAGAAGGGGCTCATGTCCCCAATATTAGTACGGCCTCGAGCTATAGCGGGTGGGGACCGCCGATCAATGGGCGACTAATGTTTTCGAGTTTCAGCCTCAGTGTGATGTGCGCAAGGATCTATTCGATTGGCAAATAGACTGCGCGACCTGCGGCGCGCTGACACCAGTCCGGTGAATCAGTGCTAATCATCACTCGTCCTGTGGGGGACGTTGACCGAATGGCAGCACTCACTTAAGCTTATTGTCTACATACGGCCGCAGCTCGAATCACCATCAGAATTCGGCCGTCCAACACCGGTCTCGAAGTTGCAGGTAATCGCACAGATGGCATGAGACACCTTCGCCTGGCTATCATGGGGACCTAATGGGGAACTCTGTCTCCGTTGAGTTGAGAAACTTTTTCCACCCACGGTCATCTATCGCAAAGCTTTCTTTACAAAAGCTTTCTATTTGTAAAGAAACGGCTTCAGGGTCCTGCCGTCTTTCGAGAAAATTTTCAGTATCACATATTTAACTGTTTATAGTGTTTACTATTTACTTATTGCTTATCTGGTAAATTACTTGCTATAAAAATATGTCACCCTCCAGCTGAAAATTCCGCGCTCTTGAGAAAATGGAACTCGTAAAGTACTGTACACGGCGCCCGCCAACAGGCTTATGGTCTTGTACGATGACCCCCAGTCATTGCACCACACAGGCACGCTTCACCAACTAACCGTTACTCTCAACTCGTGCCCATTATAATATACCTCAGGAGACAGGCTCACGCACATCAAGGTTGAGCGTGAGCACCCCTGGAGACGGATAGCGCAGTTTCTTCTGGTGTCTCTTCAGGATGCGACTTTATGGCGATCATCTCGAGTGCTTCGTCGACAACGTGCGAGTATTGGCTACGGAGTTGTGTCTCTGTCGGAGACGCTTTCCGGCGTAACATCAGCACTCTGCAAAAAAAAAAAAAAAAAGATTGATTGAACCAGAAAGGACTTTTCAGAGAGCGATACACGTACAATCGACATGACTAGCAAGAGGACCGAGCGATAATAATCAACAAAGTGAACGTAGCCGGGGAGAGGAGAACCAATCACCAGGACTGATGGTAGAATGTACGCGAACCAAGGACCAACAGCTCTGGCTTGATACAATACCCGTGAGCTACGGCAGGACCTGGTCAATCGATCGAGGTCAGGATAGTATTTGACGATTCCTCACCTGAAAAAAGTTCCAAACGTCAACATGTTCAATATCGTCATGAAGATGTAGATGAATATCCCTGTGACCAGAACCGAATCAAAATGACAGACCACGCCGATGATGCAGATCATGACCTGCCTTGTTTCAGAATACTCTGGGCAAGCGGGCCGAGGGTACGACGCTCGCGATAACAGTGCTATATCGATTTACCAACATTATCATTCAGGTAAATAAGGGAACGGTCATCAAAATCACCCAAACCATCACGAACATGTTGAGGCCATCGAACAAGAACGTGAGTGCCTAGTAGAAGCTTCAGCGAAGGCGATAGAAAATGACAATGACGTCGCACGAAGACGATCTGACCAAGAAAAAAATCTTATGTGAGTATGAAAAAAGCGCGGGAATGCCCTAGACGCACTCCTAAGTGGTAGGCGAAGGGCGGCAGTACTGAACTAATCCCTGGTGTTCCATTGGCCGCCTGTACTATTTTGACGGTCGGTAGATCTGTAATACCGAGGCAGCCGGTGCGTTCGACAAAGAGGAACAGGGGGGACACTGCGGTTCCATAGAAAGATCAGGAATACATCTTGACAAATAAGGTCTTCGGCACGGACAGATTATCTGTGTCCACGACACCCAAATCATATAGCCGACCAGAACGGAAAAGGTGATCGAAAGAACGGCGAGAATCACTTTTTTCCTCCCAGAGAACGCATATGTACGCAACATTAAAAGGACTGAGGAGACGACCGACACGAGTGTGAATAACGGCTTGTAAACCACATGGAGATAGTCGTGCTTACATTGTGCCGCACATATCTATGACTAAATCGTGAGGAAGATCAGACGGGAAGTGAGAGTGAGCGCACCGGAGGTATGGTACAGGCAGAAAGTGCGTGAAAGTATGACTCGCAAACGTGTTGCTCATGGTCAACGAGAAAACCCCAGAAGTGGAACGGCGCGACTGCCAGTGGGTAATACCGGCAAAATAAATACGTGGCTTTCACAAAATTCCACGGAGCAGAGAATACCTGGTATAAATCAACAACTTGAATCAATCAACCGCTTTTTGAAAGAAAGTGCCGGCTTACAAAGACGACTTCCTCGTCTAGCCTAAACACAGGAGTCAAAATAAGCACTCTCAATCCGGGTCTCAAAAGTTTGAACGAACGATATGACCCAGTCATAGAAGCAGACAACGTCTAGGAGACTGATCATCAGGATACACCGATGGGACGCCTAACCTCTAGGGAGAACGTACAGGCAGCTAGAAATGGTCTTGGTTGGTCAACTTTGACGGCACGAGGGAGAAACGCGCTCACATATGAGGGTGTAACGCGCGCTAGATGCCATCAGCACGAACAAGTAAAACCCCTCGCTCAGTACACGACACGACCTCCGAAAAAGAAATTGGGACGCACACAGCCAGTAAATCCAGGTTAGGGACCAACAGCTGCAGCGTGAACGAATATTTGTCCATAGGTGAGAACGGTACTGATGCTGTCAAGCTGTGCAGCAGACCGATATGTCCGAACCTACTGATAGCAACGCTATGAGCGAAGTGTGGACAGAGGAGACGGTCGACGACGCACCCCTTCAAGATTCAAGAGGGGTGGGGGATTATCGGGAGAGAGGTGTATACTTCGAGAACTAAAAGAGATTGCCTTGTGAGTGATAAGGAGACATAGTACATGATAATTCCAATTTTGCCGCGTGGCTATAGAATGGTGTTCCTGTATTGGGCGCTGCGGGGTGTCTGTCTTTCGGGCTTCACGAGTTCCCAGCACGACTGGGGTCGGTTTATTTAAGCGCCTTCGCGTGCGGCGTGCTTCCTTCAGGCTTGGGCCGAGGTCAGTTTCGTTTATAACTGCACGCACCGAGCATCCCATGATTTTGTTCGGGGCACTCGCCGCACCTTGTCTCCAACGAACCTCCGGCGTTGGACATTCACATCATTCCGTACTAGTACTTGTTGCTTGTTAACAGTGGACTAAGTTCGATCGATGTCACTGTCTACTACCGTACATTACTGTACAACGTTAAAAGTACCGAAACCTCGCCCTGAATGTCAAACCAGGCTCATTACAGTATGGACGGGCCTGTTTGGCGCACGCGTTGTCGCGCGGGCCCATTGGCATCAGTCAAACCAAAAAAAAAAGTGTTTGCCGTGTCAGACAAGGTTTCGTTATGTGATGATCACGCCGTTCAAATTGCTACTGTAAGCGCCTAGCCCAGTGACACACGTGCACAAGGGGCGCTCGAGGTCGCGCAAGGCCCGGCAAGGGGCATACGGCGTCTAGTGTGGCGCACTGAGAGATCTGACGCGATCTGACGCCTGAGGCCTTTTTATTTTGGCTTCCCTCACGGGTGCCTCGTAGTGCTGTAATAATGTTGCGCAACATGTCTCCCGCCTCCACGCCTCGGTTATGTACTAGGGGATCACCGATTTGATTACAGACAATTGGTTTCTTAAATGTGGTTCGGACATGACTGCGACCCGCCTTCGTACCGTACTAGTTCCACGTCACAGTAATTCAATTTGTGCAGTCCGAGTTGTACCACCATATTCTCCCATTTTGTTCAAATGAAGCTAATTCGTCCTGACATTTTTCTTCGTGTCCTGCCAGGTATTACATTCCCCAGCACTGGTACACGTTTGCAACTCGTTCTTGGTCCACGTTCTTGGTCCAACAAGAAGGTTACGCAGGCGTGACGTCAGGCGTTGCGCGTTACGTATCAAGCTATATCAAGACGGTCTTGTCAACGGCCGGGCCCTAGCTTACGTTCACTAAAGTTATCTTAAATTTCGGCTATCCCGGTACTGTCCCGAATAAACATGGCTCAAAAAAAACAAGACATAGAGCAAACTTCTCAACTTGTGGAATATTTGGGTCAGTAGCATGCCCACTTGACACACATGTCAGCAGCCAGAATCACCGGAACACATCCGTTGTCGACAATGAAACGGCTTCGGCATCAACATTATACTCTTTAAACGATTTGCTGACAGTATAGCGTTTACAGTACTATCTACTTAGTGCTTGCTTGTGAAACAATTCGGTTTCCCTATCCATTCGTAGCTCATACGTAGTACACCATGGTCTTGGTTCAAGTTCTGCGTTTGCGTAGATTCTGCCCTCCGTTCTGGTGATCTTTTTTTTCCCTGCCCCGTTCGCTTTCAAGTTTGTTGATTATTGTCGGGTCTGTCTCTGCTATTGGTCATGTTGGTTGTAGTGCGTGTCGCGCTCTTTGCAAATTCCTGGCTGGTTCGGACATTCTGTTTTCTTAGGATACGATGCTGCGCCGGAAAGCGTCTCCGACTGAGACAGAACATCGTATTGAACACTTGCACATGATCAACGAGGCCATTGCAATGAGATGTATCAATTATGTCATCCGTCTCAACGGCTACTGAAGGTCAGCATTAATGTACCCGGGCCTCCCTCTCTCTGAGGTGTACCATAACGAGCATATGAGTCGAGGGTAACCGCTAATTGGCAAAGCGTATTGTGACCGGAGGTCGTCGTACAGACCACAAGTATGTCGGCAGTCACAGCCTCAGTGGACGGTACTTTGCAACTCCCAGCTTCCTGATGAGCGCGGAATTTTCAGTTGGGTCATGAAGATGGGAGACATGTTGTAGTCGGAGCCGGAATCATGCAGACGTTATAGCAAACATGTGTCAAAGTTACGGAAGACCTTGTTGGTTGACTGCGGTCTGGATGGTCGTTGATGACATCCGAGTCTTACCTGAGAAATGTTCCAATCGTCAACGCATTCAAGGCTGTCAGCCTGTCATTACGACGTAGACCAGTATTCCTACGTGACCAGGACCAAAAAAAATTGTGACAGACTGCGTCTATGACGCGTAGTGATGTGCAGGACCAGGCTTAGTCGCGCTCGGGCTTGCTCAAAACCTGAGGGCCAGGAAGAATATAAACGTCGTCGGAAAACCGGTTCGTTGCGTGTACGCAAGATGCGAAGACTACGGAGTAACGGAGGCACGGGCCATGGGGAATACGATACCATAAGCAAACAGGACGACTGAACGTGCACCAAACGCAAAAGGGGTGCGGAAGGAGAACTCGGAGGTAACTGCTAGACTTTCTCCCAACGGGCATTGAGCCTTTCAACGAATTCATCTTGCGTGTTGACGACCGTTACAGGGCGACCGAAGAGCTGGCGTAAGGAGAGGAACCGCTCTAGCTTGTTGTCGTCATCGTCTAACAATAGCAAGTGGAGCGCCGGCAACACTTCGGTGACCATATCCTCAGCGATGTCTTCGAGCGCAGAAGCAACGTAACCCTCGGCGTAACCTGCCGTCTTTCTAGATACATCCATCGTCTCCACAGCAGGGAATAGGCGGAGAAGTGGAAGCATATCATCTCCCCGACCGCGCGTCCCAACGACGGAGAGATGAACCACATTGGAGAGCATAGGGACAAGTTGATCGAGTAGACGGGCCATATCCGGAGCTGTGAATCTTTGTAACTCCGGGTCCGAGATTATAAGGGAATGATGGGCTTGATGGCATTCACCTTGCGGACGATCAAGTTTGATGTCGGAATAGCAAAAATCTACCCGCGCACGCTTGAACTGGGAAAGCTTGATGAACTCGGAAAATTGGGGAGCTTGAACATCCAGTTCGGAGTATTCAATTACGACGTCCTCGACTCGAGGCGTGTCAATTTGGGCCATGAGTTCATCCAAGTACTTGCTTCCGCCTCGGAATTCAAACTCGGTGAGAGCGGGAAGGACAGCACATGATCGGGGATGCATAGAGTTGTTTATTCGTTCATAGGGAATTGCGAATCTAATGGAAAGGGTTCTGAGCCTGGTCAACCCGGCCAGTCCTCCAACTATCTCCTCCGGTGAAATGTAACCCCACGGGGGAAAATTCTCGAGTTGGAGAGAAACGAGGTCACGAGTCGACAAAAGGAGCTTTGGTAGGTCCATAAGGGCAACGGAATCTAAGGAGAGATGTTGTAGGCATGGGGCAGACCCGCCCAAAAATCCATCGGAAAGGTAAAGCATGTCCTTGAGCCTATTTTCCTCGGGTCCCGTAAGCTCTAAATGTGTCAGCACCGGAAATGGCACATCCATCGCCTCGACCGCCTCGAATACCTCCGAGCACGTTATGTCAAGATCAATGCGGCGTATGCGATCAGGGTGCTCGAGTGCAGCAGTGAGATCATCTTGATCCTCCATAATGCAATATTCAACGGTGAGAGGAAACTCTGGCCAGAGGCTGAGATCTTTCCTGAAGGGCGTTTGACTTGAGCAGTGAAGATGTAGATCGAGATAGCGTGATGACACATATATGATTCGTCGCCATCTTTGGCAGACATGCACAAGTCTTTGCCATACCCTCATACGTCTTTTGGGGTCCCCATACAGATAAGGGTCGGGTAGACAGAACGCAAATATTTCTAGAAAGGTGTCGTCTGGGAGAATGTTGATCGTCGCTAGGCTGTTCTCTTCTATGCCACGCAACTCAGAACTCCATGCAAGTGCTAACCAGAATTTAAACACGCACCATGAGCAAGAGCCATTTCAAGTTCGATCTTCAATCTTCAAGTCAAGGGCGAGGTGTCAGTACTGTCAGTGTTGAAGAGGAATCGACAGGAGAATCAATTATTGAAGGGAGAGGGGTTGTGATCGACGTTGGAATAAACAAAGTTGCGGAGAGTGGAACCGTCTATGGGCAAAAATGGAATTGGTCACAAGATCGGTCATGCTCGGCGTTTCTACACGGGTTCTGCTGAGGTAGCTTGAAAAACTCTTCAAGGTGACGACACATGCAAACGACGACTCGGACTTGACTCGGACAACCTCCGAATCATTACATTTTCTCCTAAATTGACAAAACAAACAACTGGACACTTGACTGGACAAGCGGGGTTACAGTCGACGAAGTTGACACCTAGTATCATAAGGCGAATCGATTATAAGGTGCTACGGAATTTTCCGACAGTTTAGTTCGCGATTGGTTCGCGACCGAGAAAGCGAGACATCCGACTTTGTTTATAAGACGGAAGGGAACAAGGGAGAAAGGACTCGGATGCCATGCATAGTCAGAGAACGATGACTCGGAAATGTACCATATTGGCGCAAGCAACACGCAAGTCTTGACGCAAGTCTTGACGCAAGTCAAACTACAGGGTAGGATGAGCTGACACCAGTTTCCATAAATGTAGTTTACACAATAAACAGTAACACTAGAGCCTATGACGACTCGTGCCACAGTGGACTTCGCGGGTGGTAAATACCAAAACTGAAAACATAGCACGAGCAGAACAACTAATCAGTAGACGCAAAGCACAAAGCAGCCATAACGATACAGCCGGAGAGGGCGTTGATGCAGTGGAAAGAGATCCAGGACATAGAGCAGAACTGGAGTTCGGCGCGCGGTACACGTAAGAGATAGGGTACATAAAGTACAAACCCGAGCATGGGTATACTGGTCAGTACAGTGAAATATAGACACTTTTCGTACAGATGTCAAATAAGACAAACAGACGCCTACGCCGCTGGTGGCGGTGCCGCGTTAACACATGGCGAGGATCCCTGGGTGCCAATACAGTAGTTAAAGTACGTGGATCACCTGGTGCCGAAAGATACTTAGAAATAAAGCTGCCTCCAAGTCTGGTGGTCCTTCGCGCTACCACCGGCGCAGCCCGACTTTCCCAAATGCCTTTGAAGGGCGTCCATCCTGGAATAGGACTTGCCGCAGCCGCCGAAGAACTCGCGACCCTTGTATAGACGAACGGAGTGCCCAGGGCTCAACCTGGCCACCACTGGGTGATCCGCGGGGAGGCCGCAGCAGACGTATCGTGTCAGTTTTGCGTCCTGGTGTGTCCTCAAATGGCGCTGGAAGTCACCCTTGCGCTGCGTCGATTGAGGGAACCCGCAGACCGGACATTTGAGCACGCCATCTTCGTCAGTACTAGAAGCAGCGCTAAAGGAGGCGGCGGCGACCACGTAAGACGGCTTTCGCATCTTGCCACTGCGAACGCGTTTGGTTCGTGATATCACCTTCGCAGGCGGAACGACGGCCCGAACCTTCCGGGTTTCAGCAGGAGGCGTGGGAGTAGGCAAGGTAGAGAGGATGGACGAGTCGACCTGAATTGAGAGAGGAGGAATATGGAAGTTCTGAGGAGTGGTTGAATAATAGAGACCAAGTGCCGTCGTCTCTGAGAAGGAAGGCGCAGTAAGGAAGCTGTTGCTTCCTGGGAAGGCACCGATGTCATCAATCCCTACACACTGGACCATGATGGGCACGTCGGCAATGAATGGTTCCTCCGGGAGGGCGATAGGTTGAAATAAAGGCTGCTCAGGAGGGGTTGAATAGGATTCGCCGTTGGGCGAGAACGACAGATCGAGGGGGTATTGGCAAGCTTGCAGAGGAACGGCAGGGTCCTGATCGTCCATCGAGAGGCCATGAAAGGACAAACCCGGAGAGGAAAAGGAAAGCGACAAATCGTCACTAGGAGATGTTATGTACGATGGCGGCGGGCTAGGGTACGCGATAAGGCGCAGGGAAGGAACAGGGAAACCAGGGTCACTCACGACGACGAGCTTGAAGACGATTCCGAGGTCTGGGAACTAGTGTTGAAAGGAGAATCAGTGTTTGGAAGACCAAAGTCACGGCCGGCGTTGACATCGGTGGACAAATATGTGATAAGGAGAGCACGCAGTTGGTCGAGGGGAAAGGGAACGGAGGGTGAGCAGGTTGAAGCAAAGGGAGAGGAGCACACGCCGCCTGCAGCGTACTGAGTGTTGGAGTTACCGTTGGCTTCGTTAAGGAACCTTTCCAGGGACAAGTCCTGTCCACCTTGGAGATTGGAACGCGCTTCGAACGCTGGTGCACGCGCAGGAGAGGACAAGTTTGTGGGGAAATCCATGGCCGAGATGATGGAGAGGTAGCAGTGCGGCGGAGACAAAGGACGCCTTTTATAAGAGCGACCCCGATAGGGCAAAATAATAATTTCCACGCCAGTTGGCGCGAGGGGGGTATGGCAAAGTCATGAAAGGCAGGTCTGCTTGGTGCAGATGAAAGGTAAATGGTGTTTATCCGTGTGTGCATAGGCGCTTAGGTGCACCAGCCGAGCCAACGCGTCGGATTATTTGTCATCATGACGAGTGGCGACCAGCCCGGGCCCAGCGCAAGACTGGCCGGTACCCAAGCCGGTACCACTATCTGCCAGTGTCGGTCAGTCCAAAGATACTCCCAAATTATTCAGGCACTCGACTGGATTTATCATGGAAAGGAGACGTGGTGTTTCAAAGAGACCTGCTTCGACGGAAGGTAGGATTTGCGTGTCCGATTGGACAGATGTTTTGAAGCGCTGACGACGAAGTGTTTCACCGAAACGCTATGCTGAGCAGAGATCGAATGCTGGTCCCATTCTATATCTGCGCTCTCAAACCTTGAAGTAAACTCATCGACACCGGAAACTGTCGGTCGCGTGAACCGACTGATTGCTACTTGGCCCGCAGACGACGCCTTCCCAGCTGATGGATTCGAGAGTGTCAACTTGAAATCAAATTACAAGAAACTGGCCGCAGGTCTGAAAGAGATAAAGACACAATCGGACAGTGACATAAAGTACACGAGTCTCGACTAGACACCTTATAGGCTGCTTCTTATGACATTCGTCTTCAGAGCTATCGATGAGGCACTCGAAAAACTCCTCGTACTCATTGCCATGCGAAAGGCTTCTGAATCTACACCGCAAGGCACGCGACGTTTACACTAATTTCTACAGCGAGCTCATCACCTGTCTACAGATAAGCAACGACCTAAACGTCCTCGTGCACATTCACCGTTATCATCGTCAACTCCACCGACATCGACGCTGGTTCCCAATGGACGCAACACGTCTACACCCACCCAGCGAGGATCCGCTGGCCCCCAACCATCTACGCCATTGTTGCGTGGCGCAAAAGTTCGCGGGGACACACTTCGGGAGACACTACTGAGACAGCTTCCTCTCCAAGAAGGGAGAATGGTCGCCTTCCATCCTCCAAGCTCGGGTAAAGGTGCCGATGGTACAAGTCCAGATGATATGACTTGGATTATGGCGCGGATCGTGAAGTCATTCCACCAGGATAAATACCGGTAAGTTTGATAACCGGCAGGCCTATGAAGTGCTTCTGAAAGCAGCACATAGCTATGAGGTAGAAGACATCGAGCCTCAGGAAGATGGAAAGCCGCTGTATGTGGCATTGATCGTAGCAGCAAGGAGGCAATTTTACTCATGTTCACATGTTCACAGACGTTATCGGGCTTCGTTAGGGTCTGCTCGCACATCGATCATCCCTCTCCCGGACAAGGACGCCCTGGTCGGGAGCCCTGCACATACAGGTGCCTACCAGGAGTTCCCCAGTGGGGCGACCGTGTTGGCTTTATACCCAGATACAAGCTGTTTTTACCGTGCGGAAGTCGTAGCTTCCCCAAAGGACATTCCCACTCAAGGCCGAGTAGGTCGATCTCAACGCATTGCCCGAGTCGCATGCTGACTGGATTCAGAACTCCGGAACAACATACTACAAGCTCAAATTTGAAGACGACGACGACCAGGAACACATGGTCTCGGCGGCGGAGGTGGTAGAATGGCCTGGCCAGTGAGATTTGTACCGGATTTACGGCTCTCCAGATCCTCCATTCCTTATTTTTGTACAGTACTTTTACATCCAGATAATGATAGCCGAAACCCCACATCGGAGCTCACATCGTTATCACACCTCGAGTCGAGATGACTCTCGTCACCTCGGGGCAAAACGACCGCCTTGTGTGGTCGGCCTTTCATTTTTTTTCTCAGCAAGTCGACTGCTTCAGACTGAGGACATAGAAACGAACAGAGATATAACCTCGCCGCACAGATGATAACAATGCGGCAACATGGATGAATTGGGAGGACAAAGCCCCGGCCGGAGCAACAACTGTGTCTGTTCCTGGAATTTGCACGGCATTGTGCAATTATACAAGGTGTCTGCGTCCAGGCCGACTTATCGATGGATGCTCACCATCTTGGTGCCTAGTGCGACCTTTCGAGGCCAAGAGATCTAGACAGCTTAAATCATGTTCGCTATTGTTCCGACATTGCCAAGATGGACTTTGAATTAGCTCTGAGCCAAGGTTGGAATGATTTTCCATTGTCTTACTCGTGCCCCGTCGTCCGGTGGCAGTGCTTGAAACCCTGAAGGACAGTGTGTCTGGCCGCGCTTTGTCGCGTAGTTCTCAAGCAACAGATGAGCTCTCCCCGTCGTGCAAGGCCACATGTACCCTTTCAAGTTGTCAGTCGTAGACCGAGTAATGCCGTGAGTAGCAGCACGCAACATAAGAATACCGTGAAACACGCCGTATTACTCAGAAAATTCGTTCGTGAATCAAGTTCAGAAGCTGGAGGGGTGCACCTACTATAAGACAGCGTGCGGTCAAATTGAGAGAAGCGGCGGCATGCGCAAGGTCCTAGCCCCCGTCTAGTCAAAGCGAAGCCGCCCTGAGCACCGGCGACCTCGAACTTTGAACCCGTCGACCCAGCCACAGTCCGTGTTCACTGCGACGTTACCGTTCGTTGTGTGCATAGAAACTCTTTTTTCATACTCTCGGCGCGCCATTAGCTGGGCTACAGACGTCCGAGTCGTTCTGAGAACTTCTGACGTCTCGTGTCTTATTGTGAGTGCTTCTGTCAGCTGGCCACCATCATATCATGCCGCTGGCCTGGTGTTACGCTTACTATCGTTTGCCTTATATCCAGCTTTTTTCTCATCAATGTCATCCATCACAACACAATATGGTGCGTGGTCAGTCTTCTTCACTTTTCAAGGGCAATCAGCCTACCTTCATTTTTTAGACAATGTACATCTTCTTACAACCAATTAATATTGGACGGCTACCTATCTTCACCAGACTGCTTTGTTGGCTCCAAGCAGACGGGCAAGTTCACATGCGGTGCCGAGGCGCAGTTCGAGCAGACGCTGGAGCGTATCACTACTGCTCAAGGAGACTACGCACGGGCGATGGAAGTGGAGACATACGAGTCCGCGGAGGGCCCTCGGTCGCGCTGCGAG
Source organism: Lactarius sanguifluus (assembly GCA_021527775.1). NCBI lineage: Eukaryota > Fungi > Basidiomycota > Agaricomycetes > Russulales > Russulaceae > Lactarius > Lactarius sanguifluus. Next base: position 44,553 of record JAKEYF010000273.1, read on the forward strand.
TGCGCGCACACAGACAAGTACGTCCCGCACCACCTGATTTTTTGGTTTGACTGGTCTAAATTTTTCATCAGGAGCATCTTCACGTTCAATATTGACAGGCCCACGAGGTTCATCAAGAAGTGATGCCTACAACGCAGGCAAACCGATGCGCGGCAGAGGTACCGCGAGACAGTGTGCGTAGGGAGCTAGCCCTAGCGGAACGTGTGTTGGACGCGAGCCTACCGTCTGTTCACCCCCGCTTGCATACTCACGGGGACTTGGGATTCGCAGGTGATCCAGCCCACCACATCGATGTAGCGATCCGCCGGGAGGGTCATAGAGTGGTGGACTTAGGCCTCATAGGTGGGCCTGCCTACTGCCTACTTGCTGCACCCTCCCAATCTGCTCATGTGTCGACTATTTTAATGGTTGTCGAACGGCGGGCTTAGGGTTCACGAGTGAGTTTTCCTACCACATTGCATGTACATGTGTCCCTCAACGCATCATTGTAGGGACCCATTCCAAGGGTTATTGAGTGGCTGACACAGAACGCCGGTGGGCCTGCCCTCTGTTGCCGCGGCGATAGGTATGGGCGGACTTACAGTGTTTCTGACTCGCCGCATGTATACAGTCTTATAAACGCTTCATACGCTCATTATAGGTAGTTTCCCATCTAATCCATGAGTCTCTTGACTCGATACGGATACTAATTGATGATTTTGACGTTCTTGAGGCGGCCGAGGTCACTACCTCCGATAGCCTGCTGTCATTATCTTGGAGGGAAAACATCGCCCACATCAAATTATCTGGATACAGTTTGCTAATGACCATGCCTGTACTCCGCCTCCCCAGGGCAGCGGCGGCGTAGATGTTGGGCGTCCATCTTTTGGCCCGGCCTGGAGGGCTCCAAGTACAGTACGATAGAGCCGGACGTCTCGTGTGTCCGCTCGGGCTCTCTTGCTTGATCATCGCGAGCGGTATGCTCTGCTGTTTGAGTGCTGCCTCGTCAAAGTGGATATGTGTGCCACTCCGTCCGAGTCTCCACAATCTCACGCATCATCAACCTCAGTGAAATGTGCGTGTTGCTTTGTATCATTCACGGTGTTGATTATGGATATTTTCGGGAGCAACGCGCGAGGCGAACTAGATAGAATCACAACGTCTCAGGATCGCGCGTGTACGGGCAATGTCTGAGCCTGAGGTCCTATTAGGTACGAGGGAGCGAAGGTATTTAACGCGGAAAGTCGAAAACATACTAATACTGTCTCGCTAGCGGGTGTACTAAATACGACTGGACAGAACGAATGTAATATTAGATTTGGAGTGGACTAAATTAGTCGGGAAACGGAAACGAATAACGTCGCGCATGAGCGCGCTGATAACTCAACACACGCGATCATGACGTCAGCAGATCCAGGATGACTTCACCGTCATCTACCGACGTTTGCGTCTGTCTATATGGGACCCAGAATGAAGTGTATATAAAGTGAAGCGTACTGGAGTAGGATTCCACAATCTAGACTTGTTGGCTTTGGATTCGGTGCTTGCCCAAAGGACTCGGAGTGGCGATTGTATTGAGGGTTGTACGGTATGTGAAGGCACACTGTGAACCTTTTTGCTCCTGGGTAAGTCCGCGACAATTTGTGGCGGAATCCACGATTACACGCCGTCAACGAAAATAGAATGTGACAAGGCGATCAACGCACAACAGTATCCCACTCTTCCGTGACCTTTAATTTGGTCTCAGAATTGGCGTCCACCGTTGATCGTGCCAGTGGATTTCTCTGCAGGTTCTCAGAGCCACCAACGCGGGTTACGCAATGCAACGCATCTCCATGTCAACCCCACCGTTCTGCTATTATCGGCAGCCGCCTCGAGTCAAGTCAAGTGCATATTGAATTCGTACGAATACAATGTCAGCGCATACAAAATTGATTGATTTCGCATAGCATCATTTTCTACTTCCCCTAACAGCTTCATAAATAAATTGTACGTTGTGGCCAAGACCTTTCGATCGAATAACAGCAGAACAAAGAGGCAACTGCTAGACTTTCTCCCAACGGGCATTGAGCCTTTCAACGAATTCGTCTTGCGTGTTGACGATCGTTACAGGACGACCGGAGAGCTGGCGTAAGGAGAGGAACCGCTCTAGCTTGTTGTCGTCATCGTCTAACAATAGTAATTGGAGCGCCGGCAACACTTCGGTGACCATATCTTCAGCGATGTCTTCGAGCGCAGAAGCAACGTAACCCTCGGCGTAACCTGCCGTCTTTCTAGATACATCCATCGTCTCCACAGCAGGGAATAGGCGGAGAAGTGGAAGCATATCATCTCCCCGACCGCGCGTCCCAACGACGGTGAGATGAACCACATTGGAGAGCATAGGGACAAGTTGATCGAGTAGACGGGCCATATCCGGAGCTGTGAATCTTTGTAACTCCGGGTCCGAGATTATAAGGGAATGATGGGCTTGATGGCATTCACCTTGCGGACGATCAAGTTTGATGTCGGAATAGCAAAAATCTACCCGCGCACGCTTGAACTGGGAAAGCTTGATGAACTCGGAAAATTGGGGAGCTTGAACATCCAGTTCGGAGTATTCAATTACGACGTCCTCGACTCGAGGCGTGTCAATTTGGGCCATGAGTTCATCCAAGTACTTGCTTCCGCCTCGGAATTCAAACTTGGTGAGAGCGGGAAGAACAGCACATGATCGGGGATGCATAGACCTTTTCTTCATTCGTTCATAGGGAATTGCGAATCTAATGGAAAGGGTTCTGAGCCTGGTCAACCCGGTCAGGCCTCCGACTATCTCTTCCGGTGAAGTGTAACCCCACGGGGGAAAATTCTCGAGTCGGAGAGAAACGAGGTCACGAGTCGACAAAAGGAGCTTTGGTAGGTTATCAAGGGCAGCGGAATCTAAGGAGAGATGTTGTAGGCATGGGGCAGACCCGCCCAAAAATCCATCGGAAAGGTAAAGCATGTCCTTGAGCCTGTCTTCCTCGGGTCCCGTAAGCTTTAGATGTGTCAACACCGGAAATGGCACATCCATCGCCTCGACCGCCTCGAATACCTCCGAGCTCGCTATGTCAAGATCAATGCGGCGTATGCGATCAGGGTGCTCGAGTGCAGCAGTGAGATCATCTTGATCCTCCATAATGCAATATTCAATGGTGAGAGGAAACTCTGGCCAGAGACTGAGATCCTTCCTGAAGGGCGTTCGACTTGAGCAGTGAAGATGTAGATCGAGATAGCGTGGTGACGCATATATGATTCGTCGCCATCTTTGACAGACACGCACAAGTCTTTGCCATACCCTCATACGTCTTTTGGGATCCCCATACGGATAAGGGTCGGGTAGACAGAAGGCGAAGATTTCTAGAAGGATACCGTCTGGGAAAACGTTGATTGTCGTTACATGTCTGTTACATTCTTCTGTGCCATGCCACTCAGTACACCATGCGAGTTCCAACCATAATTTAAACACGTACCATGAGCACGAGCCATTTCGATATCCCAGTGTCAGGGGAGAAGCTAGAGCCGTGTGGCTGTTATTGTTGATCAGTGATCAACAATAGAGGCAACGGTGAGGGGGCAAAGGAATCTAGACAAAGTTGCGGAGAGTAAATATTGTAAATGCGCACTCTTGATTGACAACATCATGTCCGAGCATCGGCAAAAAGTTACTGTATTTTGACGACCAGAGGCGAGTGAACCATAGGGTACTACGGTACAGTAACATTCAACATGATTTAGCACTCGGCCAGGCTCTCCGTCGGCGTTACTCAGAGCCTGACCGGCCTCACACCTGTTACATAAGAGGTTATCTTCGTCGCGGTGCAATCTCTCTCTTACTCTGACCAATATACCGATTGGCCCACTCTTGACACCCCCGGGACAGGTGCCCAGCGGGTCAAGCTGGTCAGGCTCCACAGAGAGCTCCCACATACTGATGAACGCAGTTGCACCACAAGCTCTGGGGAGTGCCTTTGCAAGACGGAGAGACAACAGCGCGGAAACAGCCCGAGAACGAATCTATGAATCATATGCAGATGAGGACAAGGGCGATGAGATCGGTCCGGTTGCTATGTCCTCACCTCTGGATTCGCAGAGATTAAATATATCACAGGACAACCCGGCATTAGTGAGCACTTTGCTCATCTCACTGCCATTGAAATCTGTTGGCAGAAAGGGAAAAGTTTTTGGGTCTGTTATGCCCTGCGTCGGTGTCTCTCTGAAAAGAAGCCAGTTATGTGGTGCCGTGACTCCGAGTCAACGCTGTTTCTACTCGGAGGTGTCCACCAGGCCCCCGAGCGCACCCTCTCCACTAAATTCGAGACACGTTGGCCGACTCTGACGAGCCCCGGACTGGTATCCCGTCCATCTCATTGTAGATGACACCAAGCACTTTATTATATTCTACCTCCCCTAAGTCGTATCGATGGAAACTGAAGAAGACCACGAACCGGACGGTCTGACTCATGAATCCTTGGACGAGCAAAGATATATCAAAAGCGTTGGCCCATCTGCTTCCGCCTGCTGCGTTCGAACTGACCTTTTTGTTCTGTGTAGCTGTCATCCACGGATTTGCAGATAGCGACAGGCGTATACATGCTATGTATGATTTAGCCTTTCCTCGACAACGAGAGCCACTTGAATGATCATAAAACTCGCTATGCCACCGCACTTAGAAGGCTTTCGTTAAACCATTTACGCGAGGTGGTCTTAGACGCAACAGGGTTTAGCATGGATGAGGAATCTCCAGGATTTATCCTAGACCTCATCAGACCAAATCGGAGATGAGGTCTACTACAATCCGAAGCAGATAGCAATCAAGCGGGGTTCGACTCGTTCATCATGGCCAATCGAACTCTTCTACATCTTTCAATTATCTGTGGGAACGGATATAATCAAGAAAGGCAAGAAAGGACTTCTTACTTCTTTCTTTTCACACCATTCACTGCTGCCCAGGGCGAACCGACATTTTGTGTTCGTCGTCCCCACCGGGTATTGGTCGGAAATCAGCTACCCTTAACCGCGGAACACTGTTGCAAAGGAGTTGCTGGGATCCAGTACGGCCATTGGGCGCAGCCTGGTCCCAGTATATTCTTTATCACATTGGCGCCGCAAACGCCGTGATCTCCATTTCTTCTGTATGTCCATTGAATTCTACTGTGGGGGCCCACTTTTCCGTTACATGACTCCCTTTCTCGCGACCAACTTATGACCCGACTTCTTTGCCCTCGTGCCAGTAGCCTCTCGTCTTTTCGAGCACCTCTGTTACTTGTAATATGTACGAGCGAACTTGCAATGTTTCTGGCTCGCCACATGTATATTATAGACGCACCGTACGACCATCGTAGACGTTTAAAGAATCTGTCGCCTTGATACGGATACTACTTCTTGATGTCTTTTTTATTGGTGGAACCACTTCTTGATAGTTTCCATGCCCCACCGGGCCGAGTGTCCACGGAGAGACGCCATTGCATGAATATTACTATTAACCATAGTAATAGTAGGAAATCCGTCCGTGAATCGGATATTGAAGCTGTATGGCTGCACCGGAGACAGCATGGAGAGCATGGAGAAGCGGCGGCGGCCGGCGCAAAGGTCTTGCTCTCTATAGTAAGACCCTACAGTGCTAAGCGAAGCGTTGAGCCGCGGCGAACTCGAACTTTGCACCCACCAACCATCGTGACGTGCCTCCCCGCTCTACTGCCAACTGCCCCAGGCTCCCTAACCACTGTATTCTCGCGTGATTGTACTGACTTGCAACGATGCTCGATGCTTCCCAACCATCTGTCTTCACCGCGACGTCCGCGTACTCCCTCGCGGGCGTCGCAGGCATCGCGGTCGTCGCGTCGACAGCGGCGCGCGCACTCCTCCCCAAAAATGCGCCGTGGCAGGACCGCGTCACCTTCATCTGGCTCGTACGTCCTTTCTTTTCTTTCTTCGCCGTCCCCGCCCTGTGTGACAGACATGACCGCGTCCTTACGCCCACACAGACGTTCGACGCGCTCATCCACTTCATCTTCGAGGGCTCCTTCCTCGCCCTGTCCACCTTTGGGCGCACCGTGGACGCGTCTTCGGGTGCCTTCGCCCAGATGTGTGCGTCCCCCCATCCCCGCTTCGTTGTGATCCTCACGTAATATGGACAGGGCGCGAATACGCCGCGGCGGATACACGCTGGGGTATTGCCGACCCGACCGTCGTCTCGCTCGAGTTGCTCACCGTGCTTGGCGCCGGCCCCTTGGCGGCCTTCATCGTGTACCAGATCGTGCGGCGTGATCCCGCGCGGCATTACTGGATCGTCGTGCTCAGCACGGCTGAGCTCTACGGCGGGTACGTGCTCCCGACGTGGTCTGCGTCCCGTGTGACGACGGCTGCTGATTTTTCCCTCACAGTTGGATGACGTTCTGCCCCGAGTGGCTCACCGGCAGCCCAAGTCTGAACACATCAAACCCGCTCTTCCTTTGGGTATATCTTGTTGTGAGTTGTCCTCCCTCATGTCGACTTGCTTGACCCGAGTAACTTAACGTGCCTTTTTCGCGGCAGTTTATGAACACAATGTGAGATCACTCCTTCCATATGGAGTTTTCTTCCTACATTATGTTGATTTTAACCTTATCTACTGCAGCTGGGTTATTATCCCCGTGTGGCTCATGTGCGACTCGTACACTCGTATTGCAGGCACCTTGCGTGGCACACAGACTAATAAGCCGCGGAAGGCGGACTGAGATGGCGCACGCTACTGGACAGCTCACGCATGTGTATCTATCGCTTCCACATCATCTCATCTCAGCGGAGTAATTACTATACTTATTCCAGGGCGACAAACGCGAATCATCACGGTGGTCCCGAATACCCAGGAGAGTGACACGTGGTAGTACCATGCAATGACATAGGTACATTGCATAGTAAACCAAATAAATGCGATGCTAAGTATGTCAGAGACCGATCCAAGTAGCGAGAGTGACTATGCTTCTTCGTGATCATCATACCATGGATGAATGACTGTCCCGAATACCCAGGGGAATGACACGTGGTACCATGCCGTGACATGGGTATATTGCACGTAGTAAAGCAAATGCGATGTTAAGCACGTCAGAGACTGGTCCATGATGTAAGTAGCGAGAGTGGCTGATTCTGCTCCAAAATTTTTTGGGCGTACAACGAAAGTTCGAAGTTAAATGTCCGTGTCTGTCCACGTCCGTCGAAAAAAAAAAATAGATCTCGTTCGTCTCTTCTTAGACTCCATTCACAATGGAGATCTTAGGAGACAAGTTACCCGAGTCGCCGAACACTGTTCGTTGCCAGTAAGTCTCAGGGTCAACGCGAAAACTACCTGACTTACGAGCAATGAAGTAAGTGTCCTTGGGGGGCACCTTCGGCACAGTGATGCTCTGGCTTCCGGCAGTTATGAGGAAGCCATATGCAAGTGGGTGTTCTATGCAAGTGTGAGTGCGGTGGCAGACGTAAAGGGTAGGGATCATTCAATTCAAATAACTCACCCCAGTCGAGGTGCTCCGAGTCGTCATCGTCTTCGAAGTAGCCAAGGAGGATCCTACCAGTGTTGTTCTGGCCACTCGGCGGGATATTAGACGTGTCCCAGGTAACGGGCTGTTTCGACCCGATCTTCCAGATTGCACCCTCGGTCGGTGACGTGACTTCAGGCGAGACAACGATGAGCTCGCTGCGCTCGGCAACGTGGATGGGCGTTGCGATTGTCGAGACGGCGAGGACGAGGGCCGAGAGGAGGGTGACGAGGAACTGCATGGTTGAAGGGAGTGTATAGGGGTGAAAGAAGGGTGGGGACGGAAGGAATGGGGACGAAGAACGCGACAATGTGACTTATAAAGGGAGAAATAACTGGCAAGAGGAACTGAGGAGTCTAAGGTTGCCACGTTGGAAGACTAACTTAGTCTTGCTGGAATTCATTGACCAGAATGATAAATCTCCGCAGCGGTCAGGTCCTGCGTCAACGGAGCGCGACGCCAGGAATAGAAGCAACTGAGAACGCGTGCAACCGCGGCACTACGGCCTGGTTACGCCACTCGTACGATTGAGCCTCGGTGTTACTTGATGAAGGCAGCCCTCCGAGACCACAGGACTACACTCCTTGCAAGGTATTAACCTCCCCAGCGAAGGATATCGTCAGTGCTCAACGTACTATGGTTTGGCGTCGGCTCGGTCCGATTGGTACTACGCCCAAAATGTTACCTCGAATTTCAAATCGGCTCACCGAGCCCGCGACGAGAACATCCAAATCCACGGGAGAAGCTCAAGAGTGGACTCGAGGAGTGGTTAAGATGTAAAAAAAAACGACCCGCCGATATGGTGGTGATATGAGATCTCTAGGTCCGATAGGTGAAACCGTTCGCCTTTCGCAGAGCTTGTGATCGTCAATATCGGGTTAGTGGGTTGCGCTCAACGCAATGTCGGAAATCCCAATTCTAGAGCGAATATTCACCTCCGAACCCCATGGACTTGGGGCGTGCTCAACGGCGGGATCCAACAGCGCCACTTTAGCGTTGGCGTCATACACCTCCAAATGGGTTTTCCATTCCGAGATCGACCCTTCGACCCTTACTACATTCTCCGCTACAGGCGGGCAAACGTGCTTTGGACGTCCCGGTACGACTCCCTATACTCCGTCTTGCTCTTGCAGGTGTTGTGTGCGCCTCCTTCACGCGCTTTACAGCCGCCATCGCAATTTTCACTGTAATCCTTTGTCCATTGAGGCATGATGCTTACCAGCCTAACTCGACGCACCAAGTGTGCCAGCCATCAGCTCCGTTCAATCACTTCTTCCTAAGGTCCACACGCAGCGGCGCCGGCCTTGTTTTCTTCAGAGCTGGATTGGACGAACACTTTCACGTTTCAGTCTGTAAAAACAACAGCCCTTCTGGGAAGGCGTATCGCTCTTTATAGTAGCCGCTTCCGGTGCAGCTGACGGATCATTTTTTCATTATGAGTCACTGAATTTGTTTCCCCGCAGTACTCTGAGGGATTAACGTCAAAAACATCGGAGCGATATCCGGAAATCGAAGGTGATTGGCGGACATAGGTAAGCCTGAGTGCATGCTCTACAGTAGTTCATAATCCCGTCTCCAATTCAGGCAAGTTAGGCTGGAGGCATGCGCCAATGGCAGAGAGCGTACAGAGGTTGCCCCTTCAAGAACGCTCATCGACGTTGTGTGCCTTACGAAAGCCACTTCCTTCCTAACGGATCGTCTAGGTACCGTTGGTCACTTTGCGGTGAGCACTTTTATTATAAAGTACAGTCATCGGGACCAGGACTCTGGGGGTCGACAGACTTAGGAGTTTGAACTTTCGTCGCTGGTATTGCAGCACCTACTCCAATCTGGCGCGTGACCCTGTGCAGTGCATACGGGCCTTGGTATGCTACCATCGCTGCTGTCGAACGAGCGCAGTGCAGGCGCCATACAAGAGCGCCACTGAAACCGTTCAGAAGAGTGGTATATGAGAGCGTATTCAATGTGCAAGTTATCGTTATCAACACCTTCTCCTTCGTCATGACGGATACATCATACTATCCTTCGGCATTCACCATTAAAGATAACCACCGGAGGCCTCGTACCCTTGTCCTGTGCTTCGATGGCACGGCCAACGAATTCTCTAAACGGGTGAGTCAAGTCCGATCGCTACTCTTGACATCGCTGATCTCCTCGACGACATCACACAGAATACCGACGTTGTAAAACTCTATTCCACTCTTAAAGAAGGATAGCCCAAAGTCCCAGCTCTGCTATTACCAGGAAAGTGCCTCTTTGGCCTGGCCCTTGGGCCCTTGCCTGGATCGACCGAGCTGACCGAGATACAGGCAGGGATCGGGACGTACTTTCAGCCTGGCGTCGTTTCGCCACTCTTTCGCTTCGCTGCCCGGACTCTGGACGAGATGTTCGCGTGATACCTCTCGGAACATATCATGGACGGATACAAGCTCCTCATGCAAAATTACCACGAGGGCGATAGGGTCTGCATATTCGGTCTGTTCCTTCATATCGAGGACTCAATCTCGCGGAAACCTGATGGATGTTCATAGGATTCTCCCTGGGGCGTACACAGCTCGCGCGCTCGCAGGGATGCCGCATAAGGTCAATTGTTTCTTGACGTAGATTCACTGTCGCTTACCGGCCTTGCGAACAGGTGGGTCTGCTCTCCAAGGACAACCACGAGCAGGTCTCGTTCGCGTACAAGCTCTACAAATCCTCGAGCCACAAAAACAATTAGCTGGCAATTCGATTCAAAAAGGCTTTTAGTCGCGAGGTACCCATAGAATTCCTTGGCGTGTGGTTCGCACATTTCCTCCCGATTTTATGGGAGCATCTCCGAGTCTGACTGTATCGCAGGGATACTGGCGAGTGTCGGGATTATTAGTGGGAGAACGCTTCCTTTTGTCGGCACAAATAGTACCGTCAAGTGGTTCAGGCAAGCCTTGTCTCTCGTCGACGAGGTATGCATGCACTGTATCGCACGTGAAAACTTAACTAATCGCCGACGTTCCCATTGGGTTTGGTCGTATCAGCGACGCGCAAAGTTCCGCCCGAACTTGTATCACCGTCACCACACACTTGTCGACTCCAACCCAAAATTATCGCCGACGAGCCCACCAGCGAGAAGGTTCGTAGCCCGTGCCCGTGCCTTCACCTTCCCAATAGGGCCCACGCTGCGAGACACCCCAAACAACCATGACTTCATGACAACAGCTAGCACGATTGAAACTTCGGCCATACGTCGGAATCCGATGGTACTGTCACGAGGGTAGGTCTGGTTCGCGGGGGCCCACTCCGGTACGCTTAAACTCTAAATTATGGGTCACACGTCGTTGACTTACGCCGGGCTCGCCCATAGACGTTGGAGGTGACGTTGCGAAGGACTCGAAGCCACACGCGCTGTTGAACGTTTCTCTACGGTGGATGATGCGCGAGATCCTTAAGACGGGGTCCCATATCCTCTTTGATAAGGCAGCGCTCAAACAACGGGGCATCCTAATCGCGATGATCATGCAAGCAGCGCATACGCGTACGCCTGACACAGCCAGCAGACGCCCGCGATGCCCGACATCTACGCCGTTCCCCTGGGGTCGGGCGCGGGCACAGACGTCAGCATACCCGGCGGGGATGACTTGACGCCTCCTCCGTCCGCCGAGGAGTCGCTCGACGCCTTGGATGCGGCGGAGAAGATAAGCGACCGGCTCAAGAAGAGCGTGTTCTGGTGGGTGCTCGAGATCCTCGTACTCCGTGTGGCAGAATGAAAAGGACGAGTGGGTCGAACGGTGGAGGTGAGCGCTTGTGACCGGTGTAGAGCCACCACCACCATACATCACTAACTTAACTGTAGTTTCAAATAGGGCCGCGGGCGCGAAGTGCCCTCGCAACCTCGACCCCTGTTCCACGAGAGTGTCAGGACGCGTATCAGGAATCCTTATATGGACTATCTCCCGAGGGCAAGGTCGTCGAGGAGTTATGAACGTTATGACTTTCTTCCCGGTTTTGCTAAATTGATGCTATTGTTAATACTAGTGTTTGTGTTAATGGCTGTCTACAATATTGTTTTTTATCGTGACGGGAAATGTGTAATGGCAGGGGACGAGTGAGAGTATTCTGTTAATCACGAGGCTGTTTTTGTAACTACTTGTATCACACAATGCAATCTCAGAAACAAAACGAGTCGCGATCAAGCTAACTAGAATACATTCCGTTCAATATTTTCTCCAGGCCTGGACCCTCAACTACCTTCGCTAGCGTTGTGTATCAAAATTCCCATTCACATGGAGGGCTTGGTTAGAACGTCATTGGCATACTCCATTCCTTGGCGACTCCCCTTTCACCATAGGAAAAGGCTCAAGCTTAATATCTTTCCGTAGTTTTGAGTGGGCCAACGACTAAACCACGACTCGGAAACGCGGCACCCATCGGGGCCTCATCCCTACAACGTTCTCTAGGTAGCTGAGTTGCACATTCCGGTCTTTGCTCCGGATCCCGTTGTAAAGCTTGGCTTTGGCAGCATGTGTGATGAGCCCATGGACGGATTCTGTACCATCCGAGTCAGTGACTTCCAGGCAAGCCTGAACGAGCGCACGGGCATTGGCACACGTTTCATGAGAAGGATGAACACCTATAACGAAAAGCCTTCCATGTGCCCCCTGACAGTGAGACCGATATCTCCGGCTAACACCAGCAGGTTTGTCTTTGAAGGCCGAAGTAAATGCGATGACTCGGGGTTGGGCCAACCGATCATACATCGATCATACATCGCATCTATACCCGGGTCTCCGAGCGCTACACAGGATAAGACCGTCACCTCGAACATAGAGGGCGCAAGCGGATGTCAACTTGAATAGGCCACACTTGTGATAGCTCTTCTCTCATCCAGGGATCATGGTGGTCTAATTAAACGGACAGACAACGGGGGCCACTCAACGTTAGCAATAGCAACATCATTCACTGTCATTCCGTCATCGACCGCCCCTTACTGAATTCTCCGCCACAGGACTCTGTCTTGCTCTTGCAGGCCTGCTGAGTGCGCCTCCTTCACGCGCGTTTCACAGCTCGCAATTTTCACCGCAACCATCGTTCATCATGATGAACGATGATTACCAGCCTAAATCGACACTGAGAGATCGCAGAGTCCGACTTCGGCCATCATTTCGACCTGTTCGTTTCAGCTCCGCTGCACACCGCCGCGGCGCTGGCATTGACACACACAGGCTTGTGAATTTGACATTCTAGTCGTGAAACAACACAGCAAAGCGCCTTCTGGAGAATCAGAACGTATCATTATTCGTACTGTAAACGCTCGCAGCGTAGATGGATCGTGGCGGATCATTCGTTATTGAGTCAGCGGATTATTTCCCCGCTATGCAGTACGGGGGTACTAACACCGGAGCGATCCTGAAGTCAAAGATAATCGGACGGATCACTATAGATCTTCCGTAGTTCATATCCCGTGTACTCTGGGAGGATGGAGAGGGTAGACGCCGATGGCGAGCCCTTCGAGGGCACTCTTGTTTTTTTGCTTGTCGGGATGGTGTGTGCCTTACGGAGGCCCACTTATCAATGTAGGATCCAGGTACCACTGGTCACTTTTCTACGATGAGCGCTCTTATTCCAAAGCACCAGTCATCATTCTGAACAGAACACAAGAATTTGAAATAGCAGCGCTTTCGCCGGTCATCTGCTTCATGTTGTCAGCACTGGTTCCAAGACTCCACTCTGGCGACCCTCAGCGCCCGGCTCCTGTGCAGTCTATGCGGACCTCCGGTCTGCCCTCTAGTCTATTCCGGGTTGGTATGCAACCGTTGCTGCTGTTGGATGGGGGCAATGCAGGTGTCATACAAGAGCGCCACTGAAACTGTTCAGAAGTGCTATATGAGAGTGTGAATCAATGTGTAAATCATCGACATCTTCCCCTTCATCATGACGATTCCATCCTATTCTTCGACATTTCCTATTGAAGACGACCACCGGAAACCCCGCACCCTTGTTCTATGCTTTGACGGCACGGCTAACGAATTCTCTGAACGGGTGAGTCAAGTCTGATCGTTACTCTTGACATCGCTGATCTCCTCGACGACGTCACACAGAATACCAACGTCGTGAAGCTCTATTCCATTCTGAAGAAGGATTGCCCAAAGTCCCAGCTCTGCTATTACCAGGAAAGTGCCTCTTCGACCCTTAGGTCCGTGTATCGACCAAGCTAACCGAGATACAGGCGGGAATCGGGACATACTTTCAACCTGGCGTTGTTTCACCGCTCTTTCGCTTCGCTGCCCGGACTCTGGACGAGATGTTCGCGTGGTACCTCTCGGAACATATCATGGACGGATACAGGTTCCTCATGCAGAATTACCACGAGGGAGATAGTGTCTGTATCTTCGGTCTGTGCCTTCTTCTCGAGAACCTAATCTCCCGACAAGCTAACGGATGTCCATAGGGTTCTCCCGTGGGGCGTACACAGCTCGCGCGCTCGCAGGAATGTTGCATAAGGTCAATTGTTTTTGACCTACTAGGTTCGTTGTTACTTACCGGCCTTGTGAACAGGTGGGGCTGCTCTCCAAGGACAACCACGAGCAGGTCTCGTTCGCGTATAAGCTCTACAAATCCTCGAGCCGCAAAAACGACAAGCTGGCGGTTCGATTCAAAAAGTCATTTAGTCGCGAGGTACCGATAGAGTTCCTCGGCGTGTGGTCTGCACATTTCCTCCCAGTGCATCAGAGCGTCTCTGAGTCTGACTATATCACAGGGATACTGTTGCGAGTGTTGGGATTGTTAATGGACGAATGCTTCCTTTTGTCGGCACAAATAGCACCATCAAATGGTTCAGGCAGGCCTTGTCTCTCGATGAGGTATGTCTGTATGCCACATGAAAACTTGGGGCATCCAACCATCATTGGGTTTGGTCGTATTCTGATACATCACGTGTATAGCGACGCGCAAAGTTCCGCCCGAATCTGTATCACCGCACAATTTTTGACTCCACCCAAGACTCCACCCCAAAATTGTCGCAGACTCGCCCACCAGCGAGAACGTTTATATCCCGTCGTGCCTTCACCCTCCCTACGGGATCCAGACTGCGGGACACCCCACACGACCTTCATGACAACAGCCCGCACAATCAAGACCGCGGAAATGCTTCAGAATCCGATGATGCTATCAAGAGGGTGCTGGAGGTCTGGTTCGCGGGGTCCCACTCTGGTATGCATAAACTCTAAATTCTGGGCCGCATGTAAGCTTACGCCGGGCTTGCCCACCATATAGACGTCGGAGGTGGCCACGTGAAGGACACGAAGGAACGCGCGCTGTCGAACATCCCGTTGCGGTGGATGGTGCGCGAGATCCTCAAGACGAATTGCCATATCCTCTTTGATAAGGCAGCGCTCGAACAATGGGACATCCCAGTCGCGATGATCAAGCAGCAGGCGGTGCCCGAGCGGACACGCGAGACGTCCGACTCCACCCTATACATGGAGCCCCCGTCCAGGCACGACCAGAAGACGCCCGCGCAACCCGAGACGCCCGGCGACTACGCCACGGGCACAGACGTCATACCCGATGGGGATGACACGAAGCGGGGGCCTCCGTCCGTCGAGGAGTCGCTCGATGCCGAGGACGCCGTGGAGAGGATGGGCGACCAGCTCAAGAAGAACAGGTTCTGGTGGGTGCTCGAGATCATCCCCACGTACTTCGTGTGGCAGAACGAAAAAGATGAGTGGGTCGGAAGGTGGAGGTGAGCGCTTCCCCCCCCCCCCGGCGCGCCAGTGCTGAGCTCTTCCACCGCACAATGACTAACTTTTTAACCTAACCGCAGTTTCAATCGGGGCCGCGGGCGCACAGTGCCATCACACCCTCGACCCCTGTTCCACGAGAGTGTCAGGACGCGTATGAAGGATCCTTATCTGGACTATGTCCCGGGGGCAAGGTATGAAAAGGGGATCGAGGAGTACGTGGTCTGAATGATGTTATTGATGATTTAGTCCGGAACATTATGACCTGGCTACTTTTATTCTTGCTGGTTCTGTTACGCTAGTCAGTGCTAATGCTAATGCAAGTGCTAATGTACGTGTTACTGTAATCATGACTACTATTTATAATGTCGCCCAGAGTATTCTGTTATTTTTTGCAGTAATCACGAAACCATATTTTGTAACTACTCGGCGTCGACTCAACGCAAGATCTATACAATACAATTTCTGAAACTTTCATAAACTGAACGAGTCACCGCCATACTGGATAATCTCGAGAGGAGTAACCCAATGGTATCCTGACCACGCAGACGCAGGAGACGGCGTAAATGCGACCGGGAATTTTGATACACAACACCAGCACAGGTAGTTGAGGGTCTGGAGAATATCCGGCGTCACTTGTTGGGATGGTCAGATCCACTCGACTCCTTTTGTACCATAGGAAAGACTTTAAACTCCGGTGGTGTGGTCGACTTGAACGATTCGGACACGAGCTCAGTAATGCACCTCATCCCCACAACGTTCTTCAGGCGATTGTAGAGACAGTGTCGTAAGTATCCATTTTTGCTCCGTATGTCGTTGAAGAGCTTGGCTTTGACGGCATGTGTGATGGGCTCAAAGCCCGCATAGACGAATTCTGCACCATCGGTGACTTCTAGGTTCGCTCGAATGAGCTCCTCCTTTGGCACACGTTTCATGAGAAGGACGTGAGATGTATCCTCCACGTTCAACTTCAAGTTATTCGCCTTTGAGATCGCGGTTAATAACACCTCTAATGAAAGGTCTTCAAGTGCCGCGTCATAGTGAGATTGATATCCAGCTAAGCGGACCTTGTTGCGGAAGGAGGTCGAAGCAAATGCGAGGAGTGGGGCCAAACAGGTCATACATCGCATCTATACGCGGGTCGCTGGCTACGAGTCCATGGACGACAGCGCTACACAGAACGAATTGGTCAGCTGGAACATAGAGGACAGAAGCAGATGAACTCACGCTTGTGATATCTCCGTTCTTGTCCAAGGGTTCATGATTGTGACTGCACATTGTGTGGTCTTCTCTAGAGGTTCCCATCGGCTCGACTGAGGATAAGAAACAAATATGTTGAAGTGTTTGGTGTCGTGCACGGCAAGATAGGACGGGATTCCGCTCGGGCACTCGTCGGCATCGACCAACGTCCAAACAAGGGTCTCGAAATCAGTGGAGGGGTAGTACTGAGGGACCTCGAAGACGCCTTCTTCGACGAATAGATACCGCCTTGAGTCACGGTACCACATGACTGGCTTTCCTTCGGCGAGACGTCGACGCAAAGCATAATGGACCCAATAACTCTTCCCTATTATCCAGTAGATTTCAATAACAGTGAGATCACGAAGCAAGGCGCTCACCAATGCCGGGTTGCCCCGTGATGACAACTGAGGGAGGCTCCTCCCCACGACAGGAGTCCAAGTACTTCTCGCAAAAATCGTATAACTGGATGTATTCTTTGCGAATCCAGAGCTTCGAGCGCCCAAGACCTGGGATGCCGAGATCAAGGATGTAACAACCAGGACCGATCGCGTCTCCATCCTCGTCTACGTTCATGAGTTCGTTCTCTGGCTGCGCCTTGCGCCACTCTTTCTCTTCGTCTTCCATACTCTTGTCCCAGAATTTGTCATGCAGCATCGCAAGCACATGAGTGTCGTCGAGCCCATAGGAGTAGCAGGGGACGATGGAGTCATACGTCGAGAGGTGATTCCCAGACTGTTTCGTGCCCATTTCGGTGAAAGATTGGTGCATTCAAATTTCACCAATGATACTCCTCTAGTCACCGGTGACGCGATGATTATTCGGACGTCAGATCTGCGTCAGACGTCATGTGCACGCTGGCGACTGGTCAGGTGAATGTATAAATACCTGTAAATAAAGCGTATTTACGGTACGCAGCACATTCCCGGATAGGTCAAGTTAACGCTACCAATCAAAGTCACTTGTGATTGCTGCAGTCCGCATTGTCCTTCTCAGCATCATGTGATGGCCACAACCTGATGCACAACCTCTTGCGCCCCTCCGTTAACGGTTAGGACGAAGACTACCAGCTATCGTACCATCATAGTAAAACGTACGTTAATTTCGCCGTCATGTTTCTGGTCAGAACCCGTAGCCGCCGCGCCGGGCATTCGTACAGACCAGACCATGTCAGCTCCTCCACGGTATCTGCGATAGCCCCCCGTGCGCAAACGCGTAACGTCAGCCGCGTCGACGCTAGCGGGCACGTGCCCTGGTGAGTCGTACCGTAGGACTCTGACCCGGGTCTGCAGCATCCGCCCAGTCAGAAAGCTATAACGGAGAGTGCGATTCCACATGCCTATTACTTTATGCGCCGCCCGCAACTGCGACGTTCGAATCGGTCGCAGGACTTCGTCTGGCGTTTCGGGAACTTTTGGATGTATGAGTGGTCAGAGGTCTGGTCTACTCAATGGCGGACGAAGCGACTCACTAATTTCGTCTCTCTCCAACCGCTCCCGAACCGTCCTGCGCACGAACGGCGTCTTGGGTGCACCCATGATGATTTCCCGACCTGTCTGATCGTCCGCACCACCAGGTTCCGGCCTACGTCCATTGTCCCTCTTTGTTCGCCTCTCATTTGTACGCAGAACTTCGTGAAGAGGAACCACTTCGACGCAGTCCATGACTAGTCGAGTACGTGGGATAGTTCTCGGCGTTAAGGGTGAGTGATGATGCACTCGGTGGTCGCGTCGAGCGGCGCGCACGAGAGGCGCTGGCAGCTTGTACGGTCTATTGTTAGTCGGTCCTGCGCGATGGCGCTTGGAAGCTGGCGTGTCTTGGGATACGTGGCTTCTCTTCAAAGAGCGATTGTTACGTGATTCGGAAGACGGGGATCCTAATCCAGCGGACAAGTCGACAGGTTGCAAAGGTCCTTGGGCGGAGTTTACTCTTGCTCGTTGAGAGGCAGGGGTCGCCTCATTTAATGCAGGGCACTGGGAGTCCGGTACAACTTCGTGCTATATATGAGTCGACAAGCACGAAATCTTACTTCAATAAGGTTCCGGGAGCCTAAGCGCGAATCATTTACCTCTATCGATCGCATGTGTAGACCCGGAAGTCCAACGTCCATGGTGACCCCAGATTCTACGAGCAGATCGACCAGCAGCATCGTCTCAGACTGTAACTGCAATTGCGTCTGGGTTTGCGAGCTAAGTGGAACCATGCCGGATGGCCACTCTCCACCATAGCCACGAATACAAGCATCGATGCACACGCGTAAATCATCGCTGTACGTGATGACCGGCGGTGAGAAACAGGAGCCTGAGTGCATTGTGCAGAAGAAGCGTCGAAACGCGGCTGGTCCCCGTGCCGGCGGTGGAATATGCGAGAACGCAGAGGTGAGGAGTGGGGAAAGGGCGTTGAGAGAAGTCACAGTCAGTGGAAGCTGCTGCAAACGCTGAAGGAGCGATTCGTAGAGGGGCATGAGCTGCGAATTAGACTAAGTAAGGAATAGCAAGATAAAAGGAAAAGAAAATCACGGACAATATCGTTATACGCTTCGCCCGGCAGAGAGAAACGCTTGTCTTCTATCCAGACAGCCAGCCCTGTCTGAATTGCGAGGACGATTGACTCGAGCAACGAAACGGGAGCAGACATTATCATATGCTGGAAGGCTTTGATAAGCGCGGAAATCGCATCACTTGTACTTGACTGCGGAGGATAGGAAGCCACGAGAGTTGCGCTCAAGAAAGAAAACGCTCGAACAGGGATAGAATCTCCCTCGCGGAGGTCAAGATACCTGAGGATCGCAATAGCGATACGCAAAGCAGTGCTCACAGGAAAACTTCACCCCATCAACGCCAATCAGAACGGAAGTAGTAAAACCACATACCTAGGGCCTATAATAGGGAATCTCCTAGCAATATCGTCAACGACATCGCCTGACCCGCCAGACGTCTTTCCGGATGAGAGGCCCTGCTCGAGCAATCGCTCCCAGATGCCAAGATCGTCTTCTGACATACTCCACGAACTGTGATGCACGCGTGAGAGCAGTTTTTCGTGAGAGGACAGACGTCTCACCCGATGGGAAGAATAAGGACGGAGATGACATTCCGGAAATTACCAGGTCCTTGCTCCACGCACTGTATCGCGACTAGGCGCCAAAGCTGCCTCCTAATTTCTAGGGAACCCAGTTTGTCGTCCAGGCGTGGAACCAACTCAAACACATTCGGTATCCCAACTATAATCAGCGCTGAGCACAGCAGACTCCAGTCTCTGAGTACGTCCTGATCGGCAAGGTGGAATGTACGCTGCAGAGTTGCCACTAAGAAAGAGGAAGCCACCGTGGTCAGCCAAGGAAAGCGGAAAGGTGCTCTGAACGACCGCCCAAAGGTGCCTTGACACGAAAAGCGATCGCAGTTGGATTGCGACCGACTCTGCACCTCCGGATAGAGGGATAGAGGGATATGGTAGGAACTGGGAAAGCATGGACGATAGCCATTGCCCAAAATCGACGGAGGTACGGGATTGGCCATCCAGTCGGATCAGCGGAGCTCGGACAGCTAGAAGGGACTGCCCACACGGGAAAGAACGATAGTCTGCGCCAATACATGAAAAATGGAACTAGTAGAGGTGTGTAAGGACGCACCGTCAAGTCGGAGTCACAGTTCTGGATGACAGAAACCAGGCAAGACGATAGTGGTTCCCAGTGGACAAAATCTCTTCGGGGAATAGGCACCGTGGTGAGAAGACGCGTGTCGAACTCACTATCTCCTTGATTTGACATTTATCGGCACGAAGAAGCGAGCCGTCGAATAGGAAAGGGCGATAGTAATGGCTCTGCTGTCCATTCAGCTTCCTGCGGCCGCGCCTTGGGACGTTTACTAGCTTCGCATGTGAGATATACAAGTAACTGACAGGCCGCATCCCGAATCTCCTGCGACTTGCTGGATAGGCATATCGCGCACTATCTCGACCGTACTAGGGATGACCCATCTCGCTGTGTTCGTCCCGTTGTTCTGGGAAACCCTTGCTGGTCATCCCCAGCAGCGACCAGACTAGAGTTGTACCAAGGCCACCATGACTTGCTGCTTAAGCACGAGAACGCAACGCTGGACAATATCGTCACCTGCTTCCGCAGTCGGGCCCTGCTGCAGATAGAGCTGGATCATCGACCAGATGAAAGTACGCCAAACGTGGAGGGTTGAGCTCACGTCCCGGGTGATATCTTAGGGCTTTCTTTGCGATATTCATGACGAACTTTAGAGGTCCGCGATGCAAAAAAAGTGATGGACCCAGGAGAACAGAAAAGCTTGCTATGAGGGTCATCGCCCAAGGTGCGTTCTCGCCAACATCACCGAAACTCTTTGATGGAGACTGCTGATTCGAGGAGCGGAGGGAGTTTCCGCGACGACGTAGGGTGGCGTGTTGTTTCGGGGCGTGAGGAATGAATGCGTATGGTAGCATATAGTCTCTATGGTTTTCTCGTCGACAAGTGTTCTATGGGGTGACAAGCGTTTGGGAGAAAGATGCAAGGACAGTGGCAGCATGGTGGCGTAATTCCGAAGACGAGTGCATGATGAAAGGAAATGATGGAAGGGAGGAGATCGGCCAGAGCGTGCTATGGAGTACGGGTGCTGATGTCGGACCAATAAATTAGAAACACACTATAGATGCGGAATCAGCGCCGTAATATGCTGTAGAGGTTGTCTACGCACATTCAATACATCCACAACGGTTACATTGACACTGGTATCCTCTCGCCGAGGCTTCAAGAATAAACTTAAGGTATAAAAATATGTCCTCTATTCGCGGAAGTAGAATGGCTTTCGGAAGCTCTTGAGTTCGGACGATCCAGGACGCAAGGGTGGTAGTCTTCCGATGCATTGAATGACGGGAGGCCGAGGACAACGAACAATGGAAATGACGTCTTCTAGAAGAAAAACCAGAGATGTTGTGCTGGAGAGATCGTCAGGTCGATTCCTTCCACAAATCCAGACGTACCTGAAAAGACCGATGAAAGCACGGGAAGTCTAAATATCTCAGACAACAGGCGAAGAGCATAGTGACACAGAGTTGACAGGTCAGCTGCGCGAGTCTTGTTGTATGCCGTCGGTTCCCAGCTTACACCTTCATCAGTGGGATCAAACAAGCTAGAAGACGAATCCTCAGATGTACGCGGCGCGGAACCGTGCAAGGCCCAGGAGATATCCCTCCGCAGGGCCGCCGCCACGTCAGCACCTTTTCGCTTGAGCGGCTCCAGCGCTGGGAATGACTTTGTTGGACGGTAAGGGTGATAGACGAACGCCTAATTCTCATGGACAGGGTGTGGTATGCTTCAGTGATGTCATGAAGGGAGAGCCGGCCAGAAGAAAGGGCACTGAGCGAGCAGGCGATAGTTTCGACGGGTCCGAGAAAGTAGTCGGGGTGCTCCAATGGGTTATCGATTGTCGAAGGCATGGACATCGGTGAACTGAAGGAGGCGATGGTGTCGTGGTTGTATGCGTGTGGGTGTGGTCAGAAGAAGGGACTTGCTTGGACACAGCGTATTCGTCGCGTTGACATGACAGAACCAACCGTACATAGTCCGAATAGTCTGCCCCTGTGTACTCATCGAGTCGAACATTATCACATGATCGTGATGGGTCGCGTCGCGCATATCTATTTGGGAAGCCCTCGGCGCCTCCGAGTCATTGACGCACTGTTCTCAGCGCCGTGGCGATAACCAGGCACTTATGTGATTGGGCAATCACGTCGCGTTATATATGGTCTTGTAGTGTAGTGGTTATCACTCGGGATTTTGATTGCTCCTGGATGAATCCGGAATCTCAAACTTCCCGAAACCCAGGTTCGAACCCTGGCAAGACCTTCAGGGGTTTCTTTTTATTGTTTTGCATCATCCGTGACCGCGTGACCCGTAAAGTTCAGAACTTTATCAGGATGGGAGTTTCCGCAAACGATAATGAAAGATTTTGCTTGTAACTTAACAAAAAATCACGTTACCAAATAATGAAATTCTCTCAACTTGAAACGGACAATCGACGAAGTCGACACCTAGAGAATCCATGGGCATAAACCTCTTATCAGAGTTTTTCTGAAAAACCCAAAGAAAAACCTCAAATTGAAAGTGGGTTTGTAATTAAGTTGTCCTTGCCGTCAGTTTCGGCGGTTGGCACCCGAAATGGCAGCGGCCCAATGTCCGAGTCGGGAATACTGCTAAGGCCAGCAGAGTTGAAGTTCTTGCCTCAAACGACCCACGTTCTACTCTACTAGCCACCGGTCCAAAGACAATTGTATGCTGGGAAGCGGATTCTTAGATTAGGAATTAGGAGGATCTTGGATTGGGGCCTCATCCGGCGGACATCGTCCTCCTTCGACTACCATTTGAGAGTTCCTCGAAAGCCGCGGGTTGGGTTGCGTGTTGACACAACCATAGTGGGACCTGCCGTTCCGCTCAAACGCTCTATAAAAGCCTTGCAAGCCAAGTACTCAGTGTTCCGGTCCTTAGCTCTCTGGCCTCTAGCCTTCTGAGCAGCACAGTCTACTTGAACTCCCAGATACTACTTTCCTGGCTGGTCTCCTGTGCACATGCGATACCACTGGCTCTATGCCCTCTCATTCCTCATTGCCACATCCCTCGCCGACTTCGCCACGCCACTCGCCGCTTGGGACAACATGCGCGTAAAACATACCTGGAGTGCCGTTCCAGTGAATTGGGAGACTCTGGGCTGCCCATCCGCCGGCACCACTATCGACCTCTACATTGCACTCAATCCCCACCAAGAGAGCGCCTTGATTGATGCACTATACGAAGTCAGCGACCCCAAGCATCCAAGGCACGTCCACCTCACCGCTTCTCCTCTCGCGCCTTCATTCACGTGTGCCGCCCCTCCGTTTCAGATATGGCGCACACCTCTCTAAGGAAGAGGTCGCCGAACTGGTCAAGCCGCACCCAGACACGCTCGAGCTCGTTATTTCCTGGCTCGCACATCACGGCGTGCGGACCTCCTCCATCTCAACAACACACGGCGGCGCGTGGTTGACGGTCAGCAACCTGCTCGTGTCACAGGCCAACCAAATGCTCGGCGCGTCATATCAGCTATACCGACATGCCAAAGTGAATGACACCATAATCCGGACGGTCAGCTACGCACTCCCTGAGGTATTGCACGCACACATTCAAGCGGTCGCGCCGACGACATACTTCACCTCCACACGGACGCTGCGGCAGACGCCACGCAGGCGCTCCGTCGACGCAGCGGCAGCGTTGGCAGAGGCGGAGGCGGCGTCGGGTAAGCCCGTGACGGTGCTGTCGAGCCGCGCAGCCCCGTCGCAACTGCGCTGGCTGTACAAGACGTTCGCATATGTTCCCAACGCGGCTGACCGGAATACGCTCGGGGTGTTTGGCTACCAGAAAGAATACCCGAGTGAGACGGATCTGCATATGTACATGACTAACTTTCGCTCCGATGTGCAACCCCCCGGTCTGGCAACCTTCACCGTCGAGCTGGTGAACGGCGGTGAGTATGACCCGGACAAACCCCGGCATAGAGGCGAACCTTGACGTCCAGTATGCCTCGGCCATGGCGTACCCTACCCCCGATTATTTTCTACAGTGCCGGTGGCAGTGGGAAGGCGTTGGACAATGGCGAGCCAGCCCCTGGAGACATGTACCTCGAGTCGCTTGAATACTTGCTCAGAAAGACGGACATCCCGCAGACCATCAGCATATCATACGGCAACCTTGAGTGGATTGTTCCGCAGGAATATGCGAGGGCCCTGTGCACCCTGTTTGCACAGCTCGGCGCCCGTGGCGTCAGCGTCCTCTTTCCTTCAGGGCGACGACGGCGTGGCAAGGACTGCAACGACGACTCGGGAAACTTCCTGTTCGTCCCCGAATTCCCTGCATCCTGTAACGCGCGGCATTTTATCACCCCTTAAAAGTACTACTCAAGCCTGCCGTGGTTTCAGGTCCCTATCTCACTGCCGTCGGCGGCACTGGAGGCTACCCCGAGGTTGCGGCTCCCTCTCTGGAGGCGGCTTTTCGGACCACTTTCCACGCCCTGTCTACCAGAACGTCGCACTGTCCACATTCTTTGTGCGTCAGGGCACCCAGTATGCTGGCCTCTACAAGTGCGCTCGCTGCTGTCACCTGACGCAACCGTTTCTTAACTTTGTGATTATGCAGCCGTGGCGGCCGTGGCATCCCTGACATCGCCGCCCAAGCTGTCAGCTTCCCACTCTTCGTCAGAAACGCTGGTATTGTTGTGGATGGCACGAGCGGCTCGACTCCCGTGTGTCTTTCCTTACTCCGTCCCTCTCTGCATTGTCCATTCCCAGCTGACCATCAATGTCCAGACAGTGGCAGGCATAATCTCGCTGCTGAATGACTATCTTATACGAATGGCAGGCCCCCACTTGGATTTCTCAATATCCGGCTATACGACGACGGATTTGCGGGCCTCAACGACATCACATCTGGCTCTAACCCTGGCTGCGGCACCGATGGATTCTCTGCTGCCCCTGGATGGGATCCGGTTCGTCCCGCCAGACTTGTATCTCTTCATTTTCGACGTTGGTTGATTTGTGTTGCATAGGTCACGGGTCTTGGGACGCCAGACTTCGAAAAGCTACAGAACATATTTATGGCACCCCTGGGAGGCGGCGCGGGACAGGGAAATCAGCCGAAGATTCGTGGACCTGGTGAAATAATAGCGATAGGTGAGTCCCACTTCCAAACTACATGCCACAAGTCGATTCGAGGCGCGAAGGAAATATGTTTCGTTCGCATCAATTCACTCGACCGGCGCGACGTCCACCTCATAATTGCAAGAGCAAATATTCATTTCAACGTCCGTGCAGTGCAACTGGCGCTTTCAGTCGATGAAGGACCACGCGGACGATGTAGACAATCGTGTATAGGCCGCGGTTCCACACAACATAACTCGGATCTTATTTGCTGCATGACCTAGTGCGCGCAGGCCCGCGCGACACCGCCTCCCCTCGTCCTAGTATGTGTCCCAGATTTGAAATGCACATGGACGGATTCAGTGGAGTGATATCGCGCACCTCTGATATAACTTGCCTCTCTCCTCAGTACTTCTCAGTCGAGGTCGCGACCTAGTATTGATCCCCGAATCAATTATGCGGTTGGCGCGAGCCCCGGAGCAATCATGGTCCATAGGTCTCCTTTGATAACCCTTGACTTTTGCGAGTACTGTATAGTATATTAGGCCATCGATGCGACCAATGGAGACATTGTGCCGCGCGGTCCTCAGCGGCTCCGAGGACGCGTGTGTTCAACGCTTCGGCACAACGTATGATTACGACCAAAAATACTACAAGTACCCCAGAAACGCGCTTTAGTCTTAGTGTGATCTGGACCCACTCTATGCCGTAGCCATTGAAATTCAAAAATCACCTGTTCAGGACCCTAGGAGCGCAGCTGTTGTCGCTTACAGCACGCCCGGCATGATCCCATTCGCGCTTTGGTCGCTCCACCGAGCGAGACCACGAGATTTGGTGCTCAGCTGTTGGATGCACCCATGATGCAATGCACTGCAGGGCTGAGTAAGGGTCAACTATATACGGCGCATAATTTGCTGTATACATCAAAGTGTCCATTAATAATACAATGTCCACGTCATACGGTCCAATGTTCAATAACAGTACAGTGTCCGAAGTGTCATATGCAAAGTAGATGATAGAGTAACATGAGTTCATTTTTCAATCGTGAATTTTGGGCTGATATTTCCAGAGTCACCGATGACTGCGAAAGCCAGTGAACACCATCGTGACGGGAGGGAGGGGAGGAAAGACTCACGAGCAACGATGTAGTTATGCATGGGCTTGACACGCGGGACCACGAACTTAACCTTCCCTGCGCCCAGAGGGAAGCCCTGCGCAAGGGGATGATCTGAAAAAACAAACCAACACGATGACGTAAAATCACGAGACGACAGAAAAAAAAAACATGCGACTGGGACTGACCAACATCGAGGTTCTCGCCTCCCGAACCATCGGGCTGTAGGTACCCCAACAAAAGGGTCCCTGTGGGTTCGTGACTTGCGCGGGGGCGCGTGGTCGTGTCCCTGCACGTGAAGCGAGAATTAATGTCAACATTTTCCATGCCACAAGTGACGTTTTGCGTGCAAAAGCACAAACATACCAGGAGACGGTGACAGTCGAGCCAATGTGCCAGATCGTCCCCTTGTGCGGAGTGATGACCGGCGGTGACCACACCTCTCTCTTTCCCTTGCTGCACCACCGCTACCTGCTGGGGAACGACTACTGGCGCCGCAGAGGCCCGAGGGCCAAGAAGAGGAGGACAGCGGGGACACGAAAGAACATCATAGTGCAGTCAGCGTTGGGGAGGAGGGATGGTGGTGGTGGTGGTGGTCGGGGGAGATAGGGAGCAAGGAGAAGACTGGGCGCCTTCTTTTAAATACGTAGAAAACACGCTAGGGCGAGCGCCAATCATCGATTGCCCGAGTGATCATGCGACGGAATGTGGGACTGGCCCCCGATTTCAATTGCGTCCACGTAGTGTCAGATGCGCCCCTCTCCAGTGCGCTAGATCTGCTTATGAGCTTATGACTGCATTCGGGTCCGCGGATTGACCGACATTCACTCGAATTGCACCCATTGCCTCTCGTGCGAACGTATGAGGAAATTCCTTCTGGTACTTCGATTCCCATGATTAGCCGAGTCTGAGTGGAAATCCAGAATTCGAAGAATGAGCTCATGTGAACCGAAAGGTCTATCACGCGGTCGACCAATGTGGCTCCAAGTACAAGATAGCTGAACGACAACGACCAAGCGTAAGCGACTAAGTCTAATGAGTGGTTGCACCACCATGGATTGTAAAGGAAGACCTTTACAGTCATAAAGAAGTACACTTGAATGAAAACTAAACAATAGCCCAAGAAAATTTCGGCAAGCTACAACTATGCGAATATTAGATATGGATTCGTTGTTTGCTACGTGGGACAGAGCGGGCATAACAGAATGAACACGCTCGGGGTAATCAAGGTGACGCGCGAGATGAAAGAGAAGCTCTGCGTACGATGGAATGGCAATGAAGTGATGCGAATGCTGATGTTGATGAGGTACAGAGCTGGCAGAGTATCATGATGACGACGAGACAAAACACGACTTGAACGGCAATCACTTCTTTCCCAAACTCAGCGCGCGCATGCTGTCCTCCAATGCAGCAGCGAGAGCTGAATCTTTCGTGCACTCCCGCGTCTCCAAGACGGAAGGGAGAGTTGGGATGGATGAGCGGGCAGGTGTAGCGCCAATCATCTCTTCTGGCTCAACGTCGACGATCTTAACAACTGCCTTCCCTTCGAGGATGCGCCGGATCTTGTCTGCGTCCAATGTCGGCGCGTGGGTGGAGGGGATCGTTTCACCCGATGAGTCCCTTGCGAAAGCTTGCCAGAAAGCGCTACCGAGCTGCTGAAGTAGAGTCTGTGAGACCATCGTGGCGAGCAGGGCCTGATGTGGCGTAAACGTTTCCTTCGAG
Organism: Lactarius sanguifluus; assembly: GCA_021527775.1. Lineage (NCBI taxonomy): Eukaryota > Fungi > Basidiomycota > Agaricomycetes > Russulales > Russulaceae > Lactarius > Lactarius sanguifluus. The sequence goes on from JAKEYF010000273.1 coordinate 72,524, forward strand.
AAGGGGAACGAGGTATGCGCAGAGCCAAGGGGCAGTGATGTAGGTGGTGTCGGATAGACGGAAGTATGCTTCCCGCTAAGGAGAGCAGAAATAGATGATGACGATGATGAAGGAATGCGATTTGATGTGATGTGATGTGGGCGGAGACCAGTAGTCGAGCCATTGACAGGTGGCTGTGTGCTGGGATTGAGTTGGTTGGATCTGAGCGAAGCGAGACCAAAGTTGCATCCAGTACCTAGACGGCGGTCAATATAATGTCAGATAAACGAAGAAGGAACATACGCATCGAGGGTCTTCGCTGTGAACGGATTGGCTTCGGCAAACGTGTCGGATGGGCCAACCTTGGAAAGCTTGGCAAATAGGGAAGCATTACCGGAGTTGAGTGATGGATCGTTATTCTCATGGGGTTTAGGACTCTGTGCGGGTGCCCCAGCCAACGACTTCACACTCGCAAGAGGATGTATGACGTTCTCTGGGATGAGTGTCGTGTGTACGGGTGTGATGCCACCGAAGGCGGTGCTTCCTCCCCAAAATGCATTGGACGGTGAGGCAGCAAGACGAGGTGATGATGGGAGATCCTTTTGGGTGTTCGGAGTGACAAGCGCACTGGCACGGACAGCAGGAGGTAGTGCGGGGATAGGACCCGGTGGTGGCAGTACAGGAGACTCGGCCCGGTCGGCGGAGGCGAGGAGGGCTTTCTTGAGTGTGCTGATTTCCTGCCTCAGCGCAGCGTTCTCTGACTGACTCGAACCCAGCTCGCCGCGGATGGCATCGATGAGGCGGTCCCGTTCTGCAATATCCCCCTCTAAGGTTGTTATGTACTCTGATATGGCAGAGTAAGCTACAGTAAGCGTCCAAAGATGATTATCTCACCCTTGCGTCGTACTCGGAAGTTACGAGCACTGATCTTGTTGCGGAGCTGACGCTTCTCTTTGCTGGACATTTTCTTGTATTCTTCGGGGGAAGGACGCCAATCATCGCCATCTTCTCTTGGGTCATCGTTGTCCCTTACGACCGCCGATATGGTCACTTTCTTCTGAACGCCGCCAGATTGGACGGTGCCCTTCCTAGATTTCCCTTTGCCACCAACCTTGATGGTAGGAGACGTGACAACCAGCTCTTCCTCATCCTCCTCCTCGTGCTTTTCCTCGACCTTGTCCTTCATCTCGTCAAAGTCTTGTGGTGGCTTCGCGGGCACTGGGCTTGACATGAGCTGCGGATCAATGGCAAAGGTTGGGGGGAGATCGCCGCTCGCATTCACGCTTCCCGAATCAGTGCCGTCGTTTGGAAAGGAGAGGAAGTCCCAAGGGACGGCTGTTATTGGGGCGGCGGAAGGGTGGGTCGGGCTTGACAAGGTCATCGTCGAGAGAGAAGTTGAACCAGTCGGATGGATTTGGTTCGGATATGAGAGGTAGAGGGGAAAACAGAGGAGTGGAGACCGACGGAGATGGATCACGAGAGTCGGAGGTTGCAGAGCCTTGGGAAGTAAAGAGGTCCAGGTTAACAAAGTCGGATAGGTCACTGGGGTTAAGAGGTGGGGAAGGGTGGTGTAAGACATTATCCACCAACATGATATTAGATGCGAAGGGAGGGAGAGTCTGGCCGCGTCGTTGTAGTGGGGGATGAGGAGATGGTGGACAAGGTGAGAGAAAGATGAGTTGACACCTGGCCTAATCCACCTTACCTAAGCACTGTGCACTGAACGCTCGTCGGCTCTCTGACTCAGGCTTCTGACTCAGGCTTCCTTGCTGTAGTCTCCCCCCTCATGTGCTCAGCCAACTAGATCCCGCGGTGTTTTTGTCTCTGCTTCCCACAAATTTAATTTCCCGACTGTCTGTACACTCAAGAGATCGATGGCCTCGGCAACGTGTCCACCTCCGCTCTGCCTGCAGGCACTCGACATCAACATACAGTATCAAGATTCAGATTCATGCAATCAAATCAATCTTGCTGCTCATTTCGAGCCGCTGATCCCCTCTCTATAACGCAAGTAATTTCGTCGATGATGATAGATCCTCTCAATACTCCGACACAGATATCGCCCTTCGACCGACTCGGTAGAAAGCCTGACCATTTGATAGCTGGGGCATAATCCCCAACGGGAACTTCCGCATTCCTCCGTACCCGTCTGCCGTTCCCACATGCACCGACGAGGTGCGTCTGACATCGATGTTCCACTTCGAAGCTTCTTTCTGCTTAAGCTCGACTTGGTATCTTGGCACGTTGCATCGATTGTGTTCGGATGTGCGGTTTGGTTCATGTGCTAAACCACTCGAATTTCGTAATATCTTTCGGTCACGGCCCTAATGGCTAAAGGCCTGATCTTCGTGTTGAGGTTGCAATAATCCCCTAGTTCCGAATGATATCTTCTACGAACATCGATAGTGGGCAAACGAACAAGGGCTGGTTTGGCCTGGTCAACAAGGCGCCATGTAGACCTCGTGAACATCGCTACCCTCATGTCTAGCGAAATACACTCGCCGGTCGTCTACACGGCCAAATGGTCTCATGTGATGGACATGGCGTCCGTCATCCTCGCCAAAGGAAAGTCCTCGATTAACCAACGTCGAATCCACCCCCAATCTACTGATCGAGAAATCACGGGCTTTTCTTAGTCTTTGCATTTCTCTGTGTGAGTTCTGTCTGCATCTGGATTCAATTCCTGAGATCCCCTCGGCGTATCTGGCCACTTATAACATATTTAGCCTCTCCCTTGTGTCTAACCTCCTTTCGGGATGTCTTTTCTATCCTCACAGCGACTTGGTCGAACGGATTGTTCAGACTACCCGGTTGTGGTTACCGGAGCTGGAGATTTGTGAAAGAATTTGTGAAAGAAAGGACCAGAGATTGATCGAAAATATCCGAATGCAGGGCTTCTTGAGTACGTACCGCTATCGCTCAGGAGAATTGCGGACTTTGGTTTGAAAGGCGATGACGCCGCTGATGAGGGAGAAGTAGGGGTGGTAGCAACAATGGTGAGAGGATATATGGGGAG
>JAKEYF010000274.1:0-75391 GCA_021527775.1 Lactarius sanguifluus
AGCGAGAAAGTTGGGTAGCTTGAATCTCGTGCGTGAAGTATTCTATTCGGACGTCGTCAACTCGAGGTGTATCTATCTGGGCCAAGAAGTCCTCCAGGTATCCACTATAACCTTTGTAGTGAAACGCGGTGAGAGCAGGAAGGGCGATTCGCATTGGGGAATCTGGAAAACTCCGACCAGGATCAGAGGGAGATGGTGTCCTGTCGTCAAATGTAATGGAAAGGGTTCTGAGCCTGGTCAACACGGCCAGACTTCCGATCATAGCCTCCGGTGAAATGTAACCATTCTGGCACATATCCTTGACTTTGAGAGTCAGGAGATTACGAGCTGACAAAAGAAACGTTGGCAATTGTGGGAAAAAAACGCGTTCTAAGCGGAAATATTGTAGACGTGGAGCAGATCCGTCCAGGAATCTACCGGGAAGTACCGGTGGCACAGACTCGGGGGAAGGGTCTGGCAAGTCATCATACCATGCAAGGTCCAGATGTGTCAGCGCAGGAAATGGCTTCTGCATCACAGCGGCCACTTTTCTCAACAAAGGGCCCGATGCAATAATATCGATACGGTGTACACGACTGGTGCGCCTTAGTGCATAGATGATGTTGTCCTTCATCCTCAGGAGTACGGCGAGTTAGAGGGAAGGGGTAGTCAACGGCGAGAGGCAAGGTGACTGGCCAGCAACCGAAGATTCCGCCTGACAGGTATTCCGTATGAACAGCTGAGGTGCAAATCAAGACGGCGTGGTGATGCAAATATGACTCTTCGCCATCGCTGGCAGACGTGTACTAGTATTTTCCATTTCCTCGTACGTTCGATGACTTCGGCCTTGACTCCGACCTTAAACCTAGTGGAGCCGCGTAGACAGAAGTCAAATATTTCGAGGAAGACATTGTCTGGGAGCACGTCGATTGTGCAATTCTTGACTGTGCGCAACTCAGAACTCGTTGCGCGTCCCAATCTAGAATGCGAGTGCACGTACATAAAACCATATTCAGGAATCTTTCAGGGCCACCCGTCGATGTCCAAGCCATTCCAGGTGATAAACCGGGGGAAACGATGTTATTTTTCCACAGGGGGAGTGACATGATCGCGGCCTGCGCAAAACTAAGAGCCCACGCTGATACGGAAGCAGATGCGGGGTTGTGGTTGAGAAGGCGAGCGCATATACTTGCAGCGTCGCGTTCTACCCCTTCCCGTAATGACTTGATCCTTGGGTCTTCCTGGTTACAGCCCTGGGCAAGAATGTCATCGATCAGTGAGAACACCGAGTAGCCATTGAGGGAGAGGCATTGTAGGACATTATTGAACTCTGGGGGCATTTAGTCAACTGGGTAAAGGAGTAAAGTAGTCGGTTTTTGGAAGGGGATCGCGCATAAGTTACCGCATTGAGACTGCCAAAATAATTAATTAATTTTCTAAAAACTAATAACTGCCGTCGTATTGTCGACGGCACTGTGCGGCCCAGGCAAATACTTTTTTGGTGTGAATTTTGTCGACGATGTCTCGTGTAGTGTGCACTGGCAAGTGTGGTAGGATTAGGGGGTCATACTGTACACTACCAGTACGGGTCCTTCTCGGAGTCACCAGACTCACCACCTTCGGAGCCGGGCATTTCTTTGCTAACGATAGCGAGGGTAAGACCACAGCCCCGGAAAATCACGAAAAGCTTCTTGATGGTCTCGCAAGCTGGCCCTCTGAGCAGAGCAAGTCAAGGGCCGGCAACACCTGGGCGGCAATCTCCATGATCACGCCTTTAAATGTACGACGAGCAATGCCATCCGCGTATTCCTCAGATACACGCAGTAGTTTCACAGCAGTAAATGTTCTAGCTATTCGATGTCCATCCCCAATCTGATTTGATCTCCAGACGGACCACATCTGAGGTCCTGGCCGAAGTTTGGCTGAGCACTTGAGCCATGTGTTGAATGCCCCCGTCTATCCCTTCGCATGACGAGATGTGGGTCGTGATAGTGAACTTTCTGGATCAACTTCATGAGAATGACGGAAGGAGATCACCTCACTATCGGAAATTTCCGCATACCCGAACCGAGATAGCTTGAGACCTGAGCGCTGAGTGATTGACGAACCCGGAAAGTTGGGGAACTCGAAAGTCAAGTCGATTGGAGTACATTATGTTGACCGAGCCGAGCCGAGGGGTGCCGAACCGGGGAGTCCTCCAAGTATGCGCATTCACCCCCAAAGGAGGAGGTGAGAACGAGAAGGATAATTCGCCTCTCGGGGGGCAGATGCATTGGATCGGTGCGTGAAGCCTGCGATTGGAAGTTAATGCAATGGAAAGAGAGCCGAGCCCGGGCAACACAGCCGGACATGCGACCAATGCCGCGGGTGACATGTATCCGGTCAAGGGTATGTTGATGAGTTCAAGTTTGACGAGATCGCTAGCAGAGGAAGGAAGGTTTGGTAACGTAGGAATGGGAATATATTGCTGAGCCAGATTTCCTGAACACGGGGCGGACCCACTCACGAATATACCGGAACGATGGGTAAATTCTTATCATTGGAAAGAATCGAAACCTGTATTGCAATTAAACGGCCATCCATCTCCAATGCGAGTATCGTAAGCTTGACCTGGCGTACACGACCGGGGTGCTCAAGTGCAGCAACGACGTTGTCTCCGCCGTTAGGTGTCCCATTAAACATTATAGCCATTGGTGATAGGAAGAGCAGGCCGAGAAAGGTACCTCCTGATATGCGTTCCCGTGACTATAGGAGTTTGAAGACGACTAAGGCTGAGTAGGGGCTTGACCACAGAAGTGATGGTAATGGAACGAAATGGAAGGGCGCTGCGGTATTCTGTGCGTGCCCGTCCATCTGGGTCCAAAGTTCCCACTGCTTCCCTCTCTCCCCCGGTTGATGGAACGCCTGCGGACGGGACTTGACGGAGGTTCACTCTAGTTGGGGGATGTACTGGAGAATCCAAATGTTCGCGAACATTATCCGAAAATATAGCGGAAGGACATCCCACACGGAGAATCAGCGCCAAGTCAATTGCGGCAGACTCCGAGCCTGTTGATCTGTGTTTTGCCCCCGTCAGGCAACTGTTTACACGCACCATCCTCCATGGCACTCCTGTTACGCGCAATAAGGCGTAGCGTTCGAGTTCGGATCGGAGTTCGTTCGGAGTTCGAAAGTCAAAGGCGAATGCCGACAACAGACGGCGGAGCAAGGGTTCACAAGACGAGAGGGGATCGAGTCGTTCGGGGTTCGATGTTCGGTGAAGCCAATAGTGTGTATACGAGAAAGCTATTGCAGTTGAGTACAATAGGTCGAGCTTAGAGCTCTGAGGGTTACAGGGGAGTCCTTAAGTACTACAGGGACTGAGGCGTACGAATGTGCTAGAATGTCTGAGTGGATGCTATGACGCGTCATATCGTACCTACGAGAAGGAGAACGCGACCGAGTCATACAGAATGTGGAGTCAACATGTTGGGTCACAAGATAGAATGAACGAGAATGTGGTAGAAAGTGTAACATCACCCCCTCCTTTAGCGTCCAGCGCGGCGATCCGTGCGGCGTTGGAGTCGCTCTTCGCGTCTCCTCTCTCGACGGAAGTCCTCTTCGCTAGCGGTTTCATCGGGCACGGGGCGCACGCGGCAGGGTCGCGAGTATCCACGGTGTCCGCGTGGTACGAGGCAGTCTTGATGGCAGTTGGCGTGCGGGCAGAAGCAGTTATCTCCGTGGTGGCCGAACTTCTGACAGAATGGGCACTGGGTGAAAGTGAGGCAGTGGGCGGCGTCGTGATTCGGCCCTTGGCACCAGCGGCAGACATTGTTGTATTGGGGTGCCGACTCGGGGAGTTCGCGTGCGTATTGCATTTCGGCCCGGAGTTCCGAATTGGCGAGCCACAAGATGGGATCGTCTTCCCTTTGCAGAACTGTCTGGATGCGTTGGTACACGTTGTTCTGCGAAAGTCGATACACTGATCCGTGGATTTGGGCCATAGTGTCTGCGATCTTCTGCCTGAGTCGTGTGGCTTGATCATGTTGCTCTTCCAGCTCCGCTACGAACGTGCGGTAGTGTTGTACTTCTGCTGTCAGTGGCCAGTCGTCGATGGTTTTCAGAGCTCGATCAACTTCCATCCTCCCCATCGTGTCACTGTCGAAGATGCGGATCTGTGGGGGTGTTAACACGGGGAATCCCTTGTTCTTGTCATGGGCTCGAAGTTGAGCTTCGAACGTGGGTTGCCCCCTTCCCATGGTTCCTTCGATCTTTGGGTGACAGCCTTCCTTGTGATACTTGATGTATTGTGCCCTTGTGAGATTGCCATGTCGATACGTGTACAAGGGGTAGGTGCGCTTTGCCTTGGCGTGGTTGAAGTACCAGCTGTTGCCAGGGTGGTTCTGCGGTCCTGCGAATCTGCGATTGGTGGGAGTGGTTGGCGTCGGTTTGATAAAGGGGAGGATCAGGTCTTCTACGGCGGTTGCATCTGCTTCTTCTTCAAGTGGTGGTGCGGGAGGTGATTCGTATTGTGGAGGGAATAACAATTCCCTTAGGGTGGCATGTGGTCCGGCTTCGTGATTTCCATTGCGTACGCGCAGCCAGAGTTCGGCGTAGATGGCAGCTTCGGTTGCGGCAGAAAAGAACTGGAGGTGGTACTGAGAAGACATAGGAGTGCAGTGGGTGGTTTGGTGAGGATGCATCAGTTTTTGGTCGTCCTTTTATCTCTCGTCAATTGCGAGGTGTGGAATTGTTTGACCAAGTCGTCCGCATGCATTTCTTCACTATCGACCCACTCATTCTCCGACGTGGGAAACCCTTTCCACTTGATGAGGTATTGTAGGTTGCGTCCTCTTCCCTTCCGCCTTATGTCCAGGATTGCCTCGACTTCTTGTTCCTCCTGCCCTTCTACCAAATCTGGGGGTGGAGGTAAGAAGGCTGGCCTGTGTTGATCCGTCTCCTTGTATGGCTGAAGGAGGTCAATATGGAACACGTTGTGGATCCTCATGTGATCGGGCAGATCTAATTGATACGCCACAGGGGAGACCTTTTTGCTGATGCGAAAGGGTCCATACCGTTTTGGTGCGAACTTTCGCATTGGCGTCTTGAGGGGTAAGTTTTTCCCCTCTAACCATACATTATCGCCTTCTTCGTACTGTATCCGCGGTGCGCGTGTCTTGTACCTTCGCAGCAATGCTTCAGCTGCGTGTACTCGTGTCTGCTGCATTTTGATCAAACGTTCGGTCGCCGTTGGTGATCGTTCTTCGCTTGCTGCTTCCACATGTATTTGCGGTTTCATTCCGAAGAGTAGTTCGTGAGGTGACCGCTTTGTTACGTCGTGGGGCCATGAGTTGTGTGCGTATTCTGCGAGCGGGAGGTATTGTACCCAGTCGTCTTGTCCTTGTTGGCTGACCCAGTGTCGGAGGTATTGTTTGACCCAGGCGTTCATTCGCTCTGTCTGACTGTCGGTCTGCGGATGAAACGCGGTGCTCAAGTTTTGTTTGATCCCTGTTTGTCTGCAGATTTCGGTGGCGAAGGCGCTTGTGAATCTGGGGTCTCTGTCGGATATGATCCGCCTAGGGATTCCGAACCAAGGGAGTAGATGTCTCAGGTACAGGGTCGCAACTCCTTCTCCGGTTATCGTTTTGGTGCATGGGATGAACTTTGTTGCCTTGCTGCATCCTTGGTCCACGATGGTGAGGATTGTGTCGTACTTTCCGTCTCGTGGTAGGTCTGTGATCAAGTCCATGCTGATGTACTGGAAAGGTCCTTCCTCTACCGGAGTGTCGAGGTGTTGCAAAGGTGCGCGTGTTCCTCGTTTGCTTTTGTTTGCCTGGCACTGCGGACATCCTTTGACGTACTGCTCGACGAACGGTTTCAGGTTAGCTCCTTCATATCTCTCGTTCACTAGTGCCCATGTGTTCGTGATTCCTGGGTGTCCGGCGATCGGTGTGTCGTGAAGTTCTGCTACAGCTTTTCATCTCACGTCTGGATCATTTGGTAGGTGTATCCTTTTTGCGAATAAATGATCAGGTAAGATTGTGACGTTGTCATTCACGTCATTCACCCCCTCTTTTAGGTCCGGTTGACGTGACAGGAGGTCTGTGACGGTGTTGGTGTGGCCAGGAACGTGGTGGAGCGTGTAGTCGAATTCCGCGAGGGTTTCCATCCAACGTGCTTGTCTTCCTGAAATTTTATGGGGTGCGCGAAAATAGGCTAGGTTATTGTGGTCCGTGAGGACTGTGATCGGGTGACGGGCGCCGAGGAGATGGTGACGCCAGTGCCGGAAGGATTTAACGATGGCCAGGAGTTCGCGATCATAAATGTCGTAATTTACCTCGGCAGGAAGAAGGGATGCGGAGAAGAATGCGACTGGATGTTGATGACCATCTGAATGGGGTTGCGTGAGCGTCGCTCCTAGCGCAAAGGCGGACGCATCTGTCTGTAGGGTAAAGGGTTGATCATAATCGATGGCTGCGAGGACGGGTCGTGAGGCAAATCGGTGTTTGAGCGTTTGGAACGCGAGTTCCTCGGTCGCCGTCCATGTAAACACAACCCCTTTTTTTGTGAGGTCATGAAGGGGTCGTGCTATCTTGGCGTAGTCGGCTATGAATGGCTTGTAGAAGTTGCCGAAGCCGAGGAACGAGTGGACTTCAGTGACTGATGATGGTGTTGGCCAATCGAGGATGCCCTGCAGTTTGACAGAGTCCATTTCGACCCCTTCTCTACCGATGATTACTCCAAGATATTCGACGGACGTTTGTGCGAATCGACATTTTTCGGGTTTGAGGAAGAGATCGTTATCCTGGAGACGTTGTAGGATAATTGCAACGTGTTCGAGGTGTGTTGCGCGAGACCCATCTGTTGCCACCATGATGTCATCCATATAAACTTTGAGCCAGCCTTGTGCGATCTCGTTGCGGAAAATGTCATCCATCATGGCCTGGAATGTCGCCGGAGAGTTCGTGAGCCCAAAGTACATCACCAGTGGTTCGAATAACCCTTTGTTCGTTTTGAACGCCGCTTTCCATTGGTCGCCATCTTTGATTCGGATGTTATTGTATCCCCAACGGATATCCATCGTGGTGTACCAGTCGTGCCCTGGTGCGCTGTTAACGAGGTCGGCAATCAGCGGAAGCGGGTATTGGTTTTTCTTGGTCCACGTATTAAGACGGCGATAGTCTTGGACCGGCTGGAGTTTTCCATCTTTCTTCTTGACAAAGAAGAAGGGTGCCGCATATGGAGAGCTCGATGGTTGGATGTATCCCTTTTGCAGGTGGTCCGTCAGAAATTTGTCTTGTGCTTCTCGTTCCGCTTGGGTCAAGGGGTACACCTTACAATCCAGGGTGGCAGGTGCTCCTGGAAGGAGGTCGATGGCGTGGTCCCAACGTTTTGATTCAGGGAATCTTTGGGATTGGACCTCGCTGAACACCCGTTCATATTGGTGTAACTCTTCTGGTACCAGGTCCGTCCATGATTGTTCCGTTTTGTCGTGGGCTGCCTCGGCTAGTTGTTGGGCGTGCGTGACCTTACAGATTTTCATGATGATTTCGTCACCTTCTTCTAGCTCCAAGAAGTGGATAAGCCAATTTGTTGGGTTGGCTAGTATCGTGGGGTTTTTATCTGGCACTTCCCAGTCTAACGGTTCTTTGTGTGCAGCAATCCACGGGTATCTCAAGATGATGGTATCACTTCCGAGGTTCATTAGGTAGAATCGATGTGAGGTGCCTACGAGGTCAGGTGTCTTTCCGCGTTCTGTCTGATGCACGGGTATGAGGTCGAGGTCGACGTATTCGGTAATCTGCCCGTCTTTGTTGATAGTCCCGTCAACGTTGCAGACAGTCCGAGGTTTCGTGAGTTTCTTCGGGTGGAGGTTAAGGAAAATGGCGGTATCTTTGGCCATAAAGTTATGAGTGGCTCCTGTGTCAACCAGAGCTTCGAAACGTGCGCCTTTGTCGTTTTGCAGAAAATGTATATTGAGTTTCAAAGCATTGACTCGTGGTACAAATACGCTGCTAGGGACGATAGCTCGGATCCAGGACGATGGGCCCGAGCTCACTGAAAATCCGCACCGCGAGATACCAGTTCCTTAGCCAAGAGATCTTGTTGTTCCGGGGTCATACGCATCGAGATTTCTGCCATTCTGCGGATGAAGTCATCGTCGACCGTCTCCGTGGCCTTTGGTAGCGGGGGTCGCAGTTGTGACTGCAACGCACGGGGTCGAGTCGATGTTCGAGACAGCGGCGATGCAGGGTTTGCGATCCGGACAGTTGCGGCTAAGGTGACCCTGCTTCCCACAATTGAAGCAGCGGCCTTCGGAGCGATACTTTTGCTTCTCGTCTTCGGTCGTGGCCTTGCGAATGGTGTCGACATCCATCGCGTTCGACTCCCGTTGAGCGGGGCGCTGTCCTCCACTGTTCCATCGACGTGCGAACGGGTTTTGTCCTGGGCGGCGGGTCTGCTGGAACGGGTTATGTTCCTTGAGGGCCTGGACCTTGAGCCAGTTGCGATGGTTCGTCTGGGCGCTCATGACCCACTGTCGGAAGTTTTCGGGATTGTTCTGGTAGATGCACGTGTGGGCGAGCGTGCCCTGTAGTCCTTGTGCGAACAGACGAAGAGCGCTTGGCTCGTTGATGTCCATTCCGGCGCGTGTGACAAGGTCCTGGAATTCTCCGACGTACTCGTCGAGTCTTCCTTCTTTCATTCGTAGTTTCAGGAGGTCTTGGTGGGCTTTGTCGGCGTCAGCGAAGTTGGTGAACGCGTCGCGAAACTCACGTTCAATGACTTGCCAGATGTCGAACCCAAACGGCGGGAGTTCGTCACCATCGCGGACCTTCCTGAGCCATTCTGTTACGATCACCCGGATCGTTAACTCGACGAGGACCAAGGAAGATTCAGTAAGTCGGGCCGGAGGTGGTTGCCGACGCTTACTAATCCACTATACGAGAACCTAGTGATGACTCTTCACTCTGTAGAACAAGCTGATTGGGCTATATTCTTAAGAGACTCGAATACTGTTACAAGCTGGTGCTACTGTCGTACTTATACTCTAGTGACTATGATTTTCTACTATTTTCTACGAGCCGCGTAAGTGAGGAGTCGAGGACGCGCGTACGCCAGCGAGCATACTCGCTGGCGACCCTCTGCCCTATGAGTCAGTCTGAGTCAAGTATCTAAGAATAGACCCACTGCTGGCATTGCTGCGCAGTCACGTGGTCTGTGAGTCACGAGTCCGAGCCACGTCTGAAGCCGAAACTGAAACATACATGGGCAATGTCACGTGATCGTGACACATTCGGAAGCGCGGTTTGACCAGGTTTCGGTGCGCCCTTTGAGCAGACCGAGGAACAAGGCTACCCGCTTCATCGGGTCCTTGATCATTCCGGCGTCGTGGTTCATAAAACAGCAGCGGTCGAAGGCGAGAAGGAAACGTTTGGTGTCCGCGCGGTCGCCTTTGAAGGCTTCTGGGAGTACTCCTTCGAGACGGTCGCCGCGCATTGCTTTGAGCATATCGCGCATCTTGCGATCTTCCTCGCTTTTGTGTGTGTATGCGGAAGGGTCTTCACCCCCTCCTCTGGCATCGAACAGGCTTTTGTACGGTTTCTTTTTGTCGTCGTCTTCATTGTCTTTCCTTTTGCCTTTGTCGACATTCTTCGAGCCTTCTCCGAAGTCTTGGCCGAGTCCAGGGACGGGGTCGTCGGTGCGACTTGGCGGGCGAGAATCTGTGGGGTTTTGAGGTTGAGCCGTGCTTTGAGGAGTTGGTACGAATCTGATCATTGATGGCATAGGTACGGTCTTCTTTTGTTGCTCGGTTGTATCGACAACTATCGTTTGTGCCCTGAGTTCGTCTAGGTTCATTCTGTCAGAGGGTTCGTGCAGCAAATTAAATGCTGGTCGGGCTACGCGGTAGGCTAGCCAGAGTTTTGCGAGTGAGTCGTATCGGATTTCGAACCAGACTCCCTGGTACATTCAAACAGATACCGAGGCTCCTCGCCACGGGACATAGTAGCCAGTCCATGGGGCGTTTCCTTGTCCTTTCGTGAGAAAGGTAACGCCTGTCGTCAAGTGGCTTGCGATGGTATCTTCTTGGTTTGGTTCTATATGGAAAGGCAGGAGAATACGTCCTCCTCCGTCGGATTCAGAGAATCGTGATTCGGTCATCATAACGTTCTTTATTCGGTTTGTCGGTGGTTCGGGGAAAGCTCGACCTGATGTTATGCGCAATAAGGCGTAGCGTTCGAGTTCGGATCGGAGTTCGTTCGGAGTTCGAAAGTCAAAGGCGAATGCTGACAACAGACGGCGGAGCAAGGGTTCACAAGACGAGAGGGGATCGAGTCGTTCGGGGTTCGATGTTCGGTGAAGCCAATAGTGTGTATACGAGAAAGCTATTGCAGTTGAGTACAATAGGTCGAGCTTAGAGCTCTGAGGGTTACAGGGGAGTCCTTAAGTACTACAGGGACTGAGGCGTACGAATGTGCTAGAATGTCTGAGTGGACGCTATGACGCGTCATATCGTACCTACGAGAAGGAGAACGCGACCGAGTCATACAGAATGTGGAGTCAACATGTTGGGTCACGAGATAGAACGAACGAGAATGTGGTAGAAAGTGTAACAACTCCACTGAGCTGAAAGGGACTCGGTGTGGGACTGTCAAAAGCGGCGGGGAGGAGTGGAGCTGGACCCTAGCTCTATCATGATGCACCATACGAGTGTGTTACGATTCGCGAAGTGGACGCTTACTGTATGGTGATGACTCCCTTAGTAAGCCGTAATTAGTCATGGACTTAGTATCAGTCAGCGTGGTAGTACGATATCACATGCCGATGTGGCATGACTCATTCCTAGGACAGCGGTAGTAGGGTTCGAGCTATTATCGCTAGTCGTAGTACAGCTTCGGGAGGAGCTTTAAAGCGTCCTCGTACATGTATAAATAGTGGAAGGGAAAGACCAAGATAAGCCATCTTGGTCTTCTTTGAATCACCACTTTCTCTCTCCTTATCGTCTGCCTTCTAGTTCACTTGCCTCTCGGAGCAAGTCGTCTTCATCGATATACGCCCAGTGACTCGACATAGTCCTGGTGCTTTACGTGTCACGTGCCTCGACAAGCGCCGTGTACCCGTGGGAATAGTCACGTGACTCGTGACTCGATATTCGCTAAGTTGTAAACGCCCTTTTGTCGTCCAAGTCGGACTAACGCTCGTGGTGGCGTTACATTAAGACCAAGATCCCCAACCGTGGCGTTTACTACTCGAGACCAGTGGACCAATTTTCAGACCTACTCCCTCGAACGTAGAGGAGACCGCAACGTACCAGTACAATTCCTAGGAGCAGCTAGGTGGAGAGAATACCGAGGAGATATCGGATACTTCATGGACTTCGCATCAGGACCAACCTGATTCAGACCAGTTGAGTTCAACTTCGATCACGTCTGTTGGACAGAGATTACGTGGAACCCGATCGACAATAGGTGGGACATAATACGCCCAGCCGGAAGACTATACAATTGCGACATCGACGCACGTAGCGTACCAACCAGAGAACAGTGGGGACGAATCGATGGACAACCAGAGGAAGAGCCAAGCACGTCGGAGCCCAGAACCCCAGCACCTTCAGAAACTAGCGAAGAAGGTGAACACTCCGACGAAGAGGATTCGGAAGTAGAAGAAGTCACACGCTTAGCTGAGTCCATCCCCGTATCACAGCCAGAAATTATCCGAATCAACCCACCAGCCAATATGGCAACTGCCACCGAAACCATTACCAACGAAGCAGTCGAAGAAGAAATCCGCAGGACGCAAGAAGAAGCAGAGCAACTCTTGCTCCCTATTCACCCCGCTACAGGACATCGTATGACCGCAGACGACGTGGCTATGTTCCGAGCCATAGGACCGGACCAACCCGACCCACCAGGCGACAACCTGCCACCAGGAGGAGGAGGAAGACCACCAAGATGCCCCAGAGGAGGATTCCCAGGAGGATTCGGACAAGGACCACCAGGAGGAGGACCACCGGGAGGTGGAGGACCCCCTGGCGGAGGAATACCGGGAGGAGCGGTAGCACCAGGGGCACCTACACCCAGGATAGAAGGTGAACCACCGACTATATTCAAGGGAGATCGGACTGACTACGAATCCTTCCTCACACAATGGCACGCCTATTGGGGCCTCAACTTCGACGCCCCGAGCATGCGCAACGTATATAAAAGGTGTCTCCTATTCTTGGGATACATCAAAGGAGCGTCCGTTGCAAATTGGACGCTAGGCTTCCTCCAATGGCTCAACACCGAAGTACGGAACGGAAGAGATCGGTACGATGAATACCTGTGGGACACACTAGCCGCTGGATTCTCCGATCGGTTCTCGAACACCTTGGAGCAAGAACAAGCACAGGCGGAACTAGCGAAGGGATTCAAGATGATGAGGGATGACATCGATTCGTACGTCACCAACTTCGAGCAATTATGTCGGAAGGCGGATTACCGCCTGAACGACCAACAAACCATCGACCGCTTCACGGCTGGACTCCCGAGCAAATTGTTCACAAAAGTCTACGAACTCGACGGACCTACCACCTTCACCGAATGGAAGGACGCGGCGCTTAGACGCCAGAAGCAGTATATTCACCTTCGTGCTCGCTTAGGGATGTCGGTACCAGCAAGGGGACCTCCGAGAGGACCACCACCCCGTTTCAATCCACCCCCACGCTTCGGAGGGTCACCATGGAACGCGCCGCGTAACCCTGCACCGCGATATGATCCAAACGCGATGGACACGTCGGCGGATAGATCCCGCGCACGACTTGCAGAAGTGGGAGACCCCAATCGAGGAAACTACCAACCACGCCCACCCTTTCCGCCAAGAGGGGGACCAGGGCAAGACAGAAACGCCCCTCGCAGGGACATGAGGGAAGTCATCTGTTACAATTGTAGTGGACTCGGACACATCTCACGCAACTGTACGCGTCCCAGAAAGCAGAGACCCCAGCAGCAGCAGTGGCGCCCCAGCAACAGTCGAAGCATGGAAACCGACTACTACAGTCAAGAGCCGCGCACTCAAGTAGCCCACGTCGCGGAACCACAGCAAACGGTGAGCAGCTGGCTCGAAGGAGTGAGGGGGGCAAGCGACGAGGTGAAGGACCTCATATTACAAGATCTATGGGAAAAAGGGGATTTTCGGGACGCCTGAACCCATCGGCCTGGGTGAGGGCAACAAATTGTAACTCTGTAATCATGACTCGCTTTTGGTCTCTTAGAATTCCAGTCTCGATTCGCACCAGTTACTCAATGGCCGACATAAAAGGGCTCGTAGATTCCGGAGCCACCGACAACTTCATAAGGCCCGCATTCGCCAAACGAATGGGGTTAGGGCTTCAACCCTTAGAACGTCCAAAGAAAATATGGAACATAGACAACACGGAAAACAAAGCTGGGTCTATCACTCATTTTGTGGACTTGGACGTACAAACCAAGGGGATCCATAGAGTCATTCGATTTCTCGTTACCGACATAGGAAACGAAGATCTGGTACTCGGATACCCCTGGCTCGCCACTTACGAACCAACTATCAGCTGGACCCACGCTACTATTCACGAAGAAGCGCTTCCTATAGTCATTCGGTCCATCAATCCCTCCAAACCAGCGACGGTCATCGCCGGAACAACCACTGACAGCGACTCTCTCCTCACACGAACATTCACCGACGACGACAAAGAAAAAATAGTCCAGGAACTAGAAGAAGCATGCCAGCTACGTACCACTGCTACCGAACTTGCTATAGCAGCTAAACAGAACACGGTGGCAGCAGTAATCCCTGAACCGTATCAACGCTTCTCCAAAATATTTAGTGAAGAAGCATCACATCGATTTCCACCGTCAAGGCCATGGGACCATGCCATCGAGTTCAAACCAGGCACTCCGGCCACAATTGACTGCAAAGTCTATCCAATGACACAGGACGAAGACGCCCAGCTCAAGACGTGGCTCGACGAACAACTCAAGATGGGGTACATCCGACCCTCCAAGTTGCCCTATGCGTCGTCATTCTTCTTCATCAAGAAGAAAGACGGAAAACTACGACCCGTACAAGACTACCGAAAGATCAACGCATGCACGATTCGTAACCAATACCCACTTCCCCTTATGTCGGAACTTATCAACGATCTGGGAAACGGTCACATTTATACTAAACTGGACGTTCGCTGGGGATACAATAATATACGAATCAAACCAGGGGACGAACCAAAAGCAGCGTTCAAAACACGGTATGGGCTATTCGAACCCCTCGTAATGTACTTCGGACTTACGAATTCACCGGCAACGTTCCAAACCATGATGAACGAAATATTGGGACCCACCATCACCAAACACGAGCTTCGGGGCACTATCATACGTGTATACATGGACGACATAGGAGTCGCAACTCACGAAAACGCTGGCCTCCAAGCGCACATCAACGCGGTTTGTGACGTACTCCAAGTAGCGCTAGACCATGACCTCTACTTCAAACCGGAAAAATGTCTCTTCCACTCACCGCGAATGGATTACCTGGGGGTAATCCTTGAAAAGGGGGTAACTCGCATGGACCCGGTAAAAATCTCGGGTATCAAAGACTGGCCACGTCCAACGAAGGTCAGAGATGTTCGCTCCTTCCTGGGGTTCTGTAATTTTTACCGCCTCTTCATTCGCGGTTTTGCGACCCATGCACGAGCCCTCAACAAACTCACGAGAAAAGACGCAGAATGGCAGTGGGGTACAGAAGAAGAACGAGCGTTCCAAAAACTCAAAACACTTGTCACCGAAGAACCCG
The DNA here is from genome assembly GCA_021527775.1 of Lactarius sanguifluus. Lineage (NCBI taxonomy): Eukaryota > Fungi > Basidiomycota > Agaricomycetes > Russulales > Russulaceae > Lactarius > Lactarius sanguifluus. The sequence continues at coordinate 14,764 of JAKEYF010000274.1, forward strand.
TACTTGCACACCCCTGCCTTACGGATCAATTCGAACTCGAAGTGGACGCGTCAGGCTTTGCGGTAGGAGCGGTACTACTACAGAAGAAGACGGATGGAAAACGACACCCAGTCGGATACTACTCGGCCACCCTTAATGAAGCCGAATGCAACTACGACATATACGACCTGGAGCTCCTGGCGATCGTCAAAGCATTGAGACACTGGAGACCCCTACTCGCCGGATCACCGCACAAAATCAAAATCTTCTCAGACCACCTCAATCTTACGCACTGGAGGTCCGCTCAGAAGATAAGTCGACGAGTAGCCAGAGAAGTGTTGGAACTAATGGAATACGACTTCGAGATTCATCACATCAAGGGAACCAACAACGGACGAGCTGATGCCCTATCTCGACGACCAGACTATGACCGAGGAGACCAGGACAACAACGGAGTAGTAGTACTCCCGGACAAAGTATTCGCAAGGGCCACGCTTACCCAACTACCCGAAGACCACACCCAAAACGAGCAGCAAATACTCCCATGGGTCGACGCGCATCACCTCAAGAAATTTGACGGAGTATGGTACAAGCAAGGAGCACGAGTAATAACCGGCAATCCCTCACTCTGGCGTACAATTATCAGCAACCACCACGACCCCCCAGTCTACGGACACCCGGGAATCAAGAGGACGTTCAGAATTATCGAACGACACTACTGGTGGCCACACATGCTGGAACATATCACCGAATACATAAAGGGATGTGCAGACTGTCAGAGGCACAAGGTTAACACCAGACCCACACACGCGCCCTTGGTACCCATCACGCCAATCCCTGACGCTAAGCCTTTTGAAGTGATCGCACTCGACTTCATCACTAAACTTCCCATGTCTGAAGGACATGACTCGATACTTACGGTCACAGATCACGACTGTACCAAAGCGTCCATTTTCATACCATGCGTTGAAGAGATCACGGCCGAAGAGACAGCAGCCCTGTACGTAACTCATGTCTTCAGGAGGTTCGGACTACCGGCAAAAATCATCAGTGACCAAGACCCTCGATTCGCATCAAAGTTCACCCGCGAACTGTGCCGTATACTCGGAATTTACCAGAACATATCTACGGCGTATCACCCAAGGACCGACAGACAATCGGAACGGACCAACCAGTGGTTGGAACAATACCTTAGGTTCTGGGCCAACGAGCGTCAAGATAACTGGGCGCACTTCTTACCACTAGCAGAATTTGCGCACAATAGCTGGCCACATGAGGCAACAAGGAAGTCTCCATTTTCGCTCATGATGGGATACGATCCGCGCGCTGATTGGATGGATAAGCAGTCCCCTATCCCACAGGTGAACACGAGACTGCAGCAATTCTGAGAAGCACGGAACGAGGCCCAACACCTGATCAAAAAGGCACAATCTCTGTGGATCAAACACCGGAGCACACCCCAGTATCGAGAAGGAGACCAAGTATGGCTAGAAGGCCGCCACTTACGCACCAACCAGCCAACCGCGAAACTCGCGGCACGACGACACGGACCCTTCAGAATCAGCAAGGTACTATCGCCTGTCAATTACCAGCTGGAACTTCCCACGCAGTGGAGCATCCACCCCGTGTTTCACATCGATTTACTCACGCCTTATTGCGAAACACTGATGCATGGCAAAAACTTCACACGCCCCCCTCCGGATCTTGTGGAGGGCGAAGAAGAATACGAAATTGAAAGTATTCTGGATACGAGGCTTTTCGGCAGAAGCAGGAAGCGGCAATACCTTGTGAAATGGAAGGGTTACCCGGACTCGGACAATCAGTGGGTCAACAAAGACGACTTGTCAGCTGATGAAGCATTGGCGGAGTTCGAGCGGACATCACAAGCTCGAGCACTGGTTATAAACCGGCCCCACTACGCTAAGTCGAAACCATTCCCTCACCCTGGATTTCTCACACATCATAACATGTCCTCCCCTGCTGTTTCCCCCGTTTCCTCTTGCGCCCCGCTCGCTTCCAACCTCGTCGACAACTTGTCCTACGACGAGTTCTGCGCCGCCATGCGCAACCTTGCCCCGGTCACCGACGTCGACGACCCAGAAGCCCCCATCACCTACTGGATCCTCAGCCATGATGGGCAGAAGCTCAACCGAACCCCCTACACTCAGGCCGAGGTTGACAGGATTCGTGCAGCTCTCCCAAGCAGTGCGGATGCCTCACCTAGACCTCTCCCAGTACGAGTGGAGTACTGGGTCAAAAGTGAGTCCGAGCCCGAAGAAGAAGGAGTACGAGCAGTGGAAGAAGCTGAGGACGCTGAGGGGCTGGAGATTCGAGGCCGAAGCTTGGAGAATCGAACAGCTGGCGAGGGCAGCGACAAGGAGAACGACGATCCTTCAGAGGCGCGAGCAGTTCACCGCGACGATGCGCGCGCAGTGTACGACCTGCCCGAGCAGTTGGCCGAGTGGTACCCAGCTGAGCACCCATTCATCATCACCGCCACCGACTCTGATAACCCCCGAGAGACCCCCTATACCTGTGACTCCACGGGACAGCCACTCTACAGAGGAGACGTCCTCGTGGACCGCCAGCCACTCATCCCTACCGCCATACTCCAGCGCCGCCTCGGCAGCTCACATATCGCCCCCGCGGGCTACATTCATAACCGTGGCGACAAGTTCGTCCACTTTCCCATCACCAACGCGCAGGGGGTCACCACGCAAGCGCCCTACATCCAAGTCATCATGAACCCCGACCCCTTGGTACTGGCGCTGGCCGTGGATAGCGACAAGACGTACTCCAAACCCCTCTATGCCAAGCCCCATGTCCGAGAGCGAGGGAAACTGCACTATTCCCCCTCCGAGATGCACGCCTTAAGTGGCGGACATAGCAACCAACACCGCACCGACTTAGCAGTCAACATGCTCAAGGACATGAGCTTAAAAGCTGAGTTACACCGTTACCGTAACTACCGCAGCGAAGCTGAAAGGCTCGAACAGCGGTTACACGCACTGTCCGAGGCCTTGGGCGCGGCGCAAGGCGAGCTCGCGCGTAGCAAGTTTCATCTCGAGATGGCGGATATCTACAATCGGGTAGCAGAAGTGCAGGAAAGTTGGTCGGGAGGAGTCGGACCTACTCGGCGCCGGGGTCGTCGCAGCTGAAAAGGGGGTGATGTTACGATTCGCGAAGTGGACGCTTACTGTATGGTGATGACTCCCTTAGTAAGCCGTAATTAGTCATGGACTTAGTATCAGTCAGCGTGGTAGTACGATATCACATGCCGATGTGGCATGACTCATTCCTAGGACAGCGGTAGTAGGGTTCGAGCTATTATCGCTAGTCGTAGTACAGCTTCGGGAGGAGCTTTAAAGCGTCCTCGTACATGTATAAATAGTGGAAGGGAAAGACCAAGATAAGCCATCTTGGTCTTCTTTGAATCACCACTTTCTCTCTCCTTATCGTCTGCCTTCTAGTTCACTTGCCTCTCGGAGCAAGTCGTCTTCATCGATATACGCCCAGTGACTCGACATAGTCCTGGTGCTTTACGTGTCACGTGCCTCGACAAGCGCCGTGTACCCGTGGGAATAGTCACGTGACTCGTGACTCGATATTCGCTAAGTCGTAAACGCCCTTTTGTCGTCCAAGTCGGACTAACGCTCGTGGTGGCGTTACAAGTGCCTACAGCTCAACGGAAACGCGGACGTTACAACAACCTGAGCGATTAATGTGTTCCGGGTCAGCGGTCCTCCTGACGTCACTAAGATTATACACGCTGACATGTCGGCCGCCTCACGATCATTCGCAGTGCTTCTCACAGCCACCGTCAGACCCTTTCGTACTAAGGTAGGAGTCATCAGGAACCCGCTACCCTTTATGAATAGTTTATTCCTCTTCTCTTTCAAAAAAAAGATATAAAAAAAAGACAACAGGAGACAGAAAGATGACCTTATTTCCTTCAAGTCTCATGTATTACATTTTACCCTTTGTGGTGAATGAGGGAGGAGAGGAGAAATGTTTAAATTAGTTCCAGATGACTTCTACCTTACTGTTCCCACCATTCGCGGCTCCCTGGTGTCATCGCAATGGCGCCACTATCATGCTGTCGTATGTATGTCCTCGTAGGGATTCAACCAGCGTGGGTTGCGTGGCGTGGAAGCCCGCGTGAGCAGGAGCGGGTAGCGGGGTCTCGAACTCTATGTGATGGTGGTGACTGGGACCGAGCGTGAGCTCGTTCTTTATATCGTTTCTGTACCCTCGGATGCTGTTCTCATTCCTCGAGAAATCCACGTTGCTGTACACAGCTGAATCTGGCCGTACGCGACACAACACTATCCGGTGTGTAAGTCCATCCTCAATGAACAGGGACGTTGATCCCATTCAGGTGGGTAATTAAATGTCCCGCAAGGCCCACAGTTGAGATGTTGAGGCCTGAGAAAGTTGTTGCAATCACTTGTGATGTAGTGTTGTGGGTTGTGGACATGTGCGCGGCTTAACAGTCGAAGTTGATCGATCTTGATAGCTTGATCACTTCGCTACTCATATAGTACTCATTGTATAAGACTAGCCGCTTCGTCCACCGAGAGTCTCAGTATACATCTACCTCGGGCTCCCACAGGTGAGTTTGGGACTTCATTTGTTAGATTTCCGTGGCACAAATTGACTGAGCACTCGCTGCTAATCTCCCTCAGTGATCGCCCACATACTCTGCAAAGCGACCGTACCACTCCAACACGGACGCATACCCTTGCAAAAACATTCACTCTGGGAAGATTGTTCAAAGCCAACAAAAGGAACGAGGGAAGATGAGGTCTCAGTGTAAGCCTTTGAGTTGTCGTATGGCGCCTGCAACTGTCAATGGTACTGACTAGTACTGACTTGGGTGGAATACTAGGTGACAGTCACGGACAAGCAATATGTACAACCACGATTGACACCCTCACCGACAATGTCTTGCTAGACATCTTCGACTTCATCGGATGCTCCAAACCCGATAATGAAGTCCGTTTTTACCCCATTTGGAAGTGGCGTCCGCTAGTGCGCGTTTGCCACAAATGGCGAGAAATCATTTTTGCATCGCCGCTCCGTCTCGATCTCCAACTCCTCTGCACGCATAAGAAACCTGTCATGAAGTATTTGAGCTGCTGGCCACCAACTTTTCCTGTCGCCGTTGACTACGGCTATAACAGTGGGAAGAACCTTACTCCTGACGACGAGGTTAATATGTTTACTACACTCTGGCTACGTGAGATACGCGAGCGTATGCGCCTTCTCAGGCTTTCGATAACGGACGGGGTTTTGGCTGAGGTGATCGCCTTAATGCGGGAACCATTTCCAGAGCTGAAGCATCTTTCGATTTCCTCGCACCCGGGCCGGGACACGCGCGGTCAGGACGCGCCCGTCCTTCCTGATGATTTCTTGGGTGGATCTGCCCCATCTTTACGGGAAATCTCGTTCAGCGGAATTCCCTTTCCAGCATTACCGACCCTTCTTTCCTCCGCAAGTGACCTAGTCAAACTTATACTCGTCCATATACCCAAGACCGCCTACTTTCCACCTGCAGCGTTTGCTGCATGTCTCGCTGTCTTGCCGAGGCTAGAACATCTTTCCATCGGATTCCAATCACCTTCCACCACCGATCGAATACATCGACCTCTAGAGACACGAGCTATTCTGCCCTCTCTCACCTCCTTCACATTTGTTGGCGAAAGCACATATTTAGAGGTCGTCGTGCCCCTGGTCGACACCCCCCAACTCTACTCAATCGACATAACATACACCGATCAGCAGGACATTCAAGTTACCGAACTTTCTAAGTTAATCGTGCGCTCAGGCATCAAGCCATCCGGGTTCGGGCATGCGGGAATATCCTTTGAACACGACAGTATATGCTTCTATTCTTTTCTTGAAACCGATCCAGATCATGAACCCACTATCGCGATTCAAGTCCTATCAGACGAAGAGATAGACGAGCTAGTTCGTGTCATGGCTCCGGTGCTCAACCAAACTTCCGCGATGCTTTCCGATGTGGTCCGTCTCGAGATCACATTTGACAGAGATTGGCGACTCGCAGACAACGATACTACGAACGACATCGAATGGCTCGAACTCTTCCGCCCGTTTTCGGCCGTGAAGAAATTGCGTATGTACGAGAAAATGGCGGACAGCATTAACCATGCACTCGAAGGCCAGACCGAGGAGGCGGGCACTCGGGTGTTGCCGGCCCTCAAGTTGATTTACTTGGGGAACCCGCACGAATGGGACATGGAAGAGCTCGATCTCCGTGACCGTAGTGCTTTCCTAAGCAGCGACTATGAAGACCTCGATTGGGATGATAGTGAGTAAATCGGAGAACGGTGCGTATCATTTGCATGGCTCTATGGTCAGGTGCTGTACGGTACAGTGCTCTGGTCCTACCGCGCCGGCTGCTGTACTCAGGAGATAACCATGACACCGCTGATGAAAGTCAATGAAAAGCAGAACGACAAAAATATAATTAGAATGTAAATGTGATACCAGGAGTTGCACATCGCGTTTCTTTTGAAACATTGTCAGTGGCATTCAGGCCACGTCATCGATTGAGAATAAGGATGACAATGACTCGGAGATACTGTGGTTCAAATTGTCGGACTCAGATACTCGCTACATGGATAGATAGATGAACTCGGACTAGTGGCCCTGGGCCAAAGTCGGGTCTTGTTTTTTTGCCCCATGGCAGACTTAACTTACGGTATGAGTGTATGTACAAAGCCGCTTCCTTTGAGTACCACTGACTTCACTCACTGCTTCATACACTTGGATGGCACAGAGAATCACAGGTATATAATGACATTCGACATTCTTCCAGACTTTTTCTTGAAATATTTGGTTTCATCAAATTGATCAAGTCGCACTTGTCTCGAGGCTCGCAGAAACCGGCAGAAACCCCATACTGTGCAGAATCTGCGGATCGAAGCAACTTCAAGCAAGGGTCGAAGTGCCACTGCGCAGGAACTCTCGACCTGAAATGGCTCCTGGATACCGGATACTGGATAACGTGTTTCATAAATGTGGTGGTTCTCGCTACGACTGCCAGTGGTCTGTAGCTATGTTGCGCATCCCAAAAAAAATATGGATCAAAAAAAAAAAATTACTGGATACTGGATGTGGTAGGGACAGCCGCTCAGCTAAGACACTCTGCAGACCTCAAGAAGGGCCCAGTTCATTCAGGCTCCCGGCAACAGGAGGTGTTGTGTTAATTGTCGGCAAAGAAAAGGGTGTGCGCTCACGTGATGCGAGTCGCTTTATTGTAACTTAGCGTTGTAAACATCATGTTGTGTACGTCTCAACAGCCGAACATTGAACGTTGAACCAGACACGTCACGCATCACGACTCATAGTACCCATTGCATAAGAGCGCCCGCTTTGTCCACCGAGGAGCTCAGAACTTAGTATACATCTGCATCGTTGATGAGCTCTCACAGGTGAGTCTGGAGACCCCGATATCTCCGTGTTCGTTGCTGATCTCCCTCAGTGATCACACCCTGCAAAGCGGTTGTCCCCTTGCATCCCTTTGTGCCACTCCAACATCATCGCATGCCCCCTGCAAATACATTGGCCCTGAGAAAATCCACCAAAAGGAACGACGGAACATAAGGGCTCGATGTGCGCCTTTGAGTTCTCGTATGGTGTCTACAACCAGTACTGACTTGGGATACTAGGCGAGAGTCACGGACACGCAATATGTGCAACTACGATTGACACGCTCACGGACAGTGTCTTGCTAGAAATCTTTGACCTCATCAGAAGTTTCAGAGCCGATTTTCAAGTCCGTTTGTCCCCCATTTGGAATTGGCAGCCGCTGGTGCGCGTTTGCCGAAGATGGCGACAAATCATTTTTGCATCGCCACTCCGTCTCGACCTCCAACTCCTCTGCACGCACGGACAACCTGTCAAAAGGAATCTAGGTCGCTGGCCATCAACCTTTCCTATCGCCATTGACTACGGTTACAACACTGCGAAGGACCTTACTCCTAACGACGAAAATAATATTATTGCTGCCCTCGAGCAACGCGATCGTATACGCCACCTCAGGCTTTCGGTGACCAACGCGCTTTTGGAAAAGATGGTCACATTGATGCGGAAGCCATTTCCGGAGCTGAGACATCTTGCGATTTCCTCGCAGGGTCTAAACGTGCCCGTCCTTCCTGATGATTTCTTGGGTGGATCCGCCCCATGTTTACGGGAAATCTGGTTCAACGGCATTCCCTTTCCAGCATTACCAACCCTCCTTTCCTCTGCTAGTGCTCTCGTCGAACTTCTACTCGTCGACATACCCGAGACCGGTCACGTTTCATCTGAGGCCTTTGCTGCATGTCTAGCTGTCTTGCCGAAGCTAGCATATCTTTCCGTCGGATTCCAATCATCGGCTTCCCGCATTGTTCAAACATACCCACCTCCCGAGACACGGATTGTTCTTCCTTCTCTCACCTCCTTCATATTTGAGGGTAGAAGCACATATTTGGAGGTCATTATGGCCAGAATCGACACTCCCCAACTCGACTCGATCAGGATAACGTACACCGATCAGCTTGACTTTCGAGCTACCGATCTTTCCAAGTGCATCGAGCGCTCAGGCATCAAGCCATCCCGGTTGGGGCACGCGGAAATATCCTTTGAAGACGACGGTATCTCCTTCTATTTTTTCCGTAAATCCGATCCGGATGAGCCTACTATCACCATTCAAATCCAATCGAACGAACGAATATACGAGCTAGTTTATGACATGGCTCATGTACTCAACCAAACCTCCACATTGCTTTCAGATGTGGTCTGTCTCGAGATCACATTCGACGGTCCTGTATCAGCTTGGCAAGACGATATCGACGACAACATCGAATGGCTCGAATTCTTCCGCCCGTTTACGTCCGTGAAGAAGTTGCGTATATACGAGGAGTTGGCGGAGAGCATTTCCCGTGCACTCGAAGGTCAGACCGAGGAGGCGGGGGCACAGGTGTTGCCGGCACTTAAGACGATTTACGCGGAAGACCAGCGCGCGAGGGACATGAAAGAGCTCATCGCTGATCTCCGGGAACGTGGTAAGCTCCTAAGCAACGGTGATGAAGGGCTGGATTCGGATGATAGTGAATAAATCGGAGAACGACGCGTGCCACTTGCGTGCTCTATAGTCAGGTGCCATATGGTACAACACTCTAATCCTACCGTACTGAGGGGTTAACCGGTTAACGTGTTAACCATGACACCGCTAAACAGAACACCAAAGATATATATTTGCTTAATTCGACCGTAAATGTGAATCGATTAACGTACCCGCTTTGGGGTGTGGTAGCACTACATGTTGGAGCTCAGCACTACATGTTGGAGCTCAGCGCCACATCGAGACGAAACTGTGGTATTTGCGTCCTTGGTGCGTGTTCGGCATTCGAGCAGCAGTTCTTACCGGTTCCGCGGATCGTTCCCGGTCCGACTCAGGAAAACGTAAATGGCGTCGGTCGCATTTATGTTTTCTCTCGGGCGTGGGCATGCAGCCTGGTCGGGGGCACTGGCCATAGATATCGGAACGTTCGCGGCGAGGTCGTCGATCAGACTCGATCTCGTTGCTTTGACGTGTATTCCCGATCGAGCTGGTGAGCCGCATGCGTGTGACGTGTCCACCGTTCGTACTTGCGCAATGGAAGCTCTAGTCTGATAACCTAGCCGCGTAGTATACCTGGTACCCGGTGCCAGTTCAGTTGTGTGCCTTGTCTGCGTGGCTCCCCGCTCTACGAGTGCAATAGGCCTCTCAAACCAAACACGGTATGGCGATGCCAGTTGCATCGCTCTTACTACTCTGAGCTCTAGAGAAACTAGAAAGACTCAAGTGAGAGGAAAGGACGCATAACCCAGCATCGGAAGTTCGGAACCAGGCACGAGTGCCAACACCCAAGGCCTCCGGTCTGTGTCGAGCGCAGTGACGCGCACGCGCAACACCAACTTTGACGATTGAATGGCCCATATCCACGGCTTGATTCATGGTACGTGTTAAAGTTCTAGTTTGGCACATGGATGTGCTGAGTTGCATGGCACAGGAGAGTGTCACAGGCATGCAACGACAATTGACATCCTCCCAGACGATATCCAGAAATATTTACCTTGTGTTCGCGCTGATGACACCCTCCCCTTGGAACAATAACGTCGTTTCTCCCTGTTCAAGTTTTCCCTCCGGAATAGCTTGGACATCGACGGGTGGCCCTGAAAGATTCTTGAATATGGGAAGAGTCCTATGTACGTGTTCGAGTTCTAGATTGCGGCGCGCTACGAGTGCTGACTTGCGTGCACAGTCAAGCTAGTCAAGAATTACAGATATGGGGTGACAATCGACATGCTCCCAGACAACGTCCTCCTGGAAATATTCGACTTCTGTTTACGCGATCCCACTATCGATGTTATCCAACGCCCGAGGAAATGGCAAATACTAGTACACGTCTGCCAGAGATGGCGAAGAGTCATATTTGAATCACCACGCCGTCTTGATCTGTACCTTAGCTGCTCATACGGAACACCTGTCGTGCAGAATCTAGGTTTCTGGCCGGTCACCTTGCCTCTCGCCGTTGATTACCCCTTCTGTCTCCGCCGCTTTTCTCCTGAGGATGAAGGTAATATCATTGCTGCACTTGGGCCCGCCAGTCGTGTACACCGTATCGATATTCTTGCATCTGGCCCACTGATAAGAAAGGTAGCCGTTGTCATGCAGAAGTCATTTCCTGTGCTGACACATCTGGACCTTGGATGGGATCTTAACGGTATCCCTACCCCGCCGGTTATTCCTGGGGGATTCTTGGGTGGATCTGCCCCACGTCTACGATACTTCCGCTTAGGACGTGTTTCCTTCCCACAATTGCCAACGCTTCTTCTGTCAGCTCGCAATCTTATTACTCTCAAAGTCAAGGATATATCCCAGAATGGTTACATTTCACCGGGGGCTATGGTCGAAAGTCTGGCCGTGTTGACCAGGCTCAGAACCCTTTCCATTGCACTCGACGAGAAGACATCATCGCCCTCTGATCAAAGGAGAAGTCGTCCGGATCCTCCCTTACGAACCATCCTTCCTGCTCTCACCACGTTTCACTACAGAGGTTATAGTGAGTACCTGGAGGACCTCTTGGCCCAAATTGATACGCCTCGACTCTACGACTTCAGAATCGAATACTTCACGCACGAGATTCAAGCTCCCGAACTTTCTCGGTTCGCCGATCGCACAGAAAACCTCAAGCCTGACCAGTTCAGCCGCGCGGAAGTATCCTTTTACCCTGATGTAGCCTACGTTGGACTCGATTGTCCGCGAGGGGGACGCCGTCAAGCCCGTCTCTCTCTGAAGATCTTGGACCAAGAATGGTTAGATATGCAAGTTTCGTGCATTGTCCAGGTTCTTGGTCAACTCGTCCCTATGTTCTCCAACGTGGATCATCTAGACGCCAATGGGGACCATGTATATTCGAGGGGAATGGACATCACCGACTGGTTGCCATTCTTCCGCCTATTTCCTGCTGTGGAAACGTTGCATTTGTCTGGGGGGGTTGCAGCGTATGTTGTTTCTGGGCTCGAGGAAACCGCCGACCCCAAGGAGACGGTCACCGATGTGTTACCAGCGCTCCGCTTGATATGGTTAGACGAGGCCACTGAAGACGAGGACGAGGACGAGGACGAGGACGACCGCAACAAACCAGTGGGATCCATAGAGCAGTTCCTCTCTTTATGCCGTCTCTCAGGCCGCCCTGTAACCGTCGTCAACACGGAAGGTGAGTTCAATCGGAGGTGTTAGGAAAGTGTCTCGTAGCGTTTGCCCCTTTAGTTCTTATCACCGAAATGGTCCTAGCCTTCATCCTGTACGATCCACGTAAGTCTGCGAAATAAATACCCTGTCACGGCCACATATGTACTGGTGGTGTCAGAGACCGCGTTAGTAGCATATGCGGCTGCTAACAATGGCAGAACTGCATAATTAATCCAAGTGCTTAGCGGGTGTGTACAGAACTCGGAGTCGCGGTGCGACTTGCGGTGCGAAGACGCCGAATCGGAAGAACCAAGAGCATCTCGCTCTCGGGGCCGGACTTGCAAGTAGGCAGTCGTGGTCACATGTATTCTGTCGCCACGCATTTCCACCTCCCGAGTTGCAGCTCGACGAGTGCGAGCAGTCTAAATAAATAGCAATTCGTGACCGAGGTGTGCAGCGCTCACGTGATGCGAGTCGTCTTGTTTACACGGCGGGCAGGAGCGGATAAGTGGAGGACGAATAAGTGGTCGACTAATGTCCAATATATGGACTACTAAGTTGACTTAGTTGTTATTGCAAATTATATTAAGATAATGGAATAATTTATAGACCTCTCTTTATGTGTCAGAAAATTATAAATGAAAATACTCAAACAATTAGATATTAATCTATTGCTTAAGAGAGCTCTAATTATTTCCGAGCATATTTACACTTAATTGTTTGTGTTGGCTGGTGCCTGACAATTAAGTTTAAATACATTTGGAAATAATCAGAGCTCTCTTGAGCATGCAATAAATATATAATTGTTCGAGTATTTTTACTTATAATTGTTTGACACATAGAGAGAGGTCTACAAATTATTCCATTGTCTTAATATAGTTCACGATAACAGTCAAGTCAACTAAGTGGTCAATATATTGGACATTAATTGATCCCTTAGTTGACTATAAGCAGATTCTGCTTACCCGCTCCTGCCCACCGTGTTAAGTTGTTTGGCGACTGCGACCCGCCCACTGAGTTAGACGGGAACCCTCATATTTTGTGCACCTTTCATGCACCTTTTGGCAGCCCACTCCATTCGTGGTCTGTATCCTCGATGGCACCCTGAAAAGGAATGACTCTGGGGCTGTCAGACTCGGCGAGGGGGGTATATGCACCATACGGTTCCACGTTACGACGTAGATGCGGGTATTGCAACAACCCAAGCGATCAAGCGTCTTGTGTTCTAGTTCAAGGTCAGTAGTCACCACGATGTCACTAAGTTATGCGATGACGTGTCAATCAGCGTGGAACTGAGACACGGGGGACCAACACTCCATTATGACATGCTAGACAGCACGGAGGCTCTGTACGACTACGAACTCATTGCCGCCACGAGGACCATATCGAAAATAGGAACTACAACTTACTTCCGGAAATGATGCGTACCGATATTCCTTCCCCTTTATTCGACTCATTCAGGAGATCTCCTCAGCGCGACGACAAGGTGACGGGCGGGACGTTGGCCGGCGTGTTCATAGTATCCGGACTTATTCGTTCTGCACGAAGCGGCGGCGAGACGGAAAGCAGAACAACGACGGGGCGAAGCTGTCAGCAAATGTGGAGCACAGGTCCCAAATGCCTGTGACGAAAGCGCGTGAAATAGGAACGGGGTCGGGAGACCTCAAACTCACTCCACACGACTATTAGCGACTAGGACTGAGAGTGTTCTCATTTCTGTATGCGCTTGGATATGTGTGGTTATGTCGTTCCTCAAGAACGCCAGAAAGTGCATGCTAGCGCAACTGAATCTGGATCAGACACGGTACTGTCCTCGAGGATTCCAGCGGACGCTGGACGCAAATCGCATTCAGTTAAGACTACGGTCTATGATGGACCACGATATCTCTCGCAAGGTTCATGGTCGGCACCTGTGTGGGAAGTAAGTTATTACAATCGCCTGGGGTAATGTTGTGGACCTTGTTGTGGACTACGGTCACGTGGCCACACATATGGAGGCGTAGATAGGGGGAGCCTTTCGCCCACAGCTAAGCTCAGTCTACACCCGCTTGGTCAATGAGCGCTTATTAATGAGCTCTCGCAGGAATATATTTTTCATATTTCTGGACAAACTGACCCTACCGCAGTTGCACATAGTAGGAGACTCCGTCGACGAAATACAGAACACCAAAAAAGTATTTATTTTGGGCCGCACACTTGGCCGCACATGACTAACTGTGCCCAGGCCGAAGCCAACCTACTGAACTCCTTTCGCAAATCATTCGGGATCGGTTCGGAGCACCGAATATCGACTTCTTCACTGACTGGCGACTGGGCTTGGACAAGGCAAGGCATACTCCCTCTGCCTTTCGATTATGTATTAGAAAATTAATCAATATTTTTGGGAGTCTCATATCATACTTATCTTGGCTTATACTTATACTTAGGAATTAGTGGGTACATGCGAACCCCTGACTACATTACTCCTTTAATCTGCTCAACGGTTGACCAAATGCGCCCAGAGCTCAATGACGTCCTTCAATGCCTCTCCATCAATGGCTACTCAGTATTCTCGTTGATCGATGACGTTCTCGCGGAGGGCTGTAACCAGCAAGACCCAAGGATCAAGGTATTACGGGAAGGGGTAGATCGTGACGCTGCGAGTATATGCGCTCGCCTTCTCAACCACAGCCCGGCAACTGCGTCTGTGTCTGCGTGGGCTCTTGGTTTTGCGCAAGCCACAATGATGACGCTCCCTCTGTGGAACAATAATGTCATTTCTCCCGGCTTATCCCCTAGAGTAGCTTGGACATCGATAGGTGACCCTGAAAGATTCCTGAATATGGGGAAGGTTCTATGTACGTGTGCTCGTTCTAGATTGGGGTCTGCGACGAGAGCTGAGTTGCGTACACAGTCAAGAATTACAGATATGGGGTGACAATCGACATCCTCCCAGACAACGTCCTTCTGGAAATATTCGACTTCTGTTTACGCGACCCCACTACCATCTGTGAAATCGATGTTATTCAAAGCCCGATGAAATGGAAAATACTAGTACATGTCTGCCAGAGATGGCGAAGAACCACATTTGAATCACCACGCCGTCTCGATCTGCACCTTCGCTGCTCATACGGAACACCTGTCAGGCGGAATCTAGGTTCCTGGCCGGTCACTTTGCTTCTCGCCGTTGACTACTCGTCTATCTCCAGCGGCCTCACTTCTGATGATGAAGATAGTATGATTTATGCACTTAGGCGCGCCACTCGTGTACACAGTATTGATATTTGTGCACCGTGCCCACTGTTGGGAAAGGTGGCCGCTGTGATGCAGAAGTCGTTTCCTGCATTGACACATCTGGACCTTACCAGTCCGGATTTCGAGGCTAGCGGTATGTTTTCCGAGAGATTCCTGGGTGGATCTGCCCCAAGTCTACAATATTTCCGCTTAGAACGTATTTCCTTCCCACAATTGCCAACGTTTCTGTTGTCAGCTCGCGACCTCATAACTCTCGAAGTCGAGGATATATGCCAGAATGGTTACATTTCACCGGAGGATATGGTCGGAGGTCTGGCTGTGTTGATCAGGCTCAGAACCCTTTCCATTACATTCGACGAGGAGACATTACCTCCCTCTAATCAAAGAAGGGATCGTTCGGACCCTCCAATGCGAATTACCCTTCCTGCTCTCACCGCGTTTCACTACGAAGGTCATAGCAAGTACTTAGAGGACTTCTTGGCCCAAATTCATATGCCTCGACTCGACGACCTCGGAATAGAATACTCTCAGCCCGAGATTCAAGCTACCCAACTTACTCGCTTCCTCGATCGCACAGAACACCTCAAGCTCGACCAGTTCAACCGCGCGCTCATAACCATTTCCTGTGACACCACACAATTCAAACTCGATTCAAATCGTCCACAAGGGAAACACCATCATGCGCATCTTACTCTGGGACTCTTGGATCAAGAATGGTCAGATACGCAAGTTCCGTGCATTGTCCAGGTTCTTGGTCAACTTATCCCTACGTTCTCCAACGTGGATCATCTAGACGCCCATGGGGACCGTGTAGATCCAACGGAAATGGACGTCGCCGACTGGCTGCCATTCTTCCGCCTATTTCCTGCTGTCGAAACGTTACATTTGTCTGGGGGCGTATATAGTTTCTGCGCTCGAAGACACCGCCAACTCGGAGGAGATGGTCACCGATGTGTTTCCAGAGCTCCACCTGATATGGTTAGACGAGATGGACAACGAGGACCGCGACAAGCCAGTGGGATCCATAGAGCGATTCCTCGCTATGCGCCAGCTCGCCGGTTTCCCGGTAACCGTCGTCGACACGGAAGACGAGTTCTGTCGGAGTTAGGAGAAAATCTCGTGGTGTTGGCCTCTTTAGTTATTTTGATCGAAATGGCTCTAGCCCTCGAAAATGCGCGAAATAAATAGTGAACTCGGAGACCCGCACGAGTAGTATAGGCGGTTGCTAACAATGATAGAGCCCCATAATTTTATCCTACGCCCAAGTGATCAGCAGGTACGGGAGTCGCGCAAATCGAATCGGAGGAACCAAGAACCTTAAGTCACGCCAGTGATGCGGCCATCCGGATTGCGTCGACGCGCAATTTTACCCCCCGATTTGTTTCTCGACGAGTGCGAGCAGCAGAATGATACTAGCAAGCTAGAGTGTGTAGCGCTCACGTGATGCAAGTGGTGACAATCTGTGTCGCGACCACTCCTTCCGCTGTCACCACTACCGAGTTGGACGGGAATGTATTCCTCATATTATTTGTACATGTTGCACGCTGTTGACAGGCTGCTCCGCTTGCGGCGTGTATTCTTGATGGCACTCTGAAAGGGAATGGCTCTGCAATTCAAGTTGTCAGGCACGGCGGGGAGGAGCTAGTTCCCAGCTATATGCACCATGTGATTGCCTGCGGCTCTATGAAGGTGCGGATATTGCAACGGTATCAAGATCTAGTTCAAGGTTGGTGATCCTCCTGTCTCACTAAGTTATGCCCTGACACGTCGAGCAGCGTGGAATTGAGACAAATGGTTGAAACTTGACACACACACACCGTTATGACCGACAAGGCAATATACATAACGAAGTGACGCCCACTCGAGAGCCTAGACTGCATAGAGGAGCTGTATGACTACAGGTTACGGCCACGAGAACCATATCGACAACGGGAGTTGCTCACAGCATCCAGACTCATGTGAATGGCGTTCTACACGAAGGGGCGAGACGAAAGGTCATAACGACGGGGCGAGGCTGTCAGGTCAGCAAGCGTGTGAGTCGAAACGGGGTGGGGAAGCCTCGAACTCACTCCACACGACGATTGGTGACTGTCATTGGTTCTTAGAAATTAATCAATTATTCTGGCAGTCTATAAGTCACGGCGCTGCGCGCGAAGCATAACCTCATACTTTACTCTCGACGGTTGACCAAATGCGCCCAGATCTCAATGATGTCCTTAAATGCCTCTCCCTCAATGGTTACTCGGTGTTCTCGCTTATCGATGACCTTCTTGCGCAGGGCTGTAACCAGGAAGACCCAAGGATCAAGTTATTACGGGAAGGGGTAGAGCGCGACGCTGCGAGTATATGCGCTCGCCTTCTCAACCACAACCCGACATCTGCTTCTGTGTCTGCGTGGGCTCTTGGTTTTGCGCAAGCCATGACGATGACGCTCCCCCTGTGGAAAAATAACGTCGTTTCCCATGGTTTGTCCCCTGGAGTTGCTTGGACATCGACGGGTAGCCCCGAAAGATTCCTAAATATGGGAAGGGTTCTACGTACGTGTTTGCGTTCTATATTGGCGCATGCAACGAGTGCTGAGTTGCATGCACAGTCAAGAGTTATAGACATGATGTGACAATCGACATGCTCCCAGACAACGTCTTCCTCGAAATATTCGATTTCTGTCTCCGCGACTCCACTATGTATACGACCAGAGTTATTCAACCCAGGCGAAAATGGCAAATTCTAATACACGTCTGCCAGAGATGGCGAAGAATCATATTTGAATCACCACGCCGTCTCGATCTGCACCTTCGTTGCTCATACGGAACACCTGTCAGGCGGAATCTAGGTTCCTGGCCAGTCACCTTGCCTCTCGCCGTTGATTACGCTGCCTCCCGCCTTACTCATGGGGATGAAGATAGTGTCATTTATGCCCTTAGGCGCACCGGTCGCGTACACCGTGTCAAAATTCTTGCACCGTGCCCACTGTTGGGAAAGGTGGCTGCTGTGATGCAGAAGTCATTTCCTATGCTAACACATCTGGACCTCGCCTTTGCATGGGACCACGAGAGAGATGTGCCACCGGTCATTCCCGAGAGATTCCTTGGTGGATCTGCCCCAAGTCTACAATGTTTCCGCTTAGAACGTGTTTCCTTCCCACAATTGCCAACATTTCTTCCGTCGGCTCGTAACCTCATTACTCTCAAAGTCGAGGATATATTCCAGAATGGGTACATTTCACCGGAGGATATGGTCGGAGGTCTGGCCGTGTTGATCAGGCTTAGAATCCTTTCCGTTACATTCGACGAGGGGACACCGGAAGAAAGGACGGATTGTCCGGATCCCCCAATGCGAATTACTCTCCCCGCTCTCACCGCGTTTCACTTTAGAGGTCATAGCAAGTACTTGGAAGACTTCTTGGCCCAAATTGATATGCCTCTACTCGACGACCTCAGAATAGAATATTTTAGTACTTACGGGATTCAAGCTACCCAACTTACTCGCTTCCTCGATCGCACAAAAACCCTCAAGCTTGACCAGTTCAACCGCGCGCGAATAACCTTTTCCTGTGACATCGCCCACTTCAAACTTGATTCAAACTGTCCACAAGGGGAACGCCATCATGCATGTCTTACTCTGGAACTCTTGAACCATGGATGGTTAGATTCGCAGGTTCCGTCCGTTGCCCGGGTTCTTGGTCAACTTGTCCCTACGTTCTCCAACGTGGATCATCTAGACGCCCATGGGGACGATGTAGATCCAACGGAAATGGACGTCGCCGACTGGCTGCCATTCTTCCGCCTATTTTCCGCTGTGGAATCGTTACATTTGTCTGGGGGGATCGCAGGGTATATTGTTTCTGCGCTCGAAGACACCGCCAACTCGGAGGAGATGGTCACCAATGTATTTCCAGAACTCCACCTGATATGGTTAGACGAGATGGATAACGAGGACTGCGACGAGCCAGTGGGATCCATAGAGCGATTCCTCGCTATGCGCCAGCTCACCGGTTTTCCGGTAACCGTCGTCGACACGGAAGACGAGTTCTATCGGAATTAGGAGAAAATCTCGTGGTATTTCCCCTTTGATCGAAATGGTCATAGTCTTCATCCTGTACGATTCACGTTGGAGATGATGGATGATACGCGACATAAATGGTGAACCCGGAGACCTGCGCGAGTAGTATGAGTGATCACAACGGCAGAGCCGCACAAGTTTTCCTACCCCCGAGTACTTAGCAGGTGCCAGTGTATGGAAGTTGCGGTGCGAATCGCGCGATGGCACTCATGGCGCCGAATCGGACTCGGAGGAATGAAAGCGTCTCGCCCTTAGGTCGCGGGCTTTCCAGTGATGATGCAATTCACCAGGATTGTCAGCCGACACGTAGTTTCATCTTCTGACTTGTTGCTGGACGAGCGCGTACAGTCAGAATATGATACTAGCAGACCCGAGCGCAAAAGTTGAAATGTGCAGCGCTCACGTGATGAGAGGTGCCTGCACCGTGTTTGGAGTTTGTGTCGCGACCACTCTTTCCCTGCCGTCACCACCATCGAGTTGAACGGGAATGTATTCCTTCTGCGCACATTTAACGCACCTGTTAACAGGCTGCTTCGCTGTCCGTCTATCCTCGGTGGCACCCTGACAGGGAATGACTTTGAGACTGTGAGCTAGACCCCAGCTAAATGCGCCTGTGGCTCCACGTAGATGCGGATATTGCAACTGTGTTCTCCGTCTAGTTCTCAAGGTCAGTGATCATCCTGATGTGCTGAGATATGTAACAACGTGTCGAACAGCGTAGAACTGAGACCCAAAGGATCGACACTCCGTTATGACCAACATGGCACCATCCATAACGAAGCGGCACCCATGCGTGAGGCTAGACAGCACGGAGGCACTGTATAACTACATGCTTATCTCGGCTACGAGGACCATGTCGACGACGGAAACTACTGCTGTGCGTACTTCAAGATGATGCGTACCGGTATGTCTTCCCACTCATCCAGGAAATCTCCTCAGCACCCCCATGACTACAAAGTGACAGGCGGGACGTTATCCGGCGTGCCATATTATCCGGACTTTTGTGAAAGGTGTTCTACACGAAGCGGCGGCTAGGCGAAAAGTCACACCGATGGGGCGAGGCTGTCAGCAAACGCGAGGCGCCCGTGAGAATAGCGTGTGAGTAGGAACTGGGGAGGCTTCAACCTCACTCCACACGACGACTGGCAAGTAGTACTGAGTACGTTCTCGTTTCTGCATGCGTTTGGATATGGTTATGTCATTCTTCAAGAAGGCCAGAAGGTGCATGCTAGCGCAACTGAATCTGGCCGTGACACGATACTATCTGGAGTAAGTTATTACAGTAGTTGTTATGGACACGTTCCATTCACAACTTCACGGTCGCAACTCATAGAATGTACCAGTATCGGAGTAGCCTTTCGCCCACTGAGTTGAACCCAGTCTACACCCGCATCGTCAATGAGCTCTCGCAGGTGAGTCTATAGACTTTGTTTTGCCGTGTTTCCGAAAGACCAACTCGCCGCTAATCCCTATCAACGATCGCCCACACACCCTCCCAAGCGACTCTCCCCTTTCGTCCCTTCCAACATGGACGCGTGCCTCCCCAAACTCCGACACTAGGAAGATCACTCCAGATCACCAAAAGAAACGGGTGGAGAAACGGGTCCAACGTACGCCTTAGTTTGAATTCCCGTTTGGATGCTTGTCTGGACGGGTACCGACTTGTGTAAGATAGGCGACAGACATGCAGCGACGATCGACATGGTCACAGACACTGGCAATGTCTTGCTTGAAATATTTGGTCACCTCAGGCGTCTTGAAACCGGTTTTCAGGTCCCCGTTTGGAAGTGGCAGACTCGGACTGGTGCACGCTCGGGTGCACGTATGCCAGAGATGATGGGAAATCATCACTACCCCGTCTTGACTTACCTGCACGGATGGAATATCTACCAGGAAGGACGTGGGTTGCTGGCCTGCTTTTCTTATCGTCATTGACTATATTTGTTGGCGGGACTTTACTCTCAACGGCGGAGAGAACGACGTTGCTGCACTGGAGCATCCAGGTCGTGTACGTCAGCTCAAGTTTGTGGTATTGAGCTCGCTTTGGACACTGTAATACAGGAACCATTTCCGACGCTGACTCATCTTCGATTCTTTCGATTCAGTGAAAGGTTCAGGGGAAAATACACGAGGAATAATTTCACGGAACGGCCCGGGCTCGGAGTCTGCCGCAATAGAACTCCCCAGTTTCCTTTTTTTTAAAGCTTTGATTCTCGGTCGGGCGACTCGGGCGACAAGATGAATCTGTCCAAATCGGTGAGAATGAAATAGATGGGCGTTTCATGCATGTGTGGTGTCCTTTTTTGATTTTCGGATGATGTTCGCGACTGTTTGGAGGGCGGCCACCTGGTATCTCTAATGGACAGCCCCAAACTAGGGGATCTCTATCAGAACCCATGCGCGCTGTTAACCGGGGAGAGTGTGAAGCGGTGAGAACGTCGGACCCACGGGCACGCACAGAATACTGCGGTAAGTTACTTGCGAGTGGCCGGTGTAGACGGACGGACACACTCTGTCTGGATCCTCCCGCGCGACCACCCCTAAGATGACTGATCGACCGTCAACAACTCTCCTTGCTGCATCATTCCCTGGCAACACTTAAACCCTGACTTGCAAAAATTGAAGATTGGAATGGCTCATGCCCCTGGTACGTGGTCAAGTTCTGGTTTGGAACCCGCGCGGAGTATTAAGTATGGCACAGGAGTGTGTCACAGACAGGCAGCGACAACTAACATCCTCCCAGATGATATCTTTCTAGAAATATTTGCCTTCTGTGCATGTGACCCCTCCAAGCACCCTATTGTTCGTATGGGGGAATGGCGAAGCCTGGTGCACGTTTCCTGAAGATGGCGACAAATCATATACGTATCACCACGCTATCTCGATCTGCACCTCTTCTGCTCAATTTGGACAAATGCCAGTGCCAGGAAGATTCTCGGTTTCTGGCCAGCGTTTCCTGCTGCCATTAGCTATCATTTTCCCGACGACCAAGATGACGTCATTGCTGCACTCGAGCACCGCGATCGTGTACGCTCCATCACTCTTAAAATAAGGAGCTCGCAGTTTGAAAAGATTGTCGTGGCGATGCAGGAGCCATTTCCAGTGCTGACGCATCTTGAGCTTTATCCCAGAGTAGCGAGGGTACAGGATGCCAGTGTTCGACCACCGACTCAGATCCTCCAAGGTGGATTCTTGGGTGGATCTGCGCCATGTTTACAGCAAGTCCACTTATCTGGCATTCCCTTCCTAGAATTTCCGACATTTCTTTTGTCGTCTCGTGACCTTGTTTCTCTCCGACTCGACTTACTTCCGCGTTGCATTTCACCAGAGGCGATGACAGCGGGTCTTGCCATGTTGTCCAGGCTCGAAACCCTTTGCATTAATATCCAATGTCTGGATTTTACCACTGAAAGGAGAAGGCCATTGGATCCCCCGAGATGGGCCATCCTTCCCGTTCTCACCAAATTTGAATTTAGAGGTTGTAGCGAGTACTGTGAGGACCTCCGAGTCATGGCCCAAATCGACGCCCCTCTACTCAATGACGATGTTCGAATTTACTGGGATTAGCTTAACCTTAACTCTCTTGGAATTCTCCGACATTCCTGTTGTTTATACACGGGGGATCAAAAGTCGAAGGTGTGCGCAAGTAGAATTTAGTAATGATGAAGTTAACATCGAACCCGATCGATTTGATCCGAGTCGCGCGCATGGGGAACCCGAACCTACAACTGTACATATTGGGACACCTGCAGTGAATGTTCACTAAGTGTAGGCAAGTATCGCGGCACCACTCTGACTCGGAGTCGCATATACGACACCGAGGAGCCAACAGCGTCGCAGTCGGAGGGCCGTCCACCACAGTAACCCGGGGCCGCCCGGACTGCTCAAGCTGTCTTTTTGTTTTTATAAATTCGCCGTCTCGTTTCCTTATTTCTGCGTGGACTGGCAATATAGTTCGTCTAACCGCACAAAAGAAATGCGGTATCACATTTGCGGTCTAATTAAATGAAAAATGGATATATCTTTGGTGTTTCTGTTTTCTATCTATTTTCATCGGCAATGTCGTGGTTATCTCCTAAGTACAGCCGCGGTAGGATTAGAGAGTTGTACGGTACAGTATCCAAGTAGTACGGGTCGTTCTCCGGTTTACTCACTATCAACCGAATCCAGCCCTTCATCGCCATTGCTTGGGAACCGACCACGTTCCCGGCGCTCCCTCACCTCCTTCGCGTGCTGATCCTCCACGCATATCGACTTAAGGGATGGCAATACCCGGGTATCCGCCTCCTCGGTCTGGCCTTCGAGTGCACGAATAATGCACACCGCCAATTCCATGCATATAAGCAACTTCTTCACAGCCGTAAACGGGCGGAAGAGCCCCAACCATTCGGTGTCGTCGTCGATATCTTCCCCGACATAGCCTCCCATATATGATGCTATTGTGACCTCGAGACGGACCACGTGTGAAAGCATTGCGGAAGTCTGGTTGAGCACCCTCGCCATTTTTAACACAAGGTCGGGTATTCCCATGCGTGATGTGATTCGAATCGCGATAGGAGGCTCGTCTGGATCGGTTTTCCGATAAACGTTTAACCAGATATCATCATCGAAGCATATTTGCGCACGCCCGAGCCGGGATGGTTTGAGGGCTGAGCGCTCGATAAACTTCGGAAGTTCGGTAACCCGAAAGGCAACGGAATCAGTGTATGTTATGTTGATCGAGTCGAGTTGGGGGGTATCGACTCGGGACATGATGACCTCCGAATACCCGCTTCCACCCTCAAATACAAAGGTGGTGAGAGACGGAAGGATGGCCCGTATCGCGGGAGGTGGTTGTGTTCGATCAGTGGGGGAATCTAGTAATCGGAATATGATGGAGAGACGTTCTAACTTTGGCAAGACAGCCAGACATGCAGCAAAGGCCGCAGATGAGAAGTAACCGATCTTGGGTATGTCGAAGAGTATAAGACTGACGAGGTCACTTGCAGAGGAAATAAAAGTTGGCAATGCCGGAAAGTGAATGCCGTTCAACGAGATTTCCCGTAAAGATGGGGCAGATCCACCCAAGAAGCCATCAGGAAGGACGGGCATGTCTTGACACCGGGAGGAAATAGCAAGATCCCTCAGCTCTGGGAATGGTTCCTGCATTAAAGTGACCATCTTTTCCAAAACCCCGTCCGTTACCGAAAGATTGATATGGCGTACACGATCGCGTTGCTCGAGTGCAGCAAAAACGTTATCCTCGCTTTCAGGAGTAAGGCTCTTCCAACTGTAATAGCCGTAGCCAATGACGATAGGTATGGTTGGTGGCCAGCAACCCAGATTCTTCCTGACAGGCGTCCTGTGCGTACAGAGGAGTTGGAGGTCGAGACGAAGTGGCGATGCAAAAATGATTTCTCGCCATCTTCGACAAACGCACGCCAGCGGGTGCCACTCCCAAACGGGGGGCGACCCTGGGGGCTCTGAATCCTCCAAAAAGTGGGGGAAACAGACTTGAAAACAGGAGCTGGAACTTCTGATGAGGTCGAAGATTTCTAGCAAGACATAGTCGGGGAGCGTGTCAATCGTCGTTGCACATATTGCGTGTCTGTGACTCTCGCCTAGTATCCCACAAAAGTCAGTATAGTACCCGTTTCAGGTGCCATACGAGAACTCAAGGCGCACCTTGAGACCTCATCTTCCCTCGTTCCTCTGCAGGGTCAACGATGAGCAAGGATGGGAGAGCGGATCCAAATAGTAGGTGGGTCACGTGATGGCATCCCGATAGCGGGGAAAATCGGTCATTTCAAGGGTTTTCAAGTGTCCAAAAACAGCCTCCTCGGGGAAGGGTTTTCCCGCACCGAGGACCCAGGGGTTTTGCCTTGGTCGCTTTCTAAGCGCTACGCTATCCCGCTCTCTGAGATCTGTGTGCTCGGTTCCTCTCTCACTCTGGACTCTTCCCTTCGTGTTTTAGCATTCCCATTTCCCCCATTATCTAATGCACCCTTTCCCCCACTTTCCCTGGTATATTTATCCATATAATTACCACCTTTACACCCCAAATTAGACCCCTCCTCTCGCTCAGTGTAGTTCTTCCCTCGCGTGCTCCAGTGTGCCGCACTTCCACGCGGCCTTAGCAACTCCAGCGCGACACGTTCCCGACCCCGACGGCCACCTATACGAAGTTTCGCGCCACGCCGAAGCATGTGCGACCATTCCCGACCACCTGCGGCCAACCAATCCCGTTTCCATTCCTGACCTCCCCACATTCACGCGCGGCTCTAGCCCTTCAATACCGACGTGTCCACAGTCGACGCGGACCCATATTCGACAGCTCGTGCCCCGCGAAGGCCTGCGCGATACCGACGATAGGGTTTCTTCTCGTTTTTTTGGGTCTTTACTCTTCTTTTTCCTGTCACCTACACTCCTATTCGCTACCCCAATAATAGTTAATTGGCCTCTATGATGACGGGCTCCCCCTTCGCGCAGAACATCTGCCCCGCACCCGTACATGCAGCCTTTGCCGCTCGGTCAACTCAGTCTTGCTCGGTCTGGTCTTGTTTGGTCACATGCACCCATTCGGTCAATTCGGTCATCCTTGGTATGACGGAGCTGCCGTTGGTATGACGTGACGGAGCTGCCGGACATGCACCGATGCACGCTCACGTGATGCGTGTTGCGCCGCGACGCGAGTTTTGCGGTGCCTTCGCGTGACGGACGTTCTTTGTTTGTCAATAGGTCTGTGTTGCAGCCTTTACCAACCATCTAGTTGGGCGGCAATGTATACCGTCATGCGACTGTGTCTCGCTGGCCAGCTGTATCTTCTATAGCACTCCACTGAACCAAAAGGGAATCGGTCTGGGACTGTCATGCGCAGCAGGGAGTAGAGTTGGACCCAGCTCAATACACCATACGACTGCTTGCGGCTCCACGAAAATGTGGTCATTGTAACAGCCTGAGCGTATTCTCCATACGGTTCAAGCTCAGTGGACCTCCTGGACGTCACCAAGACATGTCACGGACTCACGATCAATTGCAGCGCTCCGAGGAACTGAGACACACTGACACAGGATAGACGCTCTATCAGCAGTAGTCAGTGGAAGTAGCACGTAAGTTTTCTCATAGCTACAGTATCGTCAGACGCCGCTCCCCCCTTTCGTTGCTTACTATTGTACCCATCATTTACGACTCGCTCAGTGGGGGATCTCCCTGGTGTCATCGCAATGGCGGCGCTATCATGTTGGCCAGTGACTCCACAGTATCCGGAAGTGGCGACGAGACGAAAGCTATTCACGACGCGGTCATATTTATGTTCTCGTAGGATGGGAGCGAGGCGCGTGGGTTGCGTGGCGCAGAGGCCCACATGAGCAGGAGTAGGTAGCCAGGACTCGAATTCCACACGGCGGTGGTGACTAGGACTAGGCATGAGCGTATTGTATTCTTTAGATCGTTTCTGTACGTTTGATGTAATTTTCATTCCCCGAAAATTCCACGTTACTGTAGCACGGCTGAATCTGGCTGTACGCGCAACACTGGCACGACACTATCTGGTGTGTAAAGTCAACCCTCAAGGATCAAGAAGGTAGGCAGATCCCATTCGGGTGTCACCAGGAAAGGGTCAAAGGGTAGTGAGATGTCCCATGTTGTCGGTTATGGACGTGCGCGGCTCAAACCGAACGTTGAACTTGATCACCGGGCCCACAGACTGGCTACATTTCACCTGCGTCCTTTGTTGCGTGTCTCGCTGTCTTGCCGAAGCTAGCATGTCTTTCCATCGGACTCCGGTCGTTTCCTTCCCGCCCTGATCGAACACATCTACCTCCCGAGACACGAGCTGTTTTTTCCTCTCTCACCTCCTTCACATTTGTGGGTGAAAGCGCATATTTAGATGTCATCGTAACCCGAATCGACACCCCCCAGCTCCATTCAATCGATATTACATACACCAATCAGCTGGACTTCCGGGCTACCGAACTTTCCAAGTTCATCGAGCGCTCGGGCATCAAGCCATCCCTACTCGGGCATCATGCGGAAATATCCTTTGGAGATGTTGACACCTGCTTCCATTTTTTTGGTGGAATCGATTTGCCTTCTATCGAGATTCGACTCCGGTCGTACGAGGGGATACACGAGCAAGTTATTTACATGGCTCGGGTCCTCAACCAAACTTCCGCCATGCTTTCAGATGTGGTCTGCCTCGACATCTCATTAAACGATCCAGAATCTGTTCAGCGACCTGAAGACGATTATACTGACGACATCCAATGGCTGGAGCTCTTCCGCCCGTTTACAGCCGTGGGGGAGTTGCGTGTATACGAGAAATTGGAGGTGTGCATCACTCGTGCACTCGATGGCCAGATCGGAGAGGCGGGCACCCAGGTGTTGCCGGCCCTTAAGTTAATCTGCGTAGAGGTCGACCACACGGAAATGAGTGACTGATCTCCTGGAACGTGGTCGGCTCCCAAGCTATGGCCGTGACGGGATTTGGATGGTAGTGAGTAAATTGGAGAAGGACCCGTACGCGCGCTAATCTTGCGGCAGCTGTACTTAGGAGATAACCACGACATCGCCGATGAAAATAAAATGACACCAGAAATATATATTTGCTTAATTATATTGCCATTGTTCATTGCGTTTCTTTTGCTGAAATATTTCCAGTGGCGTTCGAGTCCGTCCACAGGGAATCATTGTCAGGGACGTCATATTGTGCGCGGATCAACATCACCACTCATATACTAGTACTCATTGGATAAGAGTAGCCGCTTGGTCCACAGAGGATCCCAGTATACATCTGCGTCATCAACGAGCCCTCATAGGTGAGTTTGGGTCCTTTGAGACGTTTGCCATATTTGCGTGGCGTAAATTGACTGAGCGCCTGGCATATACGCTCACGTGATGCGAGTTGTGCGTTGCGGCAGTTTGCAGCAGCGTTACCCCACGCCCGAATTCGAATACCACTTCTCGTGCTGCCTATCACTGCGCTCTATGGTGGGCTGGTCTCGTACCGTATCACCAAAAATGTTCTGCATTGATGACCACATCGGAATCACGATCGCCGGCTTGATGTCGGACCCGCCTGTTCATCTCGACTCGCGGCGGGGAAGGGCCTTGGGAAGAGCGCAGACGCGAGCGCTTCCTCCACTCTTTCTCATTCGACACATGCAGCAATTTATGCGCCGGCAAGCCATGGGTCTAAATAAATAGTGTCCAATCCGCCCGTCCTCGTCGACCGTCCTTTGTCCCCCACCGCCAAAAGTGTGTCATGTCTGTGTGTCTGCTCTCCTTCCCATCGTCTCGGCGGCAACTTGAAAGTTGACCTGTTACATTAGAGGCCCAGCCTCCCAGGTGAATATGCAGGAATACGGCTGGTGACCGTTGTATGGTGTTGGTTCCCCTTTCGTCGAGCTAGAATACACGGGCACACACCTATATGAGCACCGGCCGAGTGGTACCTGTTCCGAGTCCTTTGCTGGCCGTACGTATCCCCCTTGGTATCCCCCGTGCTCACATTGGTTCTAAGTTATTGTTATTTATGATATACATGTCGTGTATATGCAATTTTGGAATAACTGATCATCACAGATCGCACGCCAAACAACGCTGCTATTGTTCTCGTGGGGAGATAGTCGCTTGGATGTGGTTTTGTGGCGATCATTCCTCGAATCGACAACTCCACGCTAGCACGGCTGAATCTGGCCATACGCGTGACACCGGTTGGTCCACCCTCAAGGACCTCACTAGGAAAGGCCTACGTGCAATGAAATGCCTGAGCAAGTTATTATAATCTTGTGATGTTGTGAACATGTTTTGCACGTCCCAATAACCGAACATTGAACTTGCCAGTTGCAACTACTGTAAACGTGACAGTCACCACTCATATAGCGTAAGAGCGGCGACTTCATCCATCAAGGATCTCCCAGTCAGTATGTATGCGTCATCAATGAGCTCTCAGAGGTGAGCCTAGGGACTTCGTTTGCCTTATTTCCGTTGACTGAGCACTCGCCGGGCCCGTCTGCTGATCTCCCTCAGTGATCACCCTCACACCCTGCAAAGCGATTATCCCCTTTCGTCCCTTTGTCCTCTCCAGCACGTATGTTGGACAAGTCAACCGCGGACCGTGGCCAAGAGTTCGTTTTTGGACAATCAGTTGCCCGATGTGCGCCCCAAGGGGCTTAATTAACTGTACAGTTCACGTTCTACTCTTAAGGCTGAAGATTAAGATGTATGCGCCCCAGTCCTTTCCTTCTGACCGAGGTAGGCTTTTTATCCTTCCGATATTCGTTACTGTAACACTAACGGACTCGTAGTACACGAGTAACACGACGCGTGGTCGTGTTTACCAGGTAGATTACCATCACGACAGTACTTTTCTTCTGACCGAGTACACGAAGCGTGGTCGTCAGCTTCCATAAACGCCGCTTGACGCCACACGATCGTCATGTCTCAAAAGCAATGCTCCTTGCAAAAACATTGACCCTGGAAAGATTCAAGTTACACTACTGACTTGTGCGGGGTACTAGGCGAGAGTCACGGACACGCAATACGCACAACGACGATTGACACCCTCAGCGACGGTGTCTTGTTAGAAATCTTTGACCTCATCAGAAGCTCCAAACCCGCTTATGAAGTCCGCTTTCACCCTGTTTGGAATTGGCACACGCTGGTGAGCGTTTGCCGAAGATGGCGACAAATCTTTTTTGCATCACCGGCGCTCCGTCTCGATCTCCAACTCCTTGCACGCACGGAACACCTGTCAGGAAGAATCTGGGTTGCTGGCCGCCAACTTTCCCTATCGCCATTAACTACGGCTATGGCAGCGGGATAAGCTTTACTCCTGACGACAAGGATAATCTTTTTGCCGCGCTCGAGCAACGCGACCGTGTACGCCATCTCGGGCTTTCAGTAACGGACGAGCTCTTGGAAGAGATGGCCACTTAATGCAGGAACCATTTCCGGAGACGAGGTTTCTTGCGATTTGCCCACAGAGTCAAAACGTGCCTGTCCTTCCCGACCATTTCTTAGGTGGATCTGCCCCACGTTTACGGGAAATCTGGCTGAATGGCATTCCCTTTCCGGCATTACCAACCTTTCTTTCCTCTGCAAGTGACCTCGTCAAACTTATGCTCGTCGACATACCCCTGACCAGTTACATCTCACCTGCGGCGTTGGCTGCATGTCTAGCTGTCTTGCCAAGGCTAGAACATCTTTCCGTCGAATTCTCATTACTGATTTCCGTATCCCCCACGGAGCGAACACATCTACCTCCCGAGACACGGGCCGTTCTCCCCTCTCTCACATCCTTCGCATTTATGGGTCACAGCGCGTATTTGGAGGTCATCATGGTCCGAGTCGACACCCCCAGCTCAACTCGGTCAGCATAACATACACCGATTGCCTTGACGTGTTACCGAACTTTCCAAGTGCATCGCACGCTCGGCCATCAAGCCATCCCAGTTCGGGCATGCGAGGATACGAGTCATTCGGAGATGACAGTATCCACTTCCGTTTTTTTCGTGAAACCGATCCAGATTCGCCTACTATCGCGATTCAAATCGTATCAAACGGACCAATACCTGAGCTAGTTGTTGACATGGCTCAGTTGCTCAACCAGACTTCTGCAATGCTTTCAGATGTGGTCCGTCTCGAGGTCACAATAAACTATTCGTCACCATATCGGCAAGGCGATTTGCGCTACGACATCGCATGGCTGGAACTCTTCCGCCCGTTTACGGCTGTGAAGAAGTTGGGTATATGCGAGGAATTGGCGGAGTACATTAGTCGTGCTCTCGAAGGCCGGAACAAAGAGGCGGTCACTCAGGTGTTGCCAGCCCTTGAAAAGTTGATTTCCGTGGAGGACCAGCACGCGAAGGATATGAAAGAACTCCTGGCTAATTTCCGGGGAGAAGGTGATTCGTTCCTCAGCGACAGCGACGAAGGGCTCTATTCGGACGATAGTGAGTGAGAACGATGCGTACCGCTTACATGCTCTATGGTCAGATGCTGTACGGTACAACGCTCTAATCCTACCGCGGCTGCACTCACGGGGTAACCACGACCAAGACCACGACCCCGCCGATGAAAATAGATGGAAAACAGACGACCAAAGGTGTACTTAATTAGACTGCAAATGTGATACCAGCAGTTTTTCATTGCGTTTCTTTTGTATTAGACGGGCTGCTGCCAGTCCACACAGAATTAAGGAAATGAGATGGCGAACCGAGAAAAAAAAGACAGAGTCCGGGCGGGGTTGGAGTAGTAGACAGACCAGTGCGGGTGAACACAACACTGGCAATGCCCCCGGTCGCGACGCCATTGGCCCCTCGGTGCCGTATATGCGACTCGGAGTGGTACCGCGATTTTGCCTACTCGCTGAACATTCAGGTGTTTAGTACATTTTGGGGGTTCGGGTTCCCCATAGTAATGTGCGCGATCAAAATGTCGTTGTGGACCCGTCGGCGAACTTTGATAACTCGGACCGACTCTAACTCGGGAGTTCACACCAGTGCTGGGAATCCGAGTCGTCTTCAAAAATGCCCTGAAAATGCCCTGCTCCAAGTTGATCCCATGTAGATATATCCTTCGTCGTATTCTTGATCCCCACCACCAAACAACGATCCCATGTAGCGACAAAGACTCGGAGCACTGCAAACGAAAACTATACAGTGACGCATGCTTGATGAACTTTCGGTCGTTTTTTCGGTTGGAGTGCCATCACGTTAGGGCTCCACACCGTGACATGTCCGAGTCATCAGATGGGGACATTCTCACAGCGCGGCCGCTTGGTGTCGCAGTTTTCAACCTCGCTCAGTTGCCCCCTGGTTTTCGTTTTAGCAAGGGCATTCCAGATCCACATGTCTCTCCCCTCTCCACATATCCTGTGTTCAAGCTTTCAACAATAGATAAGAGAGTCCCTTGGCTTCAGATCTCGGTAGGTAACTCCTTCCCTGCCCTCTCCAGTGTTCTGCACCAGCGCGTGCCCTTAGCAACCCTAGTGCGACTTACTCCCGACAGAGACAGAGTCGGATGAAGTCTTACACCACGCGGGGGGCGTGCATCACCCCTTGCACACCAATCGCTGTCAAGCTGTGCCGCCCACCTTTTGCGTTGTCTAGCAAGCCACATCATCACGCGGCTTTAGCTATCCGAGAGCGACGCGTCTCCAAACCCGGCAGACCTTGGTTGCGACGCTTCGCACCTTCCTGAATCCAAGACAAATCTGGGTCGTTTGGACAGTGCCCCTGTATGAAGAATCCCACCGGTTTGACAACGTCTCATGCAAGGTCTCATGATTAAGCATAGATTACCGCTTACCCATTGTCAATGCATCCAAAACGGGCTAAAGAAGCCTGAAGGGACATATAGGCGGCCCGCCCGCCTGAGGCTAATAGAGATTTGTTATTGCATTACCGTATACTAGCTCTTGCGGGAGGGCCCAGGGCCCTCCTCGTGTGTACATACATACTTTTGTTCAAACTTGAGTCAGCTCCGCAACTGGTGCTAGCATATTGCCAAGTGTGAAGGGGACATAAAATTGAGAGGGTGACCTAGGTAGTGGGAGCTGAGCGATGATACGACCACGCTCTCCCTGGGCCCTGAAAAGGGCTATTTTTGCACTTTCTACTTACTTCCTGTATTCACTCGCACTGGCTCGCGGTTTCTCGCGGTTTCTGGACGCTTTCTAAACGCCGCATTCCTGCGCTCTGTGCGCACTTGGCTTTCCTCTCGCTCCGCCATCCCTTCGCATTTCAGTATTCCCCTTTCCCCTGTTAGCTAATGTACCTTCTTTCCTTAGTATATAGCTCCTGTATTTACAACTTTACACAAATAGACTTCTAATAGTAGACTTCTCCCCTCGGACTTTTGAGTTCAGTGTAGCTCACTCTTCCGCGTTACCCAGTGTGCCGCACTCGCGCGCGGCCTTAGCGACTCAAGCGCAACGCGTTCCCGACCCCAGCATCCATCAATACGAAGTTTGGCGTGGCGCCGATGCGTGCGCGACCATTCCCGACCGCCTGCAACCAACTGACCTCGTTCCCTCTCCCGACGTCGCCGCACTCGCGCGCGGCTTTAACCCTTCAACGATAACGCGTCTGCGATCGCCACGGATCCGCATACGACATCTTGCGCCCCGCAGAGGCCTGCGCAATTGCTTGCAACGCTTCACACCCCCTAGACCTGCGCGCCATAGACCGTTTCCTAGCGATCAGGGTCGGTTTAGGGTACCAGCGAATAAACTCATATTGTTGCCAGTGGTAAACATGCTTGCTGTACAGCATTATGTATTGGGAATCAGTGCAGCGGGAAACTCGTATTCGCATATGTTCTGCAATATTATTAATGGATAGTTGATTAACTACGGTGATACAACAGTTATCTGAGACTTGGGTCTATGCTATAGCTTGGATCATACTTTCTGGGCTGCATCCCACCAGGCAACGTAGTCGGTTTACAGAGCAGGCTGGTGCAAGCATTTGCCAACTTGAAATTGGAGCCAGGCAGTTGCAGAGGAGCGCGCAATCAACATGTAATGCAGAATTTCGAAATCCGCTTTTCTGACTAAGTTGTGACTAAGCAAAAAACATGGATCGCTTTTATATATTGTATCACAGCAGGCAGGAGTGGGTAAGCAGACTCTGCTTATAGTCAACTAAGGGATCGACTAATGTCCAATATATTGACCACTAAGTTAACTTGATTGTTATTGTGAATTATATTAAAACAATAGAATAATTTGTAGACCCTCCTTATGTGTCAGATAATTATAAATAGATTTACTCGAACAATTAGATATTAGTTGCTTGATTAAGAGAGCTTTGATTATTTCCAAATCTATTTAAACTTAATTGTTTATGCTGGCTGGTGCCTGACAATTAAGTTTAAATAGATTCGGAAATGATCAGAGCTCTCTTAATCAAGCAACTAATATCTAATTGTTCGAGTAAATTTATTTATAATTATCTGACATATAAGGAGGGTCTACAAATTATTCTATTGTCTTAATATAATTCACAATAACAACACCGTCAACTTAGTGGTCAATATATTGGACATTAGTCGATCCCTTATTCGACTTCCACTTATCTGCTCTTGCCCGCCGTGTATAGACATGGTTGTTTTACGGTTACGGTGGCCGCGTCATACGCCCCGTACCGTAGCACACCTTGTTCATTTTACGCTCGTACCCTTGCTCGTACCTGATACAGTTCAGTTCGAAGCAGTGTTGTGTCGTATTTTCACGGTCGTACCCGGAGCGCGACATCATGTAATGTGTGACCACCTACCATTTCGGATTCACGTTCCAAGTTGCGTACCACGCAAAGCGATCGTGCCACTTCTACACGGACGCACGCTCCTTGCAAAAGCGTTTACTCTGTGAAGATTACTCAACAAAAGGAACGAACGAATATGAGGTCTCAATGTGCGCCTTCAAGTTCTCGTATGGCGCCTGCAACGGCTACTGACTCGTGTAGGATACTAGGCGAGAGTCACGGACACGCAGCATGTGCAAAGGCGATTGGCACCCTCACCGACAATGTCTTACTAGATATCTTTGAACTCATCATTACTTCCGGACCCGTTTGTGAAGTCCGTTTTTACCCCGTTTGGGAGTGGCGTCCGCTGGCGCGCGTTTGTCACAGATGGCGAGAAATCATTTTTGCATCACCGCTCCGTCTCGACCTCCAACTCCTCTGCATGCACGGAACACCTGTCAGGAATGTTCTGGATTTCTGGCCACCAACCTTTCCTATCGCCATTAACTACGGCTATGGAAATGGGATGCACCTTACTCAAGGCCTTACTCCTGACGACAAGGATAATCTTTTTGCCGCACTCGAGCAACGCGACCGTGTTCGCCATCTCGCCCTTTCGGTAACGGACCTGCTCTTGGAAGAGATGGCCACTTTAATGCAGGAACCATTTCCGGAACTGAAGTTTCTTGCGATTTGCCCGCAGAGTCCAAACGTGCCCGTCCTTCCTGACCATTTCTTAGGTGGATCTGCCCCACGTTTACGGGAAATCTGGTTGAACGACATTCCCTTTCCAGCATTACCGACCCTTCTTTCCTCTGCAAGTGACCTCGTCAAACTTGTACTTGACGGCATACCCCAGACCGGTTACATTTCACCTGCGGCCTTTGCTGCATGTCTGGCTGTCTTGCCGAGGCTAGAACATCTTTCCGTCGTATTCCAATCACCGGCTCCCCCCACTGATAGAATACATCTACCTCTCGAGAAACGGGCCGTTCTCCCCTCTCTCGCCTCCTTCGTGTTTAGGGGCGATAGCGCGTATTTGGAGGTCATCATGGCCCTAGTCGACACTCCCCAACTCGACTGGATCAACGTAGCATACACCGATCGCCTTGACTTTTGGGTTACTGAATTTCCCAAGTTCATCGAGCGCTCATTCCTTAAGCCATCCCAGTTCGGGCATGCAAAAATATCCTTTGGAGCTGATGATATTCGGTTCGATTGTTTTCGTAAAACCGATCCAGATTTGCCTGCTATTGCGATTCGAATCCTTTCAAGCGATCATATATCCGAGCTAGTTTTCGACATGGCCGAGTTGCTCAACCAGACTTCCGCAATGCTTTCAGATGTGTTCCGTCTCGAGATCAGAAGAGAACTGTATTGGCGAGACGATTTCGGCGATGATCTCGGCGACGGTACCGCATGGCTGGAACTCTTCCGCCCGTTTAAGGCTGTGAAGAAGCTGCATGTATGCGAGGATTTGGTGGGGGGCATTACTCATGCACTCAAAGGCAGGTCCGGGGACTCGGAGGTGGACACCCTGGTGCTGCCGTCCCTTAAGTCGATTTGCGTGGAGGACGAGAACGCGAGGGACATGAGGGAGCGCCGGGAACGAGGTCGGCTCCTCAGCAACGACGATGAGGGGCCCGATTCGGATGATTGTGAGTAAGTTGGAGGACACATACTACTTGGATACTGTACGGTACAACTCTTTAATCCTACCGCTGTACTTAGGAGATAACCATAACACCGCCAACGAAAATAGATGGAAAAACAGAACACCAAAGACATTTGCTTAATTAGACTGCAAATATGATACCAGCAGCTGTTCATTGTGTTTGGCTTGTATGGTTAGACGGGATGAGCTGTCAGTCCGAATTAAGGAAACGAGACGGCGAATATAGAAAGATAAGACAACTTGGAACAGCCCGGGCGGCCTGGAGTCAGGAATAGCAGATGGACCAGTGCGGGTGAACGATGCCCCAACCGCGACGCCGTGCGACTCGGAGTGGTGTCGCGATTCTTTCCAAACTGCGAGTTCTTTGGTTCAAGAGTGACGGAGCGCAC
This sequence comes from Lactarius sanguifluus, assembly GCA_021527775.1. Classification (NCBI taxonomy): domain Eukaryota; kingdom Fungi; phylum Basidiomycota; class Agaricomycetes; order Russulales; family Russulaceae; genus Lactarius; species Lactarius sanguifluus. Next base: position 51,079 of record JAKEYF010000274.1, read on the forward strand.
GCAGTGCTCGAGTGCAGCAATGACGTCGTCCTTGTAGTCGGGAAGGTGACGCCGGCCAGCAACTGAGAATCTTAAGTTTCAGATCGAGATAGCGTGGTGAAGCGTACATGATTTGTCGCCATCGTCGACACACGTGTACCAGGCTTCGCCATTCCACAATACGACCAATAGGGTGCTTGGAGGGGTCGCGTACACAGAAGGCAAATATCTCTAAAAAGATATCATCCGGGAAAATGTTGATTGTCGCTGCGTGTCAAGTGTGTCGGTGACTCTATCCTGTGCGTGCGGGTGCCAAACCAGAACTTGAACACGTACCATGGGCGAAAGCCATTCCAATCTTCAATCGTTTGCAGCTTAGGGTTGAAGTGTTGCTAGGGGACGAATTGGGAGAAACAACGCTATCAAGCGGCAGCGACGTGGATCAGTCATCTTAGTGACGGAGAGACGCTTGCACTTGACTCAATTACAGTACTATAAGAACGAATGACTGGTATGACCGCGTCATCCATCCTGAGTCGCACATCCGTCTCTTCCCGCCACAGCACTGCCAGCCCCTCGCAAATGATCGCAGGAGGGCGATGACGACTGCGGCTATAGGAGTTTGAAGACGAGGGAGCCTAAGGCCGAGTAGGAACTTGGGTTATAATATTGACCGCACAAGTGGTAATAATGGAATGGAAGGGCGCTGCAGTATTCTGTGCACACCCATCCATCTGGGTGCTTTTTTTTTTTTTGGATCCGTGTCAATACAGACCGGTCGTAGATGGGCCCGACGCTCTCACCGCCTCCCTCTCTCCCCAGTTGATGGCATCATTGGCATGCCTGTGGACGGGTCTTGATGAGGATCCACTCGAGTTTGGGGACGTCCATTGTCCACTAGGGATACCAAGTCAGAACAGAAAGTATCAAAGTGAGAGAGGAAATGACACACACCACGCAAGATCAGCGCTTTCAAGAAAGGAAATTGAGAATGGCAGACTCCGAGCTTGTTGATCTGTGTTTTGCCCCCATCATCATCTCAACATCTGCACCATCAATGGGCTCTCACAGGTGAGTTTGGGACTTCGTTTGCTATACCTCCGTGGCACAAATTGACTGAGCACTCGATGCCAATCCCCTCAGTGATCACCCAGATACCCTGCAGAGCGATCGTGCCACTCCAACACGGTCCCATTCCCCTTGCAAAAACATTGACTCTGAGAAGATCACTCAAAGCCAACAAAAGGGACAGGGAAAGATGAAGTCTCAGTGTACGCCTTTGAGTTCTCGTATGTCGCGCAACGGGTACTGACTTGTGTGGGATACTAGGTGAGAATCACGGACACGCAACGACGATTGATACCCTCACCGACAATGTCTTGCTAGAAATATTTGACCTCATCAGAACTTCCAGACCTGCTTATGAAGTCCGTTTTTACCCCGTTTGGAAGTGGCGTCCGCTGGTGCGCGTTTGCCACAGATGGCGAGAAATCATTTTTGCATCGCCGCTCCGTCTCGACCTCCAACTCCTCTGCACCCACGGAAAACCTCAGTCTGTCTGGGACTATTTGAAACGCTGGCCGTCAACTTTTCCTGTCGCCGTTGACTACGGCCATACCAGTGGGAAGAACCCTACTCCCGAGGACGAGGACAATATATTTACTACACTCGAGTTACACGAGATACGCGAGCGTATACGCCTCTTCAGGCTTTCGATAACGGACGGGGTTTTGGCAGAGGTGATCGCTTTAATGCGGAAACCACTTCCGGAGCTGAGGCATCTTGCGATTTCCTCGTACCCGGGCCGGGACACGCGCGGTCAGAACGGGCCTGCCCTTCCTCGTAATTTCTTGGGTGGATCTGCCCCATCTTTACGAGAAATCTCGTTCAACGGAATTCGCTTTCCGGCATTACCGACCCTCCTTTCGTCTACAAGTGACCTAGTCAAACTTTCAGTCATCAATATACCCAAGACCGCCTATTTTCCACCTGCAGCGTTTGCTGCATGTCTCGCTGTCTTGCCGAGGCTAGAAGATCTGTCCATCGGATTCCGATCACTGCCTTCCCGCACCAATCAAACACATCTCCCCCCCACGACACGAGCTGTTCTTCCCTCTCTCACCTCCTTCACATTTGTTGGTGATAGCGCATATTTAGAGGTCGTCGTGCCCCTAGTCGACACCCCCAAACTCTACTCAATCGACATAACATATACCGATCAGCAGGACATTCAAGTTACCGAACTTTCTAAGTTAATCGTGCGCTCAGGGATCAAGCCATCCGGGTTAGGGCATGCGGAAATATCCTTTGTACACGACAGTATCGCCTTCTATTCTTTTCTTGAAACCGATCCAGACGAACCCACTATCGCGATTCAAGTCCTATCAGATGAAGAGATAGACGAGCTAGTTGGTGTCATGGCCTCGGTGCTCAACCAAACTTCCGCGATGCTTTCCGATGTGGTCCGTCTCGAGGTCACATTTGACAGAGATTGGCAACTCGCAGACGATGATACTGTGAACGACATCGACTGGCTGGAGCTCTTCCGCCCGTTTACGGCCGTGGAGAAATTGCGTATATACGAGAAATTGGCGGAGAGCATTAACGATGCACTCGAAGACCAGACCGAGGAGATCGGCGCCCAAGTGTTGCCGGCCTTAAAGTCGATTAGCCAGGACGACCAGCGCCCCGCGAGGGACATGAAAGCGCTCATCGATGATCTCCTGGACCGTAGTAGGCTCTTGAGCAGCGGCGGTGAAGGGCTGGATTCGGATGATAGTGAGTAAGTCGGAAAACGACGTGTACCACTCGGAAGCTCTGTGGTCAGGTGCTGTACAGTTCAACGCTCTGATCCTACCACGGCTGTACCTAGGACACCGCTGACGAAAATCGATGAAAAGCAGAACACCAAAAATATAATTAGACTGTAAAAGTGATACGGGAGTAGTTGTACTGCTGAAATATTATTGTCATTGGCATTTAGGTTGCCCAAAGTGACGAAGGTAACTCGGAGATTCTGTAGTTCAAGTTGTCGGTCTCAGATTCAGTACTGTATGGTCAGCAGCAATCAGTGGAAGTGGCGCGTGTAATTTAGCCACTGTTCTTTACTGTATATTGTTTCTGTACGCGCTTGGATGTAGTTTTGTCATTCTTCGAGAACTTCAGAAGCGGCACGCTAGTACAGCTGTACGGCGGTTGAGTCCACCTTCAACTTGAAGGAACAGGAACGTAGATCCCACAGTTGGTGCCTGAGAAAGTTATTACTGTATTACAATCATTGTGCCGACCTCAAAGGCCCAGGCCTCATGATCTCAGTAGCCGAACGTTGAACGTTGAACACGTCACCACTCATAGTAAGTTACTGTACCCATTGTATAAGAGCGGCATCTCCATCACTGAGGACAGAGGAACTTAGTATACATCTTCGTCGTCAATGAGCTCTCACAGGTGAGTCTGGAGACTGCCGTATTTCTGGGGCACCGTGGCACTCACTGCCAATCTCCCTCAGTGATCACCCACACGCCCTGCAAAGCGATTACCCCCCTGCATCCCTTTGTGCCTCTCGAACACGTACGCATCCCCCCTGCAAGCATATTGACTCTGAGGAGATCACTCAAAGCCACCAAAAGGAACGAGGGAAGATGGGGTCTCAACGTGCGCCTTTGAGTCCTTGTATGGCGCTTGCGACAAGTACTGACTTATCTGGGACACTAGGCGAGAGCCACGGCCACGCAATATACGCAACGACGATTGACGCGCTCACCGACGATGTCTTGCTAGAAATCTTTGACCTCGTCCGAAGTTCCAGAAACGATTTTCAAGTCCGTTTTTCCCCCATTTGGAAGTGGCGCACGCTGGTGCGCGTTTGCCGCAGATGGCGACAAATAATTTTTGCATCACCGCTCCGTCTCGATCTCCAACTCCTTTGCACGCACGGAACACCTGTCAGGAAGGATCTGGGTTACTGGCCATCGACCTTTCCTATCGCCATTGACTACGGCTATAACGCTGCGAAGACCCTTACTCCTGACGACGAGGACAATATCATTGCTGCACTCGAGCAACGCGATCGTATACGCCACCTCAGGTTTTCAGTAACCAGTGCGCTTTTGGAAAAGATGGTCACTTTAATGCGGGGGCCATTTCCGGAGCTGCGGCACCTTGCGATTTCCTCGCAGGGTCTAAATGTGCCCGCCCTTCCTGATGATTTCTTGGGTGGATCTGCCCCATGTCTACGGGAAATATGGTTCCACGGTATTCCCTTTCCGGCATTACCAACACTTCTTTCCTCTGCTATTACTCTCGTCGAACTTCTACTCGTCGACATACCCGAGACCGGTCACGTTTCATCTGAGGCCTTTGCTGCGTGTTTGGCTGTCTTGCCGAAACTAGCATATCTTTCCATCGGATTCCAATCATCGACTTTCCGCACTATTCTAACAGACCCACCTCCCGAAATACGGGCCGTTCTTCCCTCCCTCACTTCCTTTATATTTGAGGGTAAAAGCACATATTTGGAGGTCATTATGGCCAGAATCGACTCTCCCCAACTCGACTCGATCAGCATAACGTACACCGATCAGTTCGACTTTCGATCTATCGAACTTTCCAAGTGCATCGAGCGCTCAGGCATCAGGCCATCCCGGTTCGGACGTGCGGAGATATCCTTTGAAGACGACGGTATCTCCTTCTATTTCTTCCGTAAATCCGATCCAGATGACCCACCTATCACGATTCGAATCCAATCGAACGACCCAATACACGAGCTGGTTTATGACATGGCTCAGGTGCTCAACCAAACTTCCGCAATGCTTTCAGACGTGGTCCATCTCGAGATCACATTTGACGGTCCGATATCAAATTGGCAAGACGATATCGACGACGACATCGAATGGCTCGAACTCTTCCGCCCGTTTACTGCTGTGAAGAAGTTGCGTATATACGAAGAATTGGTGGAGAGAATTACCCATGCACTCGAAGGCCAGACTGAGGAAGCAGGTACTGAGGTGTTGCCCGCCCTCAAGTTGATTTGCGTGCAGGATCAGCGCGCAAGGGACATGAGAGAGCTTATCGCCGATCTTCGGGAACGTGGTAAGCTCCTAAGCAACGGGGTGGATTCGGATAGTGAGTAGGTCGGAGAACGACCCGTACCACTTGCATGGTGCTGTACGACACAACCCTCTAATCCTACCGCGGTAGTACATAGGAGATAACCGTCAAAATCGATATATATATAAAACAGAATACCACATTATATTTGCTTAATTAGATTGCCAACATGATAAAAGACTTACTTGTCATGACCGGACCGAAGATTGCACAAGCATGTACAGTATCACCACCAACAACAATTGAGCAGAGTCGTGGTCTGGGTGTTCTATGCCAGCCGTTGTTCGCGTTTCTTGTTGTTGAATCGTTCTCAGTGGCGTTAAAACCCTTCTGCAGGGACGGATAGACACATGAACCCAGAGGGCCCGGAGGCCGGAGGACCAGAGTGCTGCCGGAGCCGGGTCTTGTTCTTGTTTGGCAGTCCCGACGGGCCTCTACGAGTGCAGTAGGCCTCCAACCGAAAACACTACTGGTATGGAGATTCCAGTTGCGTCACCCTTACTCTGAGCTCTAGAGCAACCGGGTCGACTCAAGCGAGAGGAAAGGACGCATAACTCAGTTTTAGCTCTCGCAGTTTCGCAAGAGACGGGCGAACAACCGTCAACCGTCGGGTAGGGCGTCCATCGCGGAACTGAACTCCGACACCCAAAGCCTCCGGTCCATATCGAGCGCAGTGAAGGGCACGCGCAACACCAAATCCGTTCCGCGCTGCACCGATGCCGGCACCGCTAACAAAGTATTGTCGCCCTGCACTGCCCTCGCTCTATCACAATATGCAGCGCGAGCCTTGGTGCGAGCATGACAGCGTAAGGACACGGGGTCGCAAGCGAGCCTCGCGCTCTCGACCCCGCAGTTGGAGGCTGAGCTCTATACTGTAGTGGTGATACTTGAAAAGCCTATCTGTGTCTGTGCACGCCGTAGAGGCCGAGTGTCCGAAAGGTGATCCATGATCGAATACGAAGTGATTGTTATTGTGAATTCCCGCTCTCGGGACGTGAACCCGGGTCAATCCACACATCAATCCACACATTGCTATCCTCTGCGCTAACTCGAAACTCACATTGTACTGGATAAATGCACCAAAATATGTGCAAGCGTTCACGTCGTCAGCGATGTAGTCAGCCATTCACGAATCCAACAATGACTGTACTTACGCGTTGACCTCCACACAGTACAGTAAGTATTCTTTCCTGCCTGTTGCAACGCAATCTGCCGAAATAGACGCTCTATGTTCGTAACTGACCCGCATCAGGTTGTATGTGGGCCAGCCTAGTAGTCCAGCACTCCACCACGTAGGATCCGTGGGACCCACCCTACTTGTATGTGCTATGTCACCGTGTGTCATGCATTCAAGAGTGGCTAACGTGTCCTTGCAGATCTTCGTCATACTGAGCAATAATGGGTTCTCGAAATTTTCTCTTGTGAGTAATAATCCTACACGTGGTTAGCAGAGTCCGGATCGGATCCCGTTTTGGCCAGCGTGTTCGCGAAGCGGGCAAAATGCCAAGCCAATTCCGAGAGAAACGCACATTCATGTTCGCAGACCCGGAACCGGAAAACTGACCTCGAACCTTACCCCATGCAGTCATCCACGAGGCAGTCCATCTCGACCTGCTACAGGAGCCCAGGCTCAACCGCCACCTAACCTGCCAGTTTCACAACAGAACTCGGCGGGCCAGCAGGGAGATGGACACGTTAGCCAGCCCATAGCTAATCGCAAAAGTATCAAGAGGATAGCCCGCTGGGTTCGACGCAAGGTTCGACGACTGTGAGTGAACGATTATTAGTGAGGGCGAAACTTCACAGTGACCACCTGCGCAGCTTGGGACGCCCTGTAATGCAAATATAAATGTTCTTACTTAGCGGTTGTACACTTCGCAGTACCGGTATTAAAACTGTGAATGTACAGAGTCAGCGACAATACTTGAATCAAATCGGGCACGTGGCTGCAACTACAACCGGCCCGGGAGCGGTTTGCCCGTGGATCCACTGTGTGCTTGGTTCTGTCTGTGCTTGGTTCTGTGCAAGGTTCAAGTTCTGTGTGCCGAGTGCATACAACTACTGTATTGAAAACTCTTCACGTGCCTTCATTAAAGTCGTGATTCCTGCTCTTGGCACGATCTTTACCCAAGTCTAAGTTAGTAGAATAGGGCGCAGAGGTGGATCATTTTTGTCAGCTCGGAAAGGAAATGGAACACACGGGCACGGGGCCCGGTTGTTCAAGCGCTTCTCTGCCGATCGTCAATGATTCCTTTCTTCACATCGATGAGAACTACCATCAGGGATGGAAGGGAAGGGAAGCACTGAGCATCTGTTCGAAACTTGAACGGTTCTAACTTAGTGGTTGTAGTACGGGGGGCATTGTTGATGGTTTTTTTAAGGATCAAATCAACGTGCCCCTTGAGGTATAGAATTTCGAATTTTTGGATAGAACCCTTCGTAGCACCACTAATCTCGATATCAGTCCTGGTCAATTGAAGAAGTTCCATACTTGTGATGATCACATGCCAGTGGCGATGGATATTGTATCAACTTGATCACCGAAACGAGATGGGTCTTCCGTCTCTCCCGTGTCTTTGATATGTGTTGCGCAGTGCGCACAGGTTGTTCACTCGGAATAGGGCTCGGAATAGGACAAGTGTGTGATGACGTCATGCCCATGTGCCCATGTCTACTACTCGCTTGCCCTCCACCCGAAGGCCGCGGTAAGCCTACAAATGCTTTCGCCCCAGCAACGTTTTTATTCTGCTCCTTCAACTGTGAAATCCAACCGAATACGCTCCTCATGGGCCCGATACAGCCTAATGTCGAGCAAAGAGTAGACGAACACAGGGACTCATCGGCTTGCATTTCTATTTCCTGAGTGCATCTCTGCCGCCTTTTGTTCTTTCGTCGTCCCAACTTACACTTACCGCCTGTGGGGATGGGGACAATGCAGTGGGCGACGCTGCCCTCGCTCACCGTGCGGGACGCCAGTGGTGTTGCGCGCGAACTTGAAGGCGGCAAGAGCCGTCGCGGGTATTGACGTGAACTCCGTAACGGGGTGGACACGGAGACCTCGAAGACTGCACGCTCCACGGGTCCCCGTCGTCTGCGGTGCCCCACCGACCCGCGCCGACTGTATCGGGGCCAGCTAGCGCGCTTTCGAATGCGTTTACGGCGATGACTAGTCAGTGAAGTTAACTGTTATTGGAGTCTGGGGTGGAGAGTGGCGCGTACTCCAGTCATTGGCGTCGGCGTCCATCAGGTCGCCGACTCAGCGCACGTACTCTGTTCGTCTCCTGTGTAGAACGCCTGGCGGTGCTGCCTTGTGTGCGTCGAGCTGATTCCCCCTGGTTTGCTACCGCTTGGGTTGGGCGGGGCCGGAGCTTGTCACGTTTGACACACGAGGTGGTGGTATTTTGGCCGGTAAGACTGCGGCTGCATGTCTATGATGAGGCTGTGGGGAGTCATAAGACAAAAAGAAATTCATGAATAGAATTAGAGAATTGAACCTTCTTCCTGATCGAGGGCATCAGCCTGGAAGCGGCGTGACTTCGGTAAATCCCTTTAGCGTGTACAGAAGCCAAGGGCAGGCGATCCGTAGACTGACTCTCCGAGCCAGCTAAGTCTTATCACGTAGATAGAATACCAAACGAATCATCTTTGCCGCGAGCTCTCCAGTATCTGGACGAGTACTGCTTCCGTTCTGTACATTTGCCCGAGCCAAGTACATCTCATAAGATTTGGCCAGATCTTGTCTAACATCACCCTGTCGAGTTTATCTGAACGGTAGCACGTCGGGCGGAACGTCTCGCGGTCGGATTTGCGGATAACTTCACTACGGATTCCAGGTTGAGGGCGTTATACTCGTCTGGTGGAACATAAACGAGCAGGACCACGAGCGGGATGATAGGCGGAGTTTTGGGGTCGCGTCCTTGAGCATCGGTCGTCCTTCGCGTTGCGTTTCTGTCACTCCAGGTATCTGAGCAATAGCGGATGTGGTACGCACCGAAGCAGAGCCCCCTTTCCTTTATCCATCATCAAAACCAGAGCTCCCCAACCCCACGCATATCTTAAACAGTTTATTTCCGCCAAAAATAACCTCCGCTTGTACCGGGGCCCGCCATGCCGACATTGAGTAATGCTTTTGGTGTCATTCGACCAGTCGTGTTTGGATTGAGCACCTTCTCGACGACCACAGCAAGTGCAGTATTTCCCCTCAGACAGAGGACTTTGTATTGGGGGATGAAGAGTGTGAGACGGCGGCGGGTTGAACGGGTTGAACATGGGCAAAGCTATGGCACGGGCGTGAGCTGTAATATTTGGCCCACAGCAGAGCCGCATATTCAAGCGCCCGGTATAGGTAGGTATATGACACGCTGCAGAATTGCATGAGGGTTGAGGCTCAGGAGAATGAAAGGACGTGCAAACGATAGGCGGAGGGTGGTTGAGACATGCTCAGCTCCGAGTCTGACGAACCTGAACCAGGTACCCTTATGCGATGCATTTCTCGTAATTGCCTGCCTGTCTTTCACAGGTGTAGCAGCCTGTGCGATCAGCTTACTACACTACCCAGCCCGTCGGCAGCATGACACATTTCGTTTGCTGAACCGGAGGTCAATCGCTGGCAGAGGCTGCAGAGCAGAGCAGAGGCACTCATCAGTGTGAGAGTCCGAGACGCGCGAGAATACAACACCATATATGGATACTGTACGCAAATGGTACTGCTAGGTGTGGTACTCGAGCGTAGGAGTATTCTCTTTACTCGTAAACCCTGCGACTACTTAGTCTTGCTAACGAAACACGGCCACGGGTTGTGCAGTTGTCACCAATTCGTCCCACTCCGCGGTATAACTTCACGACGGAGACTGGCAATACTGTCAATACAGGAGATGATCCATCGAGTGATCCACTGGTATAGCATTATTCGCGTCTGCGCTCTCTCGGCGCGCGCGTTGGAGGTCGGCCCTGCGACCACAATGCCCACGCGATCGTCGATGGGGAAGTTCATGTGCTGATACGAGGCCAGCTCGCGGCACGAGCGCTACGAATGGCACCGTGACGAGGGAGGCTGAGCATAAGCAGGTGAGACGAGGACGAAAAGCCAACGGAATCAACGGCGGCGACGGTGACGCGGCGTCAGAGCGAGAGAATGCCATGTGTTTCGGCGCGGAGGCCGACCACCGCTGAGCCCTGCTGGACGGCTTCGAGTCTTTGGGGTGAACGGTAAACGAAAAGGGGTCCCACGTCCGTGGCTCATGGTTGGCGGTCCCAACACACGGAAGCTCGCCGCTGCCTCTGCAACAGCACGCTTGCAGGAGGTATCAACACGTGTGCATTCATAACTACCCGTGCAGTCGCAGCTGCGTCATGCGTGTAACATGCGGGTACAGTGCCATGAGTGCGGACACCACATCTGTGTGATCCGAACCGGCGCAACTATGACGAGCCCTACAGATTGGAGAAATGAGAAGGACATCTGGATTGTGAAGAAGAGGGTCAGTTGATCAGCACTATCGATAACGTAAAGGGATGCCAGTGGCGACGTGAGATGACGATGGCAATAAAAGGGGGCTCGAGATTGGGCGATGTGATGACTACACCGCATGTGGTTAACGTTTACTTTAACGCATAAGTTAGCTGCCTGGCTGGGTGCTTGGCTGGGTGTGCAATGTCATACATGTCATAGCGGGCATTAAGATGACGAATTGCACCTGTGAAGGTGACCTGAAGGTCAAAGTGAAAGAATTGAGAATTGAGAACACTGTAATAACTGCCAGCGCCTCAGCCCGAGAGCTCCTCGATTAACTTACCGAGATGCTCTTCCATTTCCGGGATACAAACCGGGGACAAAACTGGCCGTGGTTAACTATGAGAAGCGTATACTGTATGTAACGACAAAAGGTATCTGACCTGTACCCACTGCGACAATCAACGTTGATCAACAGTAATAACTGGGCTTCCGCCGTTCGGTCCTCGCTACTGTAAAGAGTTCTGATTGGACGCGGCGTCTGATGTAGGAATTTCAGAAGCCGTCCTCTTCCAGTCATGTCGCCGCATCCGGGCCTTTCTGCCAGAGTGTTGATTCGACCAGGTGCGCAAGCCATGCACTCGGAGTCCGTAATGTGTCAAGAATGAAGTTGCCCCTGCTCTTGACATCGCCCCCTCGCGTCTCTACCTAGTCGCTCATTTCGCTCATTCTCTCACTTGGCTACTCACTCGTCATGTCCCAATACCTAACGCCACGGTAAGAGTTTTTTTCCCAATAGTCCCTCACAGTCGGGAACAGTGCTTCTTCCGTCGCCGTCATGTTGTCTCCTCCGTCGCCGCTGCAAACTCTTGCGCGCCACCCATACCCGACCAACGGGGGCGTTCATCTCGGAGCCCCGAGGACACACCCGCCAGCCTTTTGCCCCCTTTCATGTCGCCACCACGAACGTTACGCCCAACTTGGACGCGACTGCATGCCTGTGTACACCATCACCACCACCATATCGCCACGGTCTGGTGTTGACGGGGATTCGACTTGGCATGCCACCGTGCGGGTTGTCGAGTCAGAGCAAGAGAGGAGGAACAGCCCTCGTAGGAAATAGAGGACAGCCTCGGTGATGGTGCAGCATGCGAAGAACAACACCCTTAGGAAGATGAAGACATGTGTATAAAGGCCGATTTTACGAATGCGGAAGAGCTCAGAGAGAAAAGAAACACGAGTATTCCTATATCCCATATCTCGTGGTTGCCGCTGACGGATGGTAACTTGCTGGTCGAATTCCATGTCGTCAGTATTATTAATAGCAGACCACAGCCCAAAAAATATACTGTATCGCACACGTAACAATCCTTAAGAGCGACTTGATTTAACCAGGGTTGATTTAACTTTTTAGATGGTTTACAAGTAATGGCATTACTGTGAACTGGGATTTGTACGGTAGAGTTTTCAGTTGGCCGTGATAAGATTTGAGATTGATTTGGATCACGCATGGGTCTCTACGGGGAGCCCGGCCACTACAGTAATGTTAGGGGATTGAACATTTTTTAAACCGCAATACCGAACTCGACTTGGGGCTGCGTGGGGTGTAACATGGCGGTGGGAACCTCGGCAGATGCCGGGTCTGCACTGCAAATTCAAGCTGCAATTCGCCTCGCTGTCGTCTATGTAACAACCACATCGTCTGTGGTAAATTACCTCCTTCTGACACCGCTGTTAAGCAACAACCTGGCGTGTTGGGACGTGAGTAATGGGACAGACCAATGCCAGCAAGGAATGCCTGGAGAACACTCACGTGAGTTTCAGAGTTTTTCCAGACCAATAAAACCCATAGAAAACTTGATAAGTGGTTAACACACCATATGGGTTTTATTGGTCTGAAAACCCTGTGATATATTATGACACGTGCGCACACTCTTGCCCTTGCCAACTGCTCCTTTACCTCAGTGTTCCATCCTAGCGCATTCACTGCATCTTCTTTTTTCTTCTTCATTAGTCTCTTCATTCTGTTCGCAGCGGCCGAACACACGCAAGTAGTCAACCAACACCAACTCCGTCAACAAATGAAATCTGGCAATCGAGAAGCAGACGCATCAGATGAGGAAGTGTACGAAGGGGTGTGCTGCGGACGGTGCTCCCACATGCGGCCGCGCACTGTTTTCACGTGTTTCTACAACGCTTCGCTATCCTTCGACACACAGTCTATGCTCCCGGCAACTATTTTCCTCTAGCAAAGCAATTCGCAACGTCTACTGCACTGGCATCGCTAGATTTTAAGGGGGGGGGGGCGTAGAAACATGATAAAGCGTTGGTGAGCATAACCTCTTCGCCCCATATTAAACCTGACCATTCATTTGCCACAATGGGGTGGCAACGAAGTTTCAGCGTGAGAGGTCCTACAGTAACGAACGTTGCATGACCACATCCAATTTTCAACGCCACCGCGTTCCGAAGTGCAGTCAACTGTACAGTGCGGCCAACCCTCTCTCCTCTTAGGGAAGTCTCGCTGAAACCGTCTTTAGTAGTTTGTAGAAGTCACTCAGATACTATGGCCTCTTCAAGTCAAACTTACTTGGATCAACGGACCCGTCGTGCTGCTCAGTCAAAAGGTTAAATTTTACCCTTGCCGATTCCGGGTCATTGGCAACGGATCCTATAGTAGTACCTGATGGCGGAACCCGAACTCTCCTCCCTCCACCACCCGTTACCTGCCCAGTTCCCTCGCCCATTTTTGCATTGTTTTAACCAGGGGGTTATACTGCTGGCGACACGTTGAACCCCTTTACCAGTGTCCTTGCGGACCCCTCGAGGCGGGACCTCGCAGCCGCACAGGTCTCTATATAGCCCTACACCCTACCTGTTTAGTACCTTTGTTCCTCCGAACCGGGTACCGAGTGCCCCGCCACACGTATTACACAGCTTCTTCCTTCCATGATAGCTTCCAACCGTTTGGCGCTCTCTGGTGTTATCTAGCCGATTGACATCACTCAATACACCTGGAGTTCCATCTTCCTGTCGGCGGCCGCTCCCTTCGGTGGCACACATGAAAAATTTGGAGCGGTTTGGGTTTGACATGACATCCGAGCAAGGTCGACACGCTTGTCAATATCCTGAGGCAACCTGTGCTCCTCAATATTCTCCGAATGAGCACAAGACCATCTGGCGATCGCTTCGTTAACATCTTTCGCGTCCCGCTCAGTGTGTCCGCATCAAGGAGGTGCACATCGCCGTGTCGGTCAAAGGAATGTAGGTCATCTCACCCACCGTTCTGCAACCGATCTCGAGACCAACACGATGTTTGCAGTAGCCCTATGGATCTCAACGCCAATCTCAGGCTCATATCATGTCTGTGCTACGGCGCGGTGAGTATCACCAAAGGCCAGATCCCTGGGTTTCTCTGTGACTCGCCTCTTGGGGCATATCTGATCTTGTGAAGGATTTGGGTTTTCGCACTCGTAGGCTTGTGACCGATTTCGGGATGCAGACTCTCCACGCTCTCCCTCAACTCATCATGGAGCCCATAAAGTCGGGCCATGTTTCCTCCCCTACGCTTTCCCCATAGCAAGCGATGAATGTAACCCAGGTAATGAGGCCAACTCTTGTGTGTATGCCCTTCCAACCTGACCTATTCTTGTATTTCTCTCACAGAGCCTTCTCATTGACGGCTACATATCCCAGACCTTCCGAAGTCGAGCAGCCGAGCAGTACATCCTCTATCTACTGAAGAGCACCTCCATTCCCCCGCATGAGACCCTGCCCTACTCTGGGAAGGAGGGCTATTTCTTCTTCGTCTATTCTGTCCCTCCCCATATTCGCCCCGCCCGGTTTCCCAACCCACCAGGTCTTTGGTTGCTCGACCGCGGCATCGTGGATATGGGTACAGTGGTCCCTCAGACGATGTGGTCCCCGCGTTCTCCTATCAATAGACGACAGAACGTCGAAAGGGCGATGTTGCAGATGCCCGTCTTTTTCGAAGACAAAGACGGGGGACTCGGCCTTTCCCTTGAGGCATCGATTGATGCTCGGTGCGATGTTCTTCGAGATGGGAACGACCCCGCCCCGTTGGGCGAAAAGACGACCCTACATATCCGCATCGTCGTGAGTATAAGCCTTGGTTACTTTGCGGTCAACTTACTGAATCCGAATCTCAACGATAGTGGCCCGGCTATAAGAAGTTCAAGCGGCAAATCTTAATTCGTGACGAGTCGAGCGCGCGCAACCCCATCACAATGGCTAGGTTCGTTGGTCACGTCGGGCGGACTGTGGATAAATTTCTTCAGGTCCGTCCTCTGACGCCACCTCTGCACCGTGTGACGAACTTTACTTCTAGGATTGCGAAGTAGACTCTGGGTGTGTCGACGACAGATCCAAACTATGGCGGATTGGGCCAGGTGGCATCGAGCGCAGCGATATTATAATCATCGGTGTCGTTCACGTTTCTGCGGGAAGTTGGACGCCGATAATGCAACTGAATCGTTACATTTTTTAAAGGTCTACTCTCTAAGTTATTGGACGTGACGGTCACCCACCATTCTAACTTGGAATTTATCTGAGCGCCCGGCGCGCCCACTGGCACTGGGGATTATTTCCTATTTTCACATAGTGTATGTACAGAAGCACGCAGTCGCTTGATTATTTTTTTCTGGAACCATATGGTTTTGCACGCCATCCATAATTATAAATTATTATTATAATAAAGTTTTGTCCATTCAAGAATTATCGCCAAAAAAGAAAACCTGTAAAAAGATTTAACCTTCACACTGTGAGAACAATGTGTTTAGACATTATTCGGCTGAAAATTAAAATTCTTTCTGAACATATGATTTGGCTACAATGATTTTCTCATTATACTGAACGCAGGTGAAAATGTGCTAAAAGTGTTAAGTATTCGTGCCAGCTTCGGTGATCACATTCGGTGATCACATGACCACGTTAAGTGACGCCACCCACCAGCAGATCTGAGTCCATAAATGCTAACATCGCAACGGAATTTTGATACCGGAATGTAATGCTGTGTCATACTAGTACAGCAAATTTTGGGGTGCTCTGGGGATGCTCTTTGCAGCTATTGGTCAGAATACGATAACATGTTCGATAGATTAGATCGATCCATCATTCATGTCACCTGTTGTACTCTAAGAATAAAGATGGTGCCCGGGTGACTTTGAGTCTATCGGTTTGTAGTCAGCTAGGTGAACCAGAGGGTCGCGCCTTCATCTATCTGTCCCGATGTAATTCAAATTGTCCAACAAACATGTACAGGCCTGATTACAAGAAAATGTCTCTGGAATATCTCTAAGTGTCTGTAGAATATGGAAACTATTAGCAGGCATCAGATAATGTAACGGTTGAGTTGCACGATAGGCATCCAACTTCCTGTGGAATCGTTGATGGCACCAATGATCACGACGTCGTCGCGCCGGATGCCCCCTTGCCCAATCTTCCATGATTCGCGTCGGTCGTCGGGAGACCCATGGTCCAATTCGCGAACCTAGAAAAGCAAGCCTCGGTATACGCACGTCTTTATTGCTCCCCCGCGAGGTGGGACGAACCTGAAGAAAGGCATCCACGGCTTGCCCGATCCGATGAGCGAGGGCGGCGATGGTGATGGGACTGTGTGCGCTCGTCTCGTCGCGGACTGGGATCTGGCGCTTGAACTCCCTGTACCCGGGCCACTAATATCACAAAAGGGGGTAAACAACAATGCCGAACCACGGCCGCCTGCTGGAAAAGAAAACCAACACTCACGGCAATACGGAGAACCGTTGTCGTCCTATCACCGAGTTGCGCGGGGTAGCTCGCATCGCGGAGACTATAGCACTGACCAGCAACGGACGCCTCAAGAGAGATGCCGAGTTTCCCATCTGTGTTCTCGAAAAAGATGGGCAGTTGGAGATCGACTTGCTGTCGTCTTTCGATGGTGGGATGTGGCGACCACAGCGTCTGCGGGACTACCGTGCCCCTGGTCACGACACCACGGTCGAGTAGCCAACGACCTGGCGGGCTGGAATGCTGGGCGGGGATGTGGGAAGGGACAGAGTGAAGGAAGAAGAAATTGCCCTCTCTCCCGGGGTAAGACAAGGGAGTGTGGGGGGGAACGGAGGTGCTCTTCAGAAGATTCAGGAAGTATTGTTCGGCCGCACGGCTCCGGAAGGTCTGGGAAACGTATCCGTCAACGAGAAGGGTCTGAAAGATATAAAGAAAAGGGTCAGATGAGCATACAAACAAAACCGGCTCCTCCCAGGCGCACCTGAACGCCAGCCATCAAAGGTATAGGGGGTGGGTGGGTATTATGAATGCAAGAAAGGGTGACCTGGCCAGTCTTTATGCATTATGGCTCGTCTTGTCCTGTGCATCATCGAATCATCACCGGGGATTGCGGACCAAAAGTTGGCATGCATCTTAGCAAACAATCCAGTGCGCACTAAAGAGGTGGGTACTCGAATGGAAACTCAACGACGCGATCGCTTCGCTCGGAAGTGATGGAACAGAGCATGCCAGTGCTAGCAAAAAGACTAACTCCGGAATGACCCACTCTGAGTCGTCGTGCCACCGGGTGAAAAAGCACAGGATTATTCGGAAGTGCGAGATTATTGGATTGCAGAAAAATAAATAAATAATAAATATTGAGATATGCCCCTATCATTCTAATTTTTTTTGTATCCATCCTCGATGAGAGCAATCTTCCGTGAAAAAGATGGAGTCGCACAGGTAAACTTCTGTAGTATCTGTTCAGTCCGGGTTATTTCCCCGCTTCTGTTTCAGGGAATGACCCGGTCTCTTGTCAGCAATCCCGCAGCAAGCTGCGGAGTGGTGGCTGTCCTCGTACAGTACTGTTTCCACTATCCAGGAACCACTTCGAGTGCCACTTCGATAGTAGTCACAGTGAAAAAAAAAATAACAGCTGAACAAACTATTCTCATTTTGTGGATCTAGGCTGATTGCCCTACTGTTGCCCTACTGCACCTCTCCACTGCTCCAACCACACTTTCACAAACTCGATCGTTTTAGCATGAACCTGACGGATCTCCTCAGGTTCTTCATAGCTATTTTTAAGCCCGTTTTCGTCCCAGTGATGAACACCACCTGATACGTCACAATTTTCAGCACTTCATACGTACTGACAAAAAAAAAAAAAAAGGAAGATGGATCGAGGACGCACCAGGAATAATTTTGAAAGGTCTGAGCGGCGTGTCATCACGCTCCACTGCGCCGCCATAGGTGCTATGGGGAGTGTATGGGCGCCACGGATCAACTGAAGACGTGTCAGCACAGCCTAGAGGAACGGGCGATCGGTGTACCTTCACCGTCTATGAATGCCAGTCTGTCAGCTTCGATGTGGAAGCCACCCAATGAGTTCACAGCCGAGACGTCTGGCAATGGAGGAACGACGTAGTGCTTTCCCGGTGGGAACGCTTGCACGCAAATCTTGTGCTGGTAGTCGATGTCTAGCAGGCGCGAGATGATGGTGGGGATGCTACTCGGCGGAGCGGTCTTTCAACGGATCGTGAAAGAATGGTCGTCAGCGAGCGCCACGACAACGGCTACAATGCGGGTACAGCAGACGCACGGTCAGATAGCCCCACTGTGTGCAGTATTGGAAGGTCCAAAGGCGCCAACCTTCGACGAGACCGGTCACCTGGTAGCGCGAGGAATCATTCGTTCCGAAACAGTCTTCTGTGGTTAGGCCTGCTTCCTGAGGGCAGCGCGAAACGACGTTCTATTGTTCTCGGGGTGTCAACGAGCCGGCACCTCAAGACGGTAAAGAACATACCTCACGGATCCACTTAGCGTAGTTGAGCAGACCGACATTGACGTTCAGCCCTCCTGGAAGGTACACCGTGCGAGCTGTATCTTTCACAGTGGGCGTATCACCATTCAGAACAGCGCAGAATTGATCGAATCCCGTCGAGCCAACCGCGGGGTCCCAATTCCGATCTTGCCAAAAGCCCAACGGATACTGTCCCAAATCAGCGTAAGGCATCAAAACCGATACGCGAGACGCCCATCTCGGGTCGCCACCAGCCCCGGAGGATAAGGATGACGCACCGTGAGTACCGAGACGAAGTCCTGATCGGACGCGAGTCCGCCTAGGCCGAAAAGTTTTTTCAACGGAGCACGCAGGGTGCCAATTTTGAGTAGCGAATCGATGGTGGTGATCGAGTTGACGAGGTTGGAGGAGCACTTGGGGTCCGCAGCGAGCCGGATAACGTCCATGTATTCCCAATTGGTGAGCACGGCATGCGTCACCGCTAGTAACGGCGCAGGTTTCCGATCGGCTGTATGTGAAGGGGAAACAGGAGGACAGACATACCGCTCGACGCGATAGCTCCAAACACGATATCAGGGTAGAGCACACGCATGTGAGCCGCCCGTGCTCCTGCATACGAACCCTGTAATCGGACGCCGTCTGTGAACATCCGGGGGCCAAAACAGTCCAACAAATGGCACACGGACACCGTAATAGATCCATGGAGTATTGGGAGCAGTGAGGTCTTCAGCGATGCCGTCAAACTTGACGTTGCGCATAAAGTTGGCCGAATCTTCGAGTGCTTGCTCATTCGTCAACCATCTACACCAGCGGACAGGAGATCGATGAAACTAGAGATACTACGGGGGAGGATGATGCGCGCACCTGAGCGCGTCCGTCGACAAGTTCTGAACGCCAATAGACTTGCCTGAAAGCCCACTGTATGTCAGTACGTCGCACACGTCGCAGACTCCTATGCCCGGAGGACTCGGAGAGCACGAAAACATGCGTGAGACACGCACCGTAGTACCTGTGCTCGAGCACGACGCCAACGCCGCCCGTAGCGCGCGCGAGGATATCCGCGATACCCGTGTCTAAGAATGGCAGGCGATCCTCCCCACTCGTCTCGCCGCCGTCGATCACGATCACCGGCGCTCCGGGACGCGGCTTGTAGTGCCGTGCATTGACCCAGAAGCGCTGTGGGAACGTAGCGTCGGTCGTGTTGTGGAAATGATCCAGGGGCTGCGTGAACGTCTGCGCACGGAACTTGGGTGTTGCGGGCCCTGACACGGCTGCTGTCGTTGCTGCTGTCCCTCCGGAAACGACGAACGGTGCTTGCGGTTCTCCGTTGGTGGGAGTTTCGGAGAAGTCGATGACAAGACCTTGCTGTGAAGTCGTACGCGCCGTGGCGGAGGCGGTGCGGTGATGCAACCTCCAGAAATTGACACCCTGTGCGCCGTGCAGGCTCGGGGAGTCGAGTGCACTGCTACCGGTTGTTGCAACGACCACCGCGACGAGGGGAAGTATGCTACCGCCGCAAATCCGCATGATGATGATGGTTTTGGGGCGAGTGGGAAGCAAACAGCGCCCTCATTCTCAGGCTCGGTCTATGTATTCGCAGGCCGTCTCGCTGTCTGGAGGTCTCACGGCTCCTGGCCGCAATCTCACGCGTTCGAGAACACGAGTCTACCCACGTTCTTAAAAGCTTAAATATCTTACGTTGAATGTGATTTCTACGGCCTACTGTAACTCAGGGCTGCCCCCGGCAAATGGTGCCATATTTGGAGGCCGCGCTCTGCAATGTCGGGCCCGAGCTTCAAGTTGTGACGAGATCAACATTGACTCATCAGTGCACCTTTGTGTGTCGTCCTTGTCGGGATAGAGCCTCACAAATATTTTGCAACTGGACTGCAGTGGTGGAAGTGGGCGTAACTCTCAGTAATGGAAGAGTACCACCCACGGTTTCATTATCTACGTCAAGACCCCCTATGCTGGCAACCTGCGTTGCGCCTCAGCGACCTCTTGGCGTCACTTAGTGGTTCCTTTTGGTTCTCGTGACCTCTCCTTTCGATGCTCGGGGCTTTCCTCCGCGGGCGCCTTGCTGTCAAGTTTCACAGATTTCGTTGTCGCTAGGTATTTGCTGTTGGCAGTGAAGCCCGGTTTCACATCTCCGCGGCTATTATCGGCCTCTATCCCCAATGAGCGGAGGAGATATCGCGGCGCAGCCGCAAATCCCTTGTTGTTGTGATGGGTTTCTTTGGTAGCCGCTTTCGCCGAATCTCCAGTGTATGACCTGCATCGGGGCTCCCCGTGTCTTCCGATGACTTGTAAGTTAGGAAGGAACCCCCACGGAAACAAAGTGCCAATAGAGATGTTCATACCGGAATGCTCGGATGCTCATGTAGCACATACGACAGCTGTCCCACATCCTTAGCCCGATCACGGAAATCGCTATAGTGAATGAACACTAGTGTTACGGTAACATTCTTGGTAACATTATCAGTCAGTCAGCGTTCTTCAGCCCGATCTACTAAGCACCGTGACGAGGTGCACTTCTTCTGGTACAGTATTATAGGGTTAAATCCTGCAAGAAAAGCAACAAGCAGCACAGCAACGCCATGAGGCGTGTGGCCTCCAGGTCTCCCGAAAGGTTTCCCCTTTTGTTATTGAGCCACGTCAAAAATCTTCTGTAGGCCCTTTATCTTGGTTTTTATCTTTCAGGCGTCGGGCCACCACCGGAACTTCCGTTGTTCATGTCAAGCGAGTGGGTCGACGCTGCAAGACCGTTAACAGGATCCACACAGTGTACGAACAGGGGGTAGTAAATATCCGTCAAATGTCATGATCAGCCATTGCACTCACTATGCACCGGTGGTGAGTACAACCGAGTGGACGGAATTAGAGTTCCTTTCCCCCGCGCAATTGTCTGACCGGCCGGACAGGTCCCGATCGCATCACCAGCCGGAATGACACGTGACTCGGCGTGCAGGTCCGGGAGGAGTTAACGCCGAGACTACACCTATACACGACTGTTGTGCCGATCCCAGGATGGCCCTCCTGGCGTCGGTTGTGAAGCATGTGAGGACTAGCGTGTATGGGTGCAACTTATTCATGCAACACGTTAGCTAAGAAGCGCCGTGAATGGCGCTCTGTATCAAGCACTGTATTGGTAACTGCGACCTGAGGGAGTCCAATGCCCATTAACTTCACCAATGGTACAGGGCCGCTCAATCTAATCTACCTGATTGTATCCCGGTGGGTAACCTCCGGAAGCGAGGACTTCATCACGGAATTGTATCGCATGGGGTGTCGGTCTAGCTGACTAGGAGTAATAGCTGAGATCCGCGCCTGTGTGTTGGTAGTAGCCTGTGACTAACAGCCTACTAACAGGCAGTCATTGCGCCAGAAAGTTTGAGATGTAGTTGCCAGTGTTTGCGCGCTGTATCATGTCACAAACAGATTCCGAGTTGTGCCAGTGGCGAGTCATCACAATTCACGAAGCACTAGAAGCAATGGGTCAGCGCGATCAGTGCTTTCCAATTCACCCCACCGTGTCTGAAGCGCACTCGTGGCAATGACCGTGGCAATGACCCGCTGACAATTGACGGAACAAAGTGAAAAGCCTGAGGGGAAGAAGGGTAGGTTGGGACGTTCTCAAAGATGTGCCCCTCATGATGCTCATTCGTCGTTCAAGATCTTGCGCTCCTTGTCTTTCTAGACAATCCCAGCTGTTAGTCCTCTGGGACTGAAGAACCTCTTATACCCTCACAGGTGGGTTGTATTTCCCCATTTGTCTGGGGTCGTATTAGTTCAGAGAAAAGAAGCCAAGAAGACTCGGAGTGGTCCAGCGTCCAGGGGGCACGTCTCGGACCTCTGGGCATCAAAGCATCAGCGCTGCATTGGTTTTGAATGCGTATTTCCGGGGTCTACGGACACCTCGTGCTCCATGGACGGCTTGTGCGCCACTTTATTCATGCCGCGGAGGCAGCGTCTGACTCGAGCCGCATGAGTCGTGCAGGGGCGTGGGAGTTTGACCTCCATCGGCGCCCGTAGTATAGTGGACATTATGGGGAGAAAACCGGCTAACTTCCCCTTCCGCCAGACACTTGGATGCTCAAATGGCATGAGCTGACGTTGAGTCCTCCCACATGCCCAGTGAGTTAACCAACTCAAGTTGGTAACGACGATTGTCTTCCTCACCACCACCACAATAACGGCTGACCTAGTAACACATTCGTGTTTGACATCCAATAGTGCCAATACATATACTGTGGCATGATATACAGAAGTGGATGCAAGGCAGTAGATCGTAATCGGGAAGGAAAACCACTATAACCATAGGTGATGGTGTTCATTACCGTGAAGTTCCTCACTACTGAAAGTTACTCACATTTTTCATCCCCGTTTTACGAACCCTAGTAACCTCCTAGCAAATGCGGCAGCAGCACTGATCTTCGGACTGTTCACTGTTTTGGTGTACCTGTTAATAATCTGAGTTCGATTGGCTAATTGTCGACTGATCCGATGGTCTTGCCTGTTGTCCCGCTCCCTGGGCTGGTCGACCGGGTGGACCTCTTGTACTCTGAAGCCTGCATGGGGTAGTCCAAGGTCAGTTCCTTATTTGTGAATAATGAACGCGCATTTTCTCTCAAACTCCAGCTTGGCGGTCTCGCACCCACATACATATTAAGACGACACTCGATTGGGGCTCTGCCAAGCACCTGTAGCAATAATATATCATCACTCACGGTGCGGGTTCCATCGTATCTCAGTACAACGATCGTCTGGGTGGGTGTGTTTACACTTGGGCGTAACTTGAGCGGTGACAATGGGGTTACTAACAAGGTTGTGTCCAGGGTCCCACGCATCCCACGTAGGGCGCTGGTCCGGGCGTTGGACGTACAGGCACACAAAGCGCTTACTGTAGACCTGCCTATTGCAGGGCAAATCCCTGTGACACGGGGGACTTCTTATTTCGGCTCTTATTTAGACCCTTCACGGCGCTCCGTATCTCCTGACTTTGCGCAGTCCACAGCTTTCGAAGCGTTATTTGAAATATCCCCAGAAGACCAACTGTACATTACACACAGTGACCTTGCTTGCTCCATTTTGTTCGCAAAGAAAGACCTGATACCTCTGGCTAAGCCAAAGTTGAAACTACATCCACCTCCGTTCCCTACACAAAGGTATCCATTCCATGGAGCGGAGCGATCGCCTCAAGGCGTGTGTACCAGCTGCTGGCGCTCTTAGATCAGTCAGCAGCAAAGAGCCCCCACGAGGCGTCATTATGAAGATGACTCACCACCCCAATGTTGCTGCGGCACACGCGCCAACTAGGGAAGGAATACCGTAGCTCCCACACCGTCGTGTGTTCCCCCGTCTAAACCTTCCCGCGAATGTAGGATCCAGACTCGTAGATCTCTGCCCCTCCTCAAGGGCTCGGGGGAGTCACCCAAGGTGTAATGCACGACACTGCTCGTGAGTCTTGCACGTTATTCGAGCGTCTAATTGTAATGACTGAACTCACTGAATTGTCACAGTAACGGCTGGGACAACAAAAACCCCGTCAAACCGAGCAAGTGCTGTTGAGCAGGCGAAGGTTCAAAACAGCCCGATTCTGAAGGCCCTGTGGCGTTGAAGCCGCGTCCTTCAAGTTGCGCGTATCCCAGTCGTCGGGTTGAAACTTGTCGTCGCCGATCGCACGAAGACCAACAGGTCGAGACTAAACTATGACTGAGACCTAGACGAGGTGCATCAATGATAATCTAGGGATGTCCCACACAAATCGGCGGCGTGAAGGACGTCTCACCAGAGGTAAAGCGAATATGTCACTCTCCTCTCTTACCAGCGCTCCCATCCAGTTGATATATAATCTGGCTTGCTACTCACAAGAATAGTTTAGCTGTATGCCTCCGCGTCTATTGTCGGTCCCTTCAGGGAAAGAACTATTGTAGAGGTTTTCATACCGGATAGTTCGGACACTCGTAAGTCGTATGATATATGCC
>JAKEYF010000275.1:0-75314 GCA_021527775.1 Lactarius sanguifluus
CCGAGTCAAATGCCCGTTGCCCGCAAGTTGCCCACAAGTTAGCCCACAATGGCAACGACAACAGACAGCAACAACACAGTGGACGACGCAGCAGATGACGACAGCGACACGGCGACAGTGGGGGGCAGCGACGTCGCCCACAAGCTGCGCCCACAAGTTGGCCCGCAATGGCAACGACAACAGATAGCAACAACACTGTGGACAACGTAGCAGACGACGGCAGCGGCGGGCAGAGATGACAGGCTTTAATGTACTAATAGATAGTTGTGTTGCATACTTGTTGTATTCTACGAGTACTGTTCCTTGCTCCATAAATAGTACCACAGTGATAATAACCCGGGCCCTCAGTGTCGATACAAGACTGGTTGCGACCGGTTGTAGTCGGTCGCAACCGGTTGGAGAATGTGGTGCGATCTCAGCGACCGCAACCGCACCTCGCTGTGCTGGGCCCCAACCGCAACTGGAAGTCCGGTTGTTTGCGGTCGCGGTCCGGTCCGGTTCTGGCAACTGGACCTGAGAATGCTACACTGACACCATGCCTCAGCGCTACAACACCGACACCAATGCCAGTGAGGTCAACGGGTTCAAAGAGGCATAGGGAGGGGCCTTCATAGTCTACAAGTAGTACAATGACTGTATTAAATATGCATGCTAATCTGAACAAAAAAAACAGACTATGTGCTAGGTATGACAAGGGCCAAGTCCGGAGCGTTCGCGAAGGTGAGAGCCGGTGTGAGTGCAATCGAACGAGGGCGAGAGCGGGAACTGGGATGGGAGTGGAAATGAGACAAGACAAGAACAAGAGGGGCCTGACTTCTGGGATCAGCACGCAAAGTTAAAATGATGGCGACCAGGCGCTGTGTATTCAGCAAGGGTTTAAATACAGAGAATCAGTAGCTACCCCAGACAAGTAAGTAGCAGTAAGAAAGATAGGGAGAAGTGGCATAGGGGAAGTGAACAACGAAACAAGACGATCAAGTCAGACAAATGGTAAGGTATGAACAGGTGAGATGATACAAAGGAGCTGGTGACATGATAGATCTGGGGCCGATGCAGTGAGAATGGGTGTAGAAAGCTTGACATCTTCAAAGGGAGATGGGGGGTGCGACGGAGACGGGATGTTGAGGGACACAAGGCGCGAGGACACGCGGCCAGGCTATGATGGGCTGGGGAGCCTCTTGCAAGGGGAATATGGGTGGCGGCAGTCCATGGCAACAGAAATAGGAGATAACGAACAAGGGGAGAGAGAGAGAGTGTGTGTGTGTGTATGAGATGGATGGAGAGAGGGAAGGGGAAGATGTGGTGATCAATAGCGAGGCGTGACACTGGACCGAGACTGAAAAGACCCAAAAATGAAGTGACAAGGCGGAGATCAAAAAGGTGCCACCCTGCTAAAAGGATCCTGAAGCTTCAGGGAGCAAAAATTAAGGAATTAAGTGTCCATTAACGAGTTTTTTGGGGGGGGTGGTTTCAAAGTTGACCATTATTGGTCAATTATTTACTTCATTATTTCTCACATTAACCCAAAAATGGCGCTAAATTGTGGATTAATGGTCGCTTAATGGGTCCAATAATGGACCAAATTAATGGTACTTTGAAAGACCCTATTATCGGACAATGGCGATAATGGAGACTGATATTGGTCAAAGGCACATGCTCGAAGAGGCGAGGCGAGAACAGTGATGCACAAGTAAAGGGGAAGGCTTTAAGACAAGGCAGAGCAGGGTTCCCAAGATACAAAGCTGGTATTGCTAAGTAAATCAAGTCTGAGGACTTGAGTATGAAGACAAGCCTGGTATATATATACATAAGGTTCATACTCAGCTAAGTCCGCTCTATCTGGGATCAGGGTCCGTGCACAGTCATGGAACCTACCAGAAGGTCACATGCATGTTGCGCCATCGTTCGTCATCGTTCTAGGTCAGTCTAGACTCCAGTCATGTGATCATACCGTCATGAGTCCAGACTCTTCCTGAAGGTCTTCCTAGCGCTCCGTAAGGTCCCGCTAGTGGTGTCTGAGCCATCAGGAGTCTCCGCCCGGCTTGGTGGTTCCTCCGGCCCACGTCTCGTAGCGTCGGCGGTCGGGATTCATAACAAATATAGCACTTTGGTGGAAGGAACGTGATGGGTGCATCTGTAAATGCAATTAGGTGTTCGGAGTGTTCAGAGCTGTTCAGAGTGTCCTTGCATCAGGAAAAACTGGATTCCAAAAATTTTCACAAATTTCTGAAATTTGGTAAGATTTGTTGAAATGTGGTATATTTGTAACAATATTTCCAATTTTCAGCGATTTCCCAATTTTGACAAATTTGGTAATATAAAAACCTCCCTCCAAATATCCAGTAATATTTTGTAAAATCTGACCAAATATTGGCATAAATGGACATATATTCAGTATATTTTAGGTGAATGTGTCCAAAATTACATGATTTACATCACATTTCAGTGCAGACAATCATTCAAGTCAACCGTGGTTTAATTCACAAACAATAATATATTTGTTACTACTAAGACATACAGGTACAATCTAACTAATATAACTAATATGAGCGGCACACAGTGTTGGGGTGGCGTGGCAGTGTGGCGACGCTGTGGTCTTGTGTCCATGTTGGGGGTGGTGGTCGTGGCGGGTCGGCGTAGTGGTGAGTCGGCGCGGCGGTGGGTCGACGTGGCGGTGGGTCGGCGTGGCGGTGAGTTGGCGTGGCGGTGAGTCGGTGGCGCTGTGGTCTTGCGTCCACGTCGGGGGTGGTGGTCGTGGCGGGTCGGCGTGGCGGTGGGTCAGCGTGGCGGTGAGTTGGCATGGCGGTGAGTCGGCGTGGTCTGGTGTGCCTTGTTGGGGGTGGCGTGGCGTGGGCAGTGGGTCTTGCGTGGCGTGTGGGACGGCGTGGTGGTAGGTTGGTGGTAGCGGTGGCGGGGTCCGCGCCATGTCGGGGTGGCCATGGAAACACAATGATGGGCAGAAAATGTAAGTAAAATACGAGAAGCGGGGAGGAAATAGGGGGGATGACTCACGCAGTGGGGTCTTGCGTTCCGCGTTGGAGCAGCATGGTGGCAGGTTGGCGGTCGAGGTCTTGTATGCCGTGGGGGTAGGTTGCGGGTTGCGGGGCGCGTGGTGTTGCAGTGACATGGCAGGAAAAACAGCTGCGACATTAGTAAGAAACGAATGAGGCCAAAAAAAAAACATATCTTGATGCACTGGGACAAAGCCCAGTGCGTCATCACTGCGTCTTCATGGCCATAAGTGATGGGAGAGGGGATTGAAAGGGTGAGTCTGGCGTGGTTGGACGAGGGATGGAAATGGGAGGAAATGGGAGGAGTAAAGCAAGAGCCAGGACGGTGCGACTTGTTGAAAGAAAATCGTGTCGAGCGGAGGCTTAATCTATGGCGTGGGAAGGTGTGTCTTTGACACGTGAACGCGTGAACACTCCACCCATTTCTTCTCAATGCTCTCCTGCGGGGTTTTTTCTTTACTTTATTTACCACATGCTGTTCTTACACGCGGATCACCCCCACGGCCAAGATGGAAGACGGGCTGACGAGCTGGGCTTCGGCCCAGTGCATAGGATATGTTTTTTTTTTGTTTTTTTTTTCCTTTCAAGTTCCATTGCAGGTCATTGCTGCCTTGTGCAGGCCTCCCTCTCCGCTCGTCCCCGTCCCGACACGCTGCCCGACATGGCTCGCAAATCCCTGCCATGTCACCCCAACACCACGCACAAGACCCCGCAACCACCAACCCACCCCGACACGACGCGCAAGACCCCACCGCCAACCTGCCGCCACGCCGTCTCAACACGGTACGCAACGCCCCGCCACCACCGACCCCCACACCACCGCCAACGCACCGCCATGCCGCCCCAACACGGCACGCAAGACCACACCCCACGCTGACTCCCACCACGCCGCCCCAACACGGATGCAAGGCCCCGTCACTGCCGACCCACCATGCCACCCCAACACGGCATGCAAGACCCCGCCGTCGCCAACCTGTCTTCATGCCACCCCGACACGGATGCAAGGCCCCGTCACCGCCGACCCTCCACACCGTCCCAACACGGCGCGCAAGACCCGTCGTCACGCCACCCCGACACGGCATGCAAGACCCATCGTCACGCCGCCCCGACACGGATACAAGGCCCCATCACCACCGACCCGCCACACCGCCCCAACACAGCGCGCAAGACCCCGCCATCACCAACCCATCGTCACGCCGCCCCGACATGGACGCAAGACCCACCGCTGACTTGCCACACCCCCCAACACGGCGCGCAACTATGTTAATTTAATTAGATTATAGTTGCATGTACCCTTGTTAGTTACAATATATCATTGTTTTGTTAATGCAGCTACTGTTGACTGAATAATTGTTTGCACTGAAATATGTGATGTAAATTATGTAATTTTGGACACATTCACCTATAACACACTGAACATATGTCCATTTATACAGATATTTGGCAATATTTCACAAAATATATTAGGGGGGATGTTTTATCTTAAAAAAATTTAAAATTCCAGAAAATCAGAAAGATTTTTCATTTCTCAACATATATTACCATTTTTCAGAAATTTGTGAGAATTTGTGAACATTTCAGGATATGTTTTTTCCTGATGTGAACAGCTCTGAACAGCTCTGAACACCTACTGCAATTACAGATGTGCATCAAAAAACCTCCTGGTGGAAGGAAAAAGCTACCATCAAGTATTCCTTCTCTACCTTTGCACACGAAGTTTCCTGATTTTCTGATTTTCCAATTTCCGATTTTAGCATGCTGGCTCCAGATCCATGTTTTGTGACTGTGGACTCTGCGCTCCCCCTCACACTGTATAATGGATCGGTTATTGATATATTGGACCCTCATTTCTCTTCCCTTTTTGCCGCAGACACATTACTACCCCTTTTTGGGTGTGCCCATTGGGCTCGTGTCGTGCATCTTGTCAGATGCTCCCCTTTACATTGTCCTCCATGTGCACACACATGGGAACATATCGTCTTTGGGATCTACGGCCTAGGAAATGATATTTTATCCTCTCTGATTTTATCTTTTACTCCCTGTTGGCACTGGTAGCTATCGCATGGCCTGGTGTCACCTTTGTCATCAGCTTTGCCCATCAGCTTTGCCTTTGACTTTGCACCCGGCCCATCATGCTCCTTGGCGTGCTCCTTTATGGGTTATCTCTTTGAGCTATCACAATGCCCGGTGTCATCTTTGTCATCAGCTTTGCTCTATTGGCCTTTGCCTATGACCTTTGCGCCCAGGGCTGCGCACTCCCCTTTCAATTCTCCCCCTCGCGCAGCACATCAGGTGTGACCACAAAGTCCTCTGGAGGGGTGTCTAGGGATAGAGAGTTTCGGAGGGTAGGTCCTTTTTGCGGTCTTAGGTCCATCTTTATGGCCATTTTTTCCGCTTCTATAACTGACAATGCTCCTGACTATTTTCAGGTATATATCACTGTCTTTCCTTCTTTTGCAGGGGTTCTTCCTCAACACTATCGGGTCTTTGCCCATACGTGGAAGAACTGTTGTGCTATCGGGTCAGGTTCTGCCACAGCCTGTGCACATCCATTAGGTGTGTTATCTTCTCCCCATGGGAGTACATCTTTATTTTTCTGCGTTCACGGCCTATTTTTGGTCCGTCTTCGCAGTTCCCGACTATTTCAGGTATGTTATTGTCTCCTCATGGGAGGTACTTTTCCTCTACACAATCGGGTCAGATTGTCAACAGTTTGTCAACACTGCCCATGCGTGGGAACTTCATTACTCTTCCTCTACGCTATTGGGTCTGGCTTCGCCTTTGCCCGTGTGCAGGAGAATTCTTTCAGGTCAGCAGTCTCTTTGGCTACCACCTGTGCATGGTCACACTTTACCATCCTTCCTCTACACTATCAGGTTTGGCAGTGCCATTGCCCATGCACAGGAGAATAGTCATGTGCTCACTATTGGGTCAGTGCTCTCACTGCCTGTGCGTCCCTTTGGCTCTTTGGCTCGTTAGGTATGTCACTTTGTGCTCACAGACTCCGTGACAATGCTCATGTGATATCTGTGTTCATATCTTCGACCACATTCACTGGGATGTGAGGGGTGTTACCTCCTCCTCCTCAGTCTTTTCAGTTACGGCCTATGCCTCATTATCAGGTGTTCATGTCCTGGCTGTATTCTCTGGTAAGCCTTTTATTCTTTTATTACAACTCACCTTTCATTTATCATCAACAGTCTCGATTCGTGGCTCCGATCTGGCCGTACTTTTCAACTGTGATCAATATTTCCAGTTCATTCGCCTGTCTGCTTGTCATCTGCAGCAGCGTCACTTTCATACCATCTGCGGCCACTTATTCAGCCGCAATCGCTGGGGTGTGAGGAGTTCCATCTCCTCCCCCTCAGGATCTTCAATTATGGCTCCGCCGTAATATTCGGCATTCCTCTCGTCCTACCAGTGTGGCATCATCGACAGCATCACTTTTCATAACGTCTGCCATTTGCACCATCAACTTTTATGCTGCCGCCACTTTTCGACCTCATTCATTGCCATCTCATTACCCCACTTCTGGGCACGTATGGCAAAGACTTCATATGGGTCTTGCTACCTTTTATGGTGCATTCATAGTGATTTGAGGTCCGGTCCGGTCCGGTCATTTGCACCAGATGTTGTGCAACCAGACCAGGACCGGTTGCCACAAATGGGAATTTCACAAAGACCGGACCGAGACTGCAGCCAACCAGTCTATGTCGGTCCGGTCGCAGCAAAATACCCGGTTTCAACCAGTCTTTCTCGAGACCAGTCGACAACCAGTCTCAACTGGTTTTTTTGTGGTTGCAACCGGTTCTGAGTCTAACTATAGGTGACCTGAGTGCTTTGGTGAGGCGTGCCAGTTGCTGATTCATCATCGGATGACAACTTCTGCCACACACAGCCTCAACATTTCTGCAATCCAGCTATGTTCTTTTTCTTCATCCTCTTACTGAATGTTTTTTTTTCTTCTCTAGATTGTTTTCGGCGTTGCCTCCACCTCACCAGTGCAAGACTGTCCGGCATGCAAGAATGATGCCACGGCACTACGACAGCGACACGGCCCTGGAGCGCTACGATGGCGACACGGCCCTGGAGCGCTATGATGGCGACACGGCCCTGTTGCGCTGCGACAGCAGCAAGGGCCCTGTTGCGCTATGATGGCGACATGGCCCTGTTGCACTATGACAGCGACTCAGACCCATTGCCTACGACGGCAACACAGTGCCATGGTGCCATTACGCTGCGACAGCAACATGGTGCCATGACGCTGCGACAGTGACATGGTGCCATGACGCTGTGACAGCGACACGGTGCCATTGCACTGCGACAGCGACATAGCGCCGTTGCGCTACGACGAGGACATGGTACTGTTGCGCTGCAACAGCGGCTCAGCGCCGTTGCGCGACGATGGTGACTCTGCGCTGGAACCCTACGACTTCGACTTGTCGCTGCAGCAACACAACGCTGCGGCGCTACGACACCGACGTGGCGCCACAACATTGACACAGTGCAGCGACACCGCGACGTTGATGCAGCACAGTGACACTGCAACATCGACACCGTGCAGTGACACCGCGACATTGACGCAGCGCAGAGACACCGCGGCATCAACACCATCCAGGGACACCGCGACGTCAACATGCACAGCGACACCGCGACGTTGACGCAGCACAGCGACACTGCAACATCGACACCGCGCAGCGACACCGCGACATCAATGCGGCGCAGCGACACTGCGGCATCGACACCATCCAGGGACACCGCGACGTCAACGCGCGCAGTGACACCGCGACATCAACACAGCGCAGCGACATCATGGTGTCGACGCAGCACCAAGACACAAACACGACACGGTGCAGCAACACCACGATGTCAACGCGGCACAGCGACATCATGGTGTCAACACAGCACCGAGACACGAACACAACGCGGTGCAGCGACACCACGATGTCGACGTGGCACCGAGACACGAACACAACGCGGTGCAGCGACACGGCACTGATAAATTCTTAGATTACGAGTAGTAGTAGTACAGTAACAACTAATATATTGTGCACAATAATACTGTCTGAATGTGTGAACATAATCTTGGTTGGTTGCTGTGAAGACCAGTTTCAACCGGTTTTTTTTTGGTTGCAGAATGTTCGCTGAAAATGGGCAACTGCAACTGGGCTAGTTCCAAAAAGGGTGCAACTGCAACCGATGGTCCAGTTGCACACTGGTCTGGTCCGGTTGGGTCCCGGTCTTTTTCCGGTCCTATGGACTGGACCTTAAAACACTATGCATTCATCATACACATCTTGGCACTGTGGCTGACTTAATGATATGGCAGGGATAGGTATTATACCGCTCATCTCACGAGTCAACATCGGGCTCGGATCTCCCTATCACCACAAGCTACTCACACAAGTTGGCATCTGCATAGACCCATCCTAGGTTGCTCGCGCAAATTGGCGAGTCAATCAAGACATTCATTGTTTTCAGCACAGCATTTATCAAGCCATCACTGCGTCAAGTCATCAAGTCATTTGCGTGGCACACAGATTGCCTACATTGCCAGCATTTTGGCTAGTGTTTGGAAGTCCAGTCTCAAGACTGGAAAAAGACTGAGACTGGACCAGACCGGGACCAATCAGGACCAGAAATTAGTAAGACTGGTGAAGACCGCTAACCACGGTCTGGTCTCGGTCTTGTCACGTTTTCAAAATCCATTAGACCGATGAAAGACCAGTCTTGACTGGGCTCAACCAGTCTTTTCGATTCTTGCCATTCACTCATTCTGACTTTTTCTTTTCTCTCCCCATCATCTCATCTCACTAAGGTAGGGGACATCAGGAACCCGCGACCTTTACATAAGCTTTTACCGTCCTCATTGTTGTCTGATCTCCTCCCTTGCTCATCACAAAGGGCAAAATGTAAAATAGGAGAATTGAAGGGATTGATGTCAGCTTTCAGCCTCTTTTTTTTTTTTGAAAAATATTTTCATTTGAATGAAAAAACGCATGAACAATCCTTTTTTATTAAAACACAATTTTTCAGTGTTTAGAGTTGATCTAAGCCAACTTGTTGAAACTGGGCAAAAAGTCATGGCCAGTAAAAGTCACGTGCATGCATTAGTAATGCTTACCAAGATGGGCTTTACCACTACTCTTCGTCACTTTCCTGTGCTCTTTAAGTGCTCCGGACTCTCCCATTGCGCTTTAGCACTGCACTCCCTTGTTCCCCTGCTATCTTTTCCTTAGCCCACCTTCCCTAGTATATAGCCCATGTAATTACTATGTCCCAAAAAATGGGAACACATTATAATTATTATAAGTGAACACAAATGTTATAAGGTGATTATAATGTATATATAATACATTTATAAACACATTATAACGACCTATAATCACCTTATAACATTTGTGTTCATTATAATGTGTTCCCATTTTTTCCGACATACCTTTGCAACCAAGCAGAAGCAATAGTAGACTTCCCCCATGAGACTTTGGACTTTTGAGCTCAGTGCAGCTCCCCCTTTGTGTTTCTCAGTGTGCTGCACTCATGTGCAGCCCTAGAAACTCAAGCGCAACGCATTCCCGACCCAGGCAGCCATCTATACGAAGTGTTGTGCTGTGCCAAAGCATGCGCAACCACTTCTGATCACTTGCAACCACCTGACCCTCAGGCTCTGTGTAGCCTCTCCCAACCTTGCTGCACTTGCGTGCGGCCTTAGCCCCTCAATGCCAACATGTCCCCGATTGCTGTGGACCTATATATGACAGCTCACACACCGCAGAGGCCTGTACAACATTTTTTGGCGCTTCACAGCCCACTAATTTAAATCCTGGATCAAAAAAAAAAAACTAACCTGGCCACCGTGGCCACTTATATAATCAAAATGTAATTATAACCCTAGGGTTAGGGATTACTTAAGGGTCATGGGTTCCTGATGTCCCCTACCTTAGATCTCGCTTCTCGTCGCTCTTTTTCTATGTCATCAATGATGCCAGCAGCCACTTTGGATCACTAGTGCTGACACATGACATCAACCAACATGTCGACTGCATTGTACTGGCCCTCAAACAAGCTAAGCTATTTGTTTCCTTCTCCTTTTACTAACTGTTTTTTCCTCTCTAGGTTTTTTAATAGGTTCTCACCACCTCACCAGGTGCAAGCCCATGGTGCCACAATGACGCTACAACAGCAATACAGCGCCATCATGCTATGACAGCAACACGGTGCCGCAGCAAGATGGCACCCTGGTGCTGTGACACCAACATGTCGCCCTGGTGCTTTGACACCGACACAGCACTGTCACGCTATGACACCGACCCACAACAACATGGCGCCCTGGTGCTGTGACACCAACACGGCACATGCTACGATACTGCTGCAGCAACACAGCACCATCACGCTATGACACCAAAGTGGCACCGAGGTTCCACGATACCGACTTGGTGCCACAGCAACATGGCGCTGGTGCTGCGACACCAACACCAACACTGACGCAGCACCACAGCAATATGGCACTGCAACACTGACACGGCACCGAGATGCCACAACAACACGGTGCCTGTAACGCCACCACAGGGGCGTTAAGTACGACGTGTACTTCGGTTAAGTCACGGACGGTAACGGGACGGGAGTAAGTCAGTTACGACTTAGTTCGATGGTGAACAAGTACCACTTGGCCTCCGTGGACACAAGGGTAATAGCAAGGATAGGCTCAAGCGCAACGGCGAGCGAAACAGGGGAGTCAAGCGAAAGTGCGACTCAAAGGGTCGGTTCGTGAGAATAGACAGCGGTGTGGTATTACACAAGAAGTCAAGTCTACCGTACAAGCTAGGTAGCGTGAGACTTATATACTAGTACACGATGTTTGTCAGAGACAAACATATGGCGTGATCCTAGGATCCGGGTCCTAAAGAGCGAACAAAGGGATAGTATGAAAAGAGAACAAGG
The DNA here is from genome assembly GCA_021527775.1 of Lactarius sanguifluus. Lineage (NCBI taxonomy): Eukaryota > Fungi > Basidiomycota > Agaricomycetes > Russulales > Russulaceae > Lactarius > Lactarius sanguifluus. Next base: position 10,953 of record JAKEYF010000275.1, read on the forward strand.
GAATCCCGTGGGACGACACGTGGATCAGAAGTCGTCAGCGGGTTCTGGAAGTCGCACCATGGGGCGTCGTAACGGTCATGCGCTAGGCGCGAGATAAGGGCCGAGGCACGGATCGAAGCGGATCGTATCATAAAAGTACAATGGAAAGTCGGCACAGAATATGAGTCACGGGGCGCGATAGGAAGAAGGAAAGAGTAGGGGAAAAATCGTAACATTACCCCCCCTTCAGACTCGAAGTCGCCACGACTTCGACTAGTCGCTAGTGTAGTAGCAGTCCTCTTCTGGTATAACAGTAGCGGGATCAGGAGAGGGGGAACGGGGACACGTGTGAGATCGTAAGAACATGTGGTGTCCCCTTCGGCCACACTTATGGCACCCCTCATACTGCGGGCAGTCGATCTCGTCGTGCGTTGCCTTCCAGTCGAGGCACTTCCCACACCAACGGGTGCGTGGCGTGGGATTCTCGTACCAGGCGGACATCGGGGAAAGTCGCCTTATGAGGCAGACATCCACGCGGTGGGCGAGACTGCCACACCACTGGCATGCGTCCCGTCGCCCTCGCTCGGGGCAGTCTCTGACGAGGTGGTCCTTAGACCGACACTCGTAACACCTGCGACGACGCGTGCTGCCTTCCCCTTGAAGGCGCGGCATCTTGCTAGGTCCTCCTGCGCGTGGTGGTAAGGGCATCTTGTCCGCGCTGTCGGCGCGGAGCTCAGATGAATGGCGGGGGCGAGTGGGTTTCGTCATTAGCTCCACGTATCGGTCGCTAATGAGTGGGATGATTCGGGCGTACTGTAACCTCTTCCGTACGCTTGACATGTTCATGTCGAGGTGGAACTGGTCCTTTGACGCCTCGGCCTCCAGTCTGCGAAGGTCATCCCGGCGCACCTTGAGCGCGTCTCGTGCCTCAAGGCAGGTGCGCAGGCGGGAGACATCTGCGTGGAGTGCGGGGTAGTGGAGGGAAGAGATTACCTCATCGATTACGATGTGGCGAGGGTCGTGAGGGTGGAATAAGTCCACCTGCTGGTCCGTGACGTGTTGTGGAAGCTGGTTAGCTTGGACAGTGCGCAGGTAGACGGATGTGACGTAGCAAGGTTCCCCCTTGCCCATGGTGCCTACGACCTCCTGATAGTCTTTCCGGTAATAAATATACCGGGCCACCTCCTTCTTCCCCGGCTCTCCAATCATAAGCGGGTGGAAACGCGGGGAAGTGGGGTCGTTAAAGAAATAGGGGATGCCTGGCTCCCCTGACTTGTCCTCCTCTTTATCGTCAAGGAGGGCGTAGCGGCGGTCAGGGACTGCGAGCTCTACTGTAGGGCGAGGGGTGAACATGTGGTCGATACCAGGCGGGAATGGGGGTAGTGGGAGGCTGGGTTGGTGGAGCGAGCTCAACGCAGGCGGGGAAACAAGTGGGGGTGGAGACGTTGGCTCGGGGGATTCTGGCGACTCAGCCGGTTCAGCAATAGTGGGTAGGGAGTTTTTGGGATCAAGTGTGAACTCCGGCAGAGGGTCCGGAGTCACGATGCGCGAGTAGGGGGTGTAGGCGTTGGGTCCCATAACCGGGATACCAGCCTCTTGAGACGGTATGGTCAAGTTTTCGAGAATGATCTGAGATGGGGGATGGACGGGCACAGTGGAGACGACAGGTGTATCAGACATGAGGTTTCTGGGGATGATCATAGGTGACAAGAGTGGGTGAAGGGGGTGCGTCTTTTATATCTTTCGTCCAGCCCCTTCGGCGGTAGGATTTTGCCGATAGAATTCGGCGATTAGGTCAGGTGCGTGGCGGACGTTATCAAGTGGTTCCCACGAGCTGTCACTCATGGGAAATCCCTTCCACTGGATCAGGAATTGAAGTTTGCGCCCTCGGCCATGAAGGCGAGATTGTAACACGCGCTCCACTTCAAACTCTTCTTCTCCTTCGATAAGGTCAGGTGGGGGTCGCATGAAGTTAGCTCCGTGGAGTTCCATCTCCTTGTATGGCATAAGGAGGTTCGCGTGGAACACAGGATGTATCTTCCACGTCTTCGGAAGATCTAGTTCGTAGGAGACCGCCGATAAGACTTTCTTGATTCGGAACGGTCCGTGGCGTTTTGGTGTGAGCTTTGCGGTGGGGTAGAAGGTCCGGAGGTTCGTCCCCTCCAACCACACTTGAGCGCCTTCCAGGTAAGGTATGAAGCACGTCTTCCCCCTCTTCGCCATAAGCTCTTGCGTGTGCTTGATGCAGTCTTGCGCGTGTTGGCGTCTATCCCCCATTTCTTCCAGTCGTTGATCAACAGACGGAGTTGATGTGGGTTTTGACGTCCACATGGTACGTGGTTCCCATCCCATGATCAACGAGAATGGGGAATGCTTGGTTGTGGCGTTTGGCCATGAGTTGTGCGCGAATTGTGCCACTGGGAGTGCCTCCGCCCAGTTATCCTGTTGCACATTACTCCAGTGGCAAAGATATTGTTCCAACCACTGGTTGGTCCGCTCCGACTGTCCATCCGTCTGCGGATGATATGCGGAGGAGATGTTCTGACGGATCCCCAGCGTCTTACACAAGTCCTTCATGAAGGCGGACGTGAAGCGCGGGTCTCGATCTGTGATCATCTTTCGGGGGATGCTGTAGTGCGGGTAAACGTGGTGGAGATAAAGTCGCGCCACTCCTTCTGCGGTAATTGTCTCGTTACATGGGATGAAGATGGCCGCTTTTGAACAATCGTGGTCGGTGATGGTGAGAATGGAGTCATATCCATTTGACGGGGGTAGCTTTGTGATGAAGTCCATTGTTACGACTTCAAATGGTTCAGCGTCGGGGTCGGTGGTGATGGGGAAAAGGTGTGGTTTTTGTCGGTGGGGGTTGATCTTGTTGGCTTGGCACGTTGCACAGCCTTTGACATAGTCTTCCACGTCCTTTCGCATGTTCGGCCACCAGTAGTCACGTCGCACCAACTCTAGCGTGTTTGCGATTCCTGGATGGCCCATGCTCGGCATGTCGTGGAAAAAGGTAATTACCCCCCGCTTACAATCGTTGTCGCCCACGACAACGAGAGCGTCTCCTTTCCACCAGAGTCCTTGGTGCTTTTTCAGGTTGTGGGGTTCGACCCACGCGAGGACGGCTTTCTCGTCCATGTTTTGCGCTATTTGTGTCCAGATGTCCATGTCGTGCATTGACATCTGGGTCGCGCGTATAAATCGGTCAGCGGGGAGGACAATGACATCGTTGTTGTCCTCCTCGTTGGGCTCATAGTCAGCTCGTCGCGAGAGGGCGTCCGCGCGACCGTTTTTTATACCAGGTACGTGCTTCAGTGCGAAGTTGTACTCTGATAACTCCAAAAACTCGCGTGCCACTCTTCGGCTGATCTTTCGGGGGTCTTTCCAATACTGCAGATTGGCATGGTCGGTGTGGATGATAATTTTGTGAGGGGAGCCGACCAGGTAGGTACGCCAGGCTCGTAGCACCTTGACTACTGCTAGTAGCTCCCTGTCGTAGATGTCGTAGTTGTGTTCCGCTTCCGTTAGTGACTCAGAGTGGAACGCCACTGGGTGCATGCGTTGATCAGGTCCTAACTGATTAAGTACTGCCCCAAGGGCCACGTTGGACGCGTCTACTTCGAGCTCAAATGGTTTCGTGAGGTTGGGGAAAAGGAGCGTAGGTTCTCGGCCAATGCTTCGTCTGATATTATCGAACGCATCCTGCTGGTCCTGGTCCCAACGCCAGGGGGTATCTTTCTTTGTGAGGTCGTGTAGCGGGCGGGCGAGGGTGGAGAATCCTCGGATAAACCGCCTATAGAAGTTACAGAAGCCGAGGAAGGCGCGCACTTCCCTGAGGCTTTTCGGGGCTGGCCATTCCAGGATTCCCCGTACCTTAACGGGATCCATCCGGACGTTCCCGTGCCCGATGATGAGCCCGAGGTATTCGATTTCTAACACCTTGAACTCGCACTTCTCTGGTTTCACGTATAGGTCGTGCTCTTCGCAGAGGCGCAGTACCTCATGCAGCACATTTTGGTGTTGGGCGTGGTCGAGGGTGGTGGCGATTAGGATGTCATCCATATAGACGATCACAAGCCCAAGCAGGATAAGGTCTCGGAAGATGTAATCCATCATCGCTTGGAAGGTCGACGGGGAGTTGGTAAGGCCAAAGTACATGACCAGGGGTTCGAATAATCCCCGGTTTGTTTTAAATGCTGCCTTGTGCTCGTCTCCCGGTTTGACCCGCACGTTGTTGTAGCCCCATCTGATGTCGAGCTTGGAGAACAATCGGGCTCCTCGTATGCGGTCGATGAGTTCGGGGATAAGGGGAAGGGGGTAGTGGTTTCGGACGGTGATCTCGTTCAACCGCCTGTAGTCTTGGACGGGTCTCAGCTTCCCATCTTTCTTCTTGATAAAGAAGAATGGTGATGCGTAAGCGGACTTGGAGGGTCTGATATACCCTTTGTCAAGCTGCTCCGTAAGGAACGTGGTGAGCGCTTCCTCTTCGTTCTGTGTCAGCGGGTACACTTTACAGTCTAATGCTGGCGGAGCGTTCGGTAGGAGGTCGATGGCATGGTCCCACACTCGTGAGGGAGGGAATCGGTGGGACGCTTCCTCACTGAACACTTTATTGTGCCGTCGGTACTCCGCAGGCACCATTTCTTCGAATGTGCGTTCGGGTCGCCTTGCCACCTCGCGCTGGGCTAACTCTGAGGCGGTCGTTGTTTTTCGTAGGAATGTGATGCAGGGGTCCCGCTCATCATCCATGAGCTGTTCCCACGCCTCCTCGTCAAGTTCATACGTCTCCAACGCCCTTATGGATGCTTCCATAGGCGTGGCTTCGTCTGACAGATGAAGGCTGGAAATAACGACCGGTTGAAACTCCTCGTTCAACGTCGCTTCTCCCCATCGTATCTTCGGCTTGAAGGCTGTGAACCAGGGGTACCCGAGGATCACTTCGTCTCTTCCTAAGTTCGTGATTAGGAAACGAAGCGTCTTGGTCTCCTTCCCTGTTCTTACGGTGAGATCGGTGTACTGCGTGATCTCTCCGTCCTGGTTGTTCATCCCATCTACGTTCCAAATGCGGATGGGATGCGAGACGTTTCAGGTGGATATCTGTAGTCGTTTGAGCAGTGTCGAACAAATGAAATTGTCGGTTGCTCCTGAGTCCACTAGGACTTGTCGTTCGGCCATCGTGTGTGCAGATTTAAACAGAACTGGGATTCACATGGATCGATATCTGCTAGTGTACACGTTTAGATTTAACGCTCTAGCCCAGGCCGCCGGGTTCAAGCGTCGGGAAAACCCTCCTTCCCGAATAGTTTGTCCACCATGAGGTCCCTGACCTCCTGAGTCTGCACTTTCATCGCAGCGATCTGCGCATCCGCCTGTTCTTCATTCGAAAGTACGCGATTAGAAGATACGGCAACAGTAGTGATGGTGGGAGTTGGTACATCTGGAGTCGGGGTAAAGGAGGGGGATCCGAAGGAGGAGGCAGTAGCTGCACGCGTTCCCTTTTGTGGGCAGTTACGCGACATGTGCCCTTGAGCACGACATCTAAAACATCGTCCCTCCTTCTGAAGCTGGGCCCGGTCTCCGTCAGTAAGTGCCACGGAGGCTCGGGCACATCCAACATCCATGGCGTTCGGGTTTCGATTCTGATTGAGGGCCTGGACCCACTGCTCTCAGCTGTGTCCGCCCTTCTTTCCACGCTGGGGTTTGTTCTTTCCCAGGCGGTCCTTTAAAACAAGGTATTCAGCCTGCTGTAGACGAGCGGCTGCTTTCCAATCATCCCATGTGATCGGATGTTGGAAGCGTGTGGCGTTGATTACTAACTGGTTCGGGAGCCCATCCTGGAACATTTCCAGGGTCGTGGCTTCATCGGGGTTATACCCGGCTTTGTGGACTAGGTTGGAGAATGTAGCCATGTAGGTGTCGATATCTTCGCCCTTCATGGTCAGAGTCTGTAAACTCTTCTGGGCTTTCGTTCATTCCGCTGTATCGGTATACGATTGCATGAACCGATCACGGACGGTGTTCCACAGGTTCATCTCAGTCATTAGGACGCCTGTGTTTCGCTGGTCCTCAAGCCAAGCGAACTGCTCTGTGACCCGATCGTCGACAAGGGGTCCGCAGATGTATGAAAGAAAGGTCATCGCATGGGGGTAGGGGATAGCGAGCTGGTCGACAGTGGGGTTCATTTCTCGGTATAAGTTGAACGCAAGCATGAACTGCTTGCTTTTCTCTCGGTCTCCGTTGAACTCGGGGGGTGGGTTCCCCCCTAAGCGTCCGTGTCCTCCAGGTGCGGGCGGGATCGCGGCTGGTGCGGCTCTGGCGGGGGGAATAGGAGCACCACCTGCTCCACCGCCCCCACCTCCTCCGCCACCTGCGCCGCCTCCTCCACTGCCTGGCGCACCTCCTCCACTAGCGCCGCCACCCGGGAGACCTCCTCCAGGAGCTGCGCTTCCGCCTCCAGGAGCCGCTGCTCCACCTGACGGGCCGCCGCTAGGAGCGCCTCCACTACCAGAAGGAGCTGGTCCTCCGCTGGTAAGGGTTGTGCTGGCCGAGGCATGGGTTTGTGACATGGACTGGGGTGTAGGTTGGGAACCGGGTAGTTCCGGGGGGTTTACGAAGAGGGAGGGGGTAAACGTGGTTGTTGGCACCGAGACACTAGGTGAATTATCGGGGTCGGAGTCAATGTCAATCCCTTTCGGGTTATGACTCTTTAATGGTCCAACGTTCAACTCAAGCGGTACTGGTTTGATAGTGTACCAGCTTCGTTCGTTCGGCGAGTAATCGATGTAAGCCCAGAGACGTTTGTCCTCTAGGTAATGGATCTGGTGATACTCTTTCTTTGTCGGGTTGAAGATATAATATCCTTCAACACCGTTGATTTCTGCCCAGACAGCTGCTCCTTTGATACGATCAGAGAGTTCGTCGGTTGTAAACCGAGTGATATATTCTGGGTGGAACGCGGATCTGGCGCGACTAGACGTTGCCACTGTGAGAGACTTGACTTAATGTAACGCCACCACAGGGGCGTTAAGTACGACGTGTACTTCGGTTAAGTCACGGACGGTAACAGGACGGGAGTAAGTCAGTTACGACTTAGTTCGATGGTGAACAAGTACCACTTGGCCTCCGTGGACACAAGGGTAATAGCAAGGATAGGCTCAAGCGCAACGGCGAGCGAAACAGGGGAGTCAAGCGAAAGTGCGACTCAAAGGGTCGGTTCGTGAGAATAGACAGCGGTGTGGTATTACACAAGAAGTCAAGTCTACCGTACAAGCTAGGTAGCGTGAGACTTATATACTAGTACACGATGTTTGTCAGAGACAAACATATGGCGCGATCCTAGGATCCGGGTCCTAAAGAGCGAACAAAGGGATAGTATGAAAAGAGAACAAGGGAATCCCGCGGGACGACACGTGGATCAGAAGTCGTCAGCGGGTTCTGGAAGTCGCGCCATGGGGCGTCGTAACGGTCATGCGCTAGGTGCGAGATAAGGGCCGAGGCGCGGATCGAAGCGGATCGTATCATAAAAGTACAATGGAAAGTCGGCACAGAATATGAGTCACGGGGCGCGATAGGAAGAAGGAAAGAGTAGGGGAAAAATCGTAACAGTGCCGCAGCAACACAGCACCCTGGCACTTCAACACCAACACAACGCCCCATGCTACAACAGTGCCACGGTGCCGAGATACCATGATACCGACGCAGCACTGTGGCACGACAACAGGTATATTAGATTTGGTAGTGTACTATAGTAATAAACACATGTAGCTATTTAGAAGAAAAGAAATATAATGACTTGTAGTAGACTGACCACTGGCAGAGCTAAAGACCGGTTGTAGACCAGCTGTAGACTAGTTGGTGAAGGGACCGGTTAAGACCAGTCCAAAGACCACAACTCAACTGACAGAGACTGGTCTCACATGGTCTGGTCCAGTTTTTGTGCTGGGCCAAGAAATTGTGGACCAGTTGCGGTCCCAGTCTTACATAATTAGGTAAAAAAACCGGACCGGACCGGACTTTCAAACACTAATTTTGGCATGGGCATTCGGTTGTCATTCGTGGTACGTTCCTCAATTGGGTCCGTCTGCGACTGACCGATCTATTACAGCTTACAGCGCTCATGGTTGTGTCTCTGCACACCGTGATGTCGCCTGCATGCTCTATAGCATGTCGCTCTGTTCAGCTGACTTTCTGCCATCTCATGCCTATGGCTGTGTCAAGGTTCATCTGTAAATGCAATTAGGTGTTCGGAGTGTTCAGAGCTGTTCAGAGTGTCCTTGAAAAGCTCCAAACAGCTCTGAACACCTACTGCAATTACAGATGCTTTTGTCTGGCCACTTCATGCCCTTTTAAGGTGCGTCTGAAGTTTCTAATTGTGGTGATTGTGTCGCTCATCTCGGTGTTCATGGCACTGGCGACAACATTTATGGACCTTAGCATACTCAGCACCAGGCATTTTGCCCGTTGCCTTTGTCTGCTGACTTTGCACATCTCGTGTTGTCCCAGGGACACAGTTGTGTTTTACCATCAACACATGATCCATGGGTACATGGAGTCTGAGAGGTCAGCTTTTGGTGACGTGTACGTTGAGCCCTTCCATAATGTGCTGCGCCTATGCACACACTAAGGTGATGCTGCATGCACTTCATAAGTCTGTCAAATGCGGAAATATGTTTGTTTTCTAGTTCGATCTGCCCATGTTATTCACAGTATCTGGGTTGTTCTACCCATGACGTTCATCTGCACTCCGTGCCCCTCCATAAGGTGCAATCGGTCGTGTGTGAGGTCATGGGTCATTTAATGATGTAAGTGGTCATCCTCTGGAATGCCAGTGTTGCCAAGCTAATACAGGATGCCTATGTCATTTCCAGGTTCGATGAATATCTCGATTTTCTCGCACAGAGTCAAACACTCTCCCATGCGGCATTTCTCATGCATGGTGTTATTGTGCCTTGCCAGTTCATGCTGGCTGTCTGGCATCGCCTGTGTTACGAATCCCGACTGCTGATGCTACAGGACCTGGGCCAGAGGAACTGCTGGCCATAGCGGAGACTCCCGGTGGCTCGAACACCACTAGTGGGACCTTACAACGCGCTAGGGAGATCTTCAGGTCGGGTCTGGACTCATGACGGTATGATCACATGACCAGAGCCCAGACTGACCTAGAATGATGATGATCGATGGCGCGATGTCCATGTGACCTTCTGGTAGGTTCCATGACTGCGCACGGACCCCTGATCCCAGATAGAGCGGACTTAGCTGAGTACGAACCTTATGTACCTGCATGTATATATACCAGGTTTGTCTTCGTACTCGAGTCCTCAGACTTGATTTACTTAGCAATACCAGCTTTGTATCTTGGGAACCTTGCTCTGCCCTTTTAAGCCTTCCCTCTTAACTTGTGCATCATCTTTCTTGCCTCACCTCTTCGAGCGTGTGCCTTTGACCAATATCAGTGTCACGGCGCAGCCGGGACGAGACCTACGCAACACCCAGAAATACGCGCAAGACGACCCACAGTGGGACAGAGAAGTCCGCGGAGCCACAGCAGTACTTGAAGACCTGCTGGAGAAGTGGAAGAAGGAACCGCGCGCGCAAGATCACGTGCGAATTGGACGCGCGGTGAGCACACGTGACCCTTACCCGCCATCACGTGACTATCAAGAGGCATGGGATTAGGTCGGAGTTATCGGCCGTCACGTGACCCCGTCACGTGACCTGCCTCGAACGGCCCGGAAGAGCCTGGATGAGCTTGCGCCTAGGCTGAGGCTAGAATGTGAGTCCGGATGAGCTTGAGCCCGGACGCGGTCTAGATGGTGACCCCATGACTGTATGGCTGACTGATGCAAATCGAGAGCGAGTTATGCTATTGGATTGTTACGTTCCTTCTGGACGTATCAATCCGACTTGGATTTGGGACCAGTTTGCTGAGTGTACACGTCGGAAGTCTTCAGTATCCCGTAGGCAACGGCTAAGGCGATACGCAAGGCATGGCCGATGTAGGCAAGGCAAAGGGTGGTGAGGGTGAAGTCGAGTATGATGAAGGAGAGGTCGGCGGTGTGCACGACTTATAGCAGGGAGCTAATGAACGACGAAGAGGCTGTACACAGGACAAGGAGCTAAGGCACAGGAAAGGGAAGGTATTCCTCAAGATATCAAAGCTAAGGGGCTCATACGCGAACGCCCCTCTACTTATACTACAGGGGATGGAGCTTTCAAGCTCAGCAACCCTAATACACAGCCACGAACCCTAATATCACTACCCAATCACAGACCGTGCAGGTCAGCAGTCACATCAATCACATGTTTATGATCCAGTCCAGGCGCAAGCTCATCCGGACCCTTCTGGACCAGCTCTAGGCAGGTCACATGCCAGGTCACGTGACGGCCAGCTCTTGCTTCTCTAGGCCGACGGGAAACTCGCCTCAATGTGCCTCCAGGCCTCCCAATGCTCCTGAGTCATCGTGCTGAACGCGCGGACCTCGTCCTCTTGAAGGAACTCTTCGGGCATCTCGGGCGTAAACGCAACATGGATAGGTGTATTAGGGTTTCGGATTCGGGCTGAGCTTGAAAGCTCCCCTCTGTAGTATAAGTAGAGGGCTGAGGATGCGTTATAGTCCTTAGCTTTGATATCTTGTGTCAATCCTTCCCCGCTGTGGAGGTTGTATAAAGCTAGATTCCTCATTGACCATCCCTTCCTTTGACATCTGTGCTAGTGTGCCGGTTATCGCCACTAAGTGTCCCGCTATAAGTCGTGCTTAGTCATCACCGACTTCTTTTTCTTATCATTATCAACGTTATCTTGGTCCTTGTGCACGACACGCCACTCGGGCGCAGCGAACCGGCAACGGTCACGTGATTGACGGCAGACGTCCGGAAGGAACGTAACAATCAGTCTCCTTTGTCACCATCGTTGACAATGCCAAACGCGTCTTCTGCTAAACCTGCTGTGGGTACTTTGAACCTTGGATGTCGCCCCGCTGGTGGCGTTACAGCCTGCATGCACGCCATGCCCTTTCGCAAGGTGCTATTGGCTGTGCATTAAATATTATGGTACGTGCCTTTGTCGTCTGATTTGTTCACATGTGGCTGAACTATCTCGCGCCTCGGACTCTTAAATGCTGATGTCATCCAGTTCATGCTGGATGCCTGTGTCATCAGGTCCGCACTATGCCAGCTGCGTTCGATATTGGACATTTTCTAAGGATAGGGGTATGTTTCTATATCCACTTGCGCCAAACTGTGCTGTCCAGTTTGTGTCATCGGGCAGTTCACTGAGCTTCGGGAGCTCCCTCAGGCTGGATCATCAGGATGCTAGTGTCCTGTTACAGTCTCTGAGGGGTATTCATAGTTATCACTTGCTTCATGCAATAGGGGCTCAGTGTAGATATGTAGTATGGGGGGAATTAATATATTTGATGTTCTATGCTCTCTGGCTGTTCACCAGGGCCCATAACCTGTTATTATTTAGTGAGGTCGGCAGCTTATGAATATCCCGGCTAGGGATGAGAGTTGTGGTAGAGATGAGAGTAGGGCTTCTTGCTCCTATCTCCGCAGATCCTGGTTATTATCCAGTTATTCTATGGTAATTTAATGATTACATAATCAACTGGTCTGGCCTTGGGTTGTCTGTTCCAGACGTCCTGGGCTCAATCCCAACAACTCCATCTCTCACCAGACCCCAGCAAAGCCCTCCTATCCACTCAAGAACTATCAGCAAATAGTTCACTCATCCATTGATCACTGAAGTTCCTCCTCGGAACTTCCCTTAGAACCTGAAACCAACCCTGTGACCCTTAGTGCAGTGTCCCTGTAGATGAAACTATCCCAAGTCAGGAGAACGTCTCTACTGTGACATAACAATTGGTCAATTATTTACTTTATTATTTCTCACATTAACCTGAAAATGGCACTAAATTGTGGATTAATGGTTGCTTAATGGGTCCAATAATGGACCAAATTAATGGTACTTTGAAAGACCCTAATAATAGGGGCTTTCAAAGTTGCCCTTATTCATCTCATTACCTAACCATTACAATACCATTTTGCAAACCATTAAGTCAGAAAATGATATCAAAAAAGGGATAAATAATTTGATTTTTTAAGGATGGGTAGGGGCTCCTACTTTACATAAGCCAATTATTTCAATTTCATTAAGGGGGGCTGCTAAAGAAATGGAGTTTTATTTCAGTTATGTAAGACAGCGAATATGATTACATTTTATAAACTCCAAATCGGAACTATTAATCTGGTCTAGTGGAGATCAAAAAAACATTACCCTGCCAAAATGTTGCCAGGGGCTCTAAGGCACGAAAATAATTCATTATGGTTTCATTAGTGACTTTTTTTTGGGGGGGGGGTTCAAAGTTGGACATTATTGGTCCATTTTTATTTCATTATTTTTCACATTAACATTGGATTTTACACCAAAATCGGGCTTAATGGACATTATAATGGGTCCAATCAGGGACCAAAATAAGTTAACTTTGAAAGACCCTAATTGCATCGATGACGCATCTCCAACTCAACCACCCACATTTGTACTAGAGTCACATACTAGTATTACAACACTACTACTTCTCCGCTATTACATATCGGTGGTACGACAACCCGGTGCAGTTTGTGCACAAGTACATCTACAATTTTGGCTTCCCCTTGCGGCACCGCGTTTCAATTCTGACTTTGACCGTGTTCCCGGAAGCAGCAGGAAAAGTTCGGTCGCATAAGGATCGCGCACGCGAATGGGTGAGGTGGGTCCGACCCTAGGTCCGCGGCGAACATTCCTCCGCTTCTTGCCTAGACAACCGCTTCTCTCCGTGATAGCGCCTTGCTGTGGACTCGAGTTCGAGAAGGTGGGAGGACACGTTTCCTTGGTATGAAACGAGAGGGTCAGACGCCAGGAAAGGCGGGGGCAGCACGTGGTACCGAATGAAGTCTAGATCGAATGTTAGCATCGTACACATAGTATATGAGATCGTATGAGCAGCGTACGTGGCGCGACTTGCGGTGACTACAGGGGATTCTCAGCCAGTGGAGGGGTGATAGAGCGCAACGCCGATGCGCTGGCCAGGCACACCATACGGATGCGAGGTGTCGTCGCCAACAGAGACGAGGAACCGGCCTTGACACCCGTCCTCGCACCTGCATGGGAAGACTAGCGTGTGGGCGTGCATAGTGTCCTGGGTGCGCGATGCAGAATGTCTTTCCCTGATCGTGGAACATGAGAAAGAAAAGGAGAAAAGGGGGTGAGGCTCTGTGAGCGAAAAGGAACAGGGAACGTACGAGATGGGAACACCTTGGGCGCGCAGCTGGTCCGCGAATATCTGCGCGCGCATGCCGTTGTCTACGTCGGGATCGGCAATGATGGCGAACTTTCCGCCAAAGTTCGAGCGTGGGGGTAGTTTCGAAAGATGGCTGACTAGCTCGTCACGCCATTGGTATTCGAATACAGGGATGCGTTGTGGTGACGGGGCGGCTTCGGGATCTGGTGCATTTCTGGGGCGTTGTAGGAGCTCTGTGGGGTATGTGTAGTCCTCCCAGTTCAGCCGGTGGTCTGGGGGAGCGGTGCTGGGAAGGACGGTGGAAAGGGGTTGCGAGTGGGTCGGCCGCCCATTCGCCGCCGACGTGGTAGGTGTCGTCAACATTATGATGAATAGTCGGCCCTAGGCTAAAACTTGAGACTATAGTTATCGCAGTTTTTCCTCGTAGCGTCTGGAAGGGAAAACTTATATCTGATCACTGTAAGAGGGAGAAAAAGGAGGAAAGTTGCTGAACCATTACGAACGCGATTAGCAATGTACCCGAGTTATTGTTCTGCTCACGACACGATGACTCCTCCTCGGGGTTAACCTTGTCTTGATTTCCATGACGTTCTCGGTCCCAATAGCGAACACGAATCCACAGTCCATGGGAAGACCGGCCGATGGGACTACTTGAGGGTTCGCAGGCACTAGCAAGTGTTGAATGATTCAATTTGAGGTTCCCATGTTCTATTGCCCTGTACAGCCGCAATTCCTCTGCATCAAAAGTTTGTCAGAACAAAACTCTCCTCCTCCGCAACTCCTTTCCCCTCGAGAGGAGCCGATAAAAAAACAGCTGAGTACGGTCAAGATGGCGGCACTGCATTGTGAATTTGTGAGGGCTCGAGGCGTGATACCATTCGTGGATCTGAAGGAGTGAGTACACTTTGGTTATTACGTTCGTCTCAAAACCTCTCCGTGTCCGCCAATCAGCCCCAGGGCCAGTGCATCACTGGCAGTACTATTTAACAATAACAACACGAGGGCTCAGCACGTTCAAGTTCGCACAACACGCATGACCTGCGTGTCAAATGCCTGTTCAATGGTCCGTTACATACTATCCCTGAAACCGCTTGCCAGTTTGCACCACACCTACAAGTAATCTCGCGGGGTCTCTGGATCAACGGTCATGCGCTTCAATACAAGAAGCACGGCCTCGTTGCACGTATATATATCTAAGGATTTGCAACGTGGTGCTTAACCTTGAATGAGGCTTTTGCATTCCCGCCCTTTCTGGAAACGTTTACGCGCTCTCATAGCGGGTTTTGGCAAGTTCAAAGCCCAAACTGCCTACAGCAAGCGAGTCAAGAGTCATACAATGCACGGCGCCTGTACATGGTGTTCTTCTTTCTCTCAGACGCTGATTACCCCGAGCATCCACGGCGCATATAGAACAGCAAGACAAGACCCGCTTACCCGACCCGTCCACTTATCATGAGAGCCTTGAAACTATCCCGCCTCGAGAGAGCTCTGGTCCGGAAGCTTTACGCTCGGCGCAATACAGCCGCGACGCTCATGCGGATGTTCCAATGCTGCCAAACCACAGTCAATCGTGCGGTGCGCAATCATATGGGCGACGACATCGACGACGACGACGCGATCATTCGTGATGCTGATCTACCGGCCGACGTAACCGCAATGCTTGGGTTGAAAGATCGCGATGACGACAAGGCCTTGACCACTACTGGCACTAATCGGTGGCGGCCGTGGGCTCCGACGAAAGTCATACCCCGGCGAACGCCTGCCTTGCGGACCGTTCCCAAGACCGTCACCCGAAGGAGCCCCAAAGTATCTGTAGGCCACCCTTACGGATTCCGCGCTGTGCCCTCAGCAAATTTTGAAACAGGTCGAAGCCACAGAGAGCGACATCAAGCCACAAACTGTCGCAGCTGCAACGTCGGGCGTGCGTTATGCCCACTACTCTTCTGGTATACCCCGATACAACGTGACGCAGACAGGATCGGCTTTGCCGAATTGGGAGAAGCCGGCGCCTGACAGTTTGGCGTCTGTGGAAGGGTTCCTTGCCTCGATTCAGCTAGGGGAAGCCCATGCCCAGATGTTGCTAGATGAAGGCATCAAGACTCACCAAGACCTTCTTCACATAAAGGAAATCGTCGGAACCGAATCACTGAAACTCGTCAGAGAGTCTCTGAAAGCGAGGGGATTCACTACCTTTGAGCTTATCAAGTTCATATCGGCGGTGAGTGCCTGGATTCCGATGGAATCGGCAATCCGTTGATTCGCTTGCTAGGTCAAGGGGATACCTTCCTGACCGCACAACGACGCCAGCATTGCTTGATCCCTCTCCCGCATCGAGATGTACGCCTAGAACTGTATGCAACTGTATCCCATTCGGATATCTATTTATGACCAGGAACACACGAGGCGGGGTTCTGTTCGCTAGTTTATGTCGTGGCGACCTTGTGATTCTACGCGCATACGCCTACCCAGGCAAAAGAGTGTTTTCCTACATAAAGCCTCTTTTAAGACGTCATCTTGACGGCCGAAGGCAGGCCTAGAAGCCAGCCTGGTGTTTCCTCACCGACAAGAACAGGCGTCTCTGCATACAATTGCGGCATTCATTGACCGCGTCTTTGGCCGTGCTCGATGCCCGTCTTATCTAGAAGTTTTCCAGACTCCCCCATTCGCGCCATCAGGAGCCAATTATGAGTAGATACTCTCGATATATCTCTCGATCGGCTGCGGTTTTCCAGCTCCAACTGCGTGCCCCCCCGCGCCGCCTCCCTTTTGTTCTGGACCAGATTCGGCCAGCATGTCCTGCCAACCGGGGATACCCTCAACAAGCAACAGTCCGGAGGCGACACAGGCCTCTGCGACGAGCCCAACCAAGCCGCCGCATGGCTACTACCCCGTGAAGGTAAGAAGCCCACGAGAGAGCTGGAGCCAAGAAGAAGAGCCGCACTCCGACACCGCGGTCGACGACACGGCCGCAGGAACTTCTGAACCCTTGGCCGCCTTGCCCAAAGACAACGACGATAACGAATCTGAGTACACCGCTAGTAGCTCCGACGAGGACCCTGTGCCGGCCAAGCGCTGCAGAGAGTCGGCGAGGCTGAGGGGAGTCCGTGCGCCGAGTGAGAGAGCCTGCGTGAGTTTCACGAGTCACGCGATCTGATAATCAGTCCCCCCGTCAGCTCCGCACTTGTCGCGATCACCGTTTTCTGAAGGACATGGGCGAAAGCGCTCGCGTTCCCAGAGCGAGGAGTCTGTGCCCGAGCGCACGCCTCCGGTCACGCACGGTAGACCTGGCGCCTTGAAGAGACCGACAGGATCCAATGTTCGGGGTCACTTGACCGATCTTCTACGGATCTACGATCTCGCATACCCACCTGCCCAGCCGCATACTCGGCAGGTCAGCGACACACGCCCCACATATAAACCTACCAATCGAGCGGATGGCAAGGCGGATGGAGTAGGAAGACCTGGTATCACTGCTCCGGCGTACCTTTTTTTGTTTTGTCTCTTATTCTAAGTCACTCGCCAAACAGGTACACCGAGCGGCGGCGTTCATGCTAACGTGGTCAAACGTCTGAGGCAATACAATCGGACGTTCTCAGCTGGCCCGCCTCGTAAAGTAAGCGTTTAGTTCCCACAGTCTCACGTGTGCTTAGTTCCACCACAAGCGGGTAGCGAGCAGCACGACATCCGAATCTGTGCGTCGCACTGTCGACGCGCCCGCGGGTGGCAAAACGCCCCCCAAGGCACAGGTCACCACGAAGCCGCCTGACGACGGTTCCGCGGCCGTGAAGCAGTTTCTCTCAGGCATCGGACTGGGCCAATCGCACCTTCAAATCTTGCTGGAAGAGGGAATCAGGACGCAGCAAGACCTGAATGGGTTGCGACGAATGGAGAAGGAATGCATGGTCGAGTTGCGGGACGTCTTGAGGGCGCGTGGGTTTACCGCGTTCGAGTTTTCGAAGGTTGAGTACGCGGTGCGTATCTGACGCGTTCTCCTGGTGAACTGTTCATCGACGTGGAATGTCCCCGCAGGTCTCTAGGAAGGAGAATTAATCGTTTGCTTCACATTCGCTTATTGTACAGTCCATATTCATCAATGGTCATCCCCATATCCCCGAGCAATACCGCTCCGCCCTTGCTGGAGGATACTGGGGGGATCAAGTCCCGCACGCGTCTCGAGGCCACGGAACGTGCGGGATTGTAGAAATTCGCCTTGATGGGGGTGTTCAACAAATCTGGTCTGGAGAAAGGAACCAAGCATACCTGCAGCGCTATCCCTGAGTGTTGTTACTGTGCCATCCTGGTCTCTGAGAATAAGGGCTGAGGAAGTCGACTCCTGCGCGGGCGTCGGATCGTCTTCTGTTTTCGAGGTATTCAGCGCGAACCCAGTGAGAAAGAAGCTACTCACCCCCATATCGCTTGGCATGCCTGTACTTCCCCGTAACGAGCGAGAACGCTGGGCGATCAGGATCGCCGTCCTCGTCTTCGTCATCCGACGAGTGTTTGGGCTGCTCCCGTGCGAGGACTTGGTCGAAATCGAGCACGTACTCCCCGGTCCAAGTCGGGGAGGGCCGTAACGCGAGCTGGAGCTCGAACGGTGTCACGATAGGCCTGAAGAAGTCCTAACGCCCTCTCAACATTGACTACACGCACGGAGGGATAAAACTGGCCTGGTGTTACCTTGGCGTCAATCACCGAATTTTCGGGACACGCGACGAGAACGAAACATTCGATCTCGGCAAAGTTGGCTAGCTTGGCGGGGTTGAGCTTTCCGACGCTGATCGTGTACGCCTTTTTGTGAGCGCTGACTAAAAGTTGGCGGATGCGCGCAATAAGAGGGAGGTAGGATGCTAGATTCGTTGGACATCAGCCATCCAAGATAGATAGCAAGCAGTACAGGGAGAGTGGGAACGACGCACCGACTCCGAGCGTGCCGACGAGGATACCGAAAACATCGGCATCGCGGGCCTTTTGGACGACTGCGTACCGTCGCATTAGGAGTTTGTTCGTTTGTACAGACTGAAGGGTGGCCTGGCGCGTCGCAGGGACGTACCCGTAGACCTTTAAGGGTAGCCCCGAGTGAATTGTGCGCTTTGTGGAGCGCGGAGACAGGTGCGTACGGGAGTAGCTGGGTGTGTCATGAGGAGGTTCGTCAACGCGAGATTCGGTGACCCGACATAGAGAATTGGGGTTGTATCCTCGGAGTCATGGTCTGAGATATCATGTTCCACAGTGGTGGTTGCAACTGCGGTCGATGGACCAAGCTTTCGTGGAACAGGTCTGTACGAAACAGCGATTTCATGGCTCGAAAATACGTCTCGCAAAGCTGATAATAGACGTTCTGCGAAAGGCCGTTAAAACAATATATTCGCGTTAGGAGCCTAACACGTCACCTGCTTCATGCGTGTAGGCGACGTCGTGCTTGAGCACTGCAACTTTTGCGGAGGGATTCGACGAAGTCCAGGACTCCAAAAGCGATTCCGCCGCATCTTTTACGTCCACAGGTTTTTTGCCGAACACGTAAATGACGGGGAGGCGATAGGTCCTGGGGGTGGTTGATAAACGCTTTTAGGGGGGGGGATGGAAAAGACTCACTTGCTCATGCAAGCGTGACCATAGTGTACGACGGCATCCGCATCGACGTGTTGCGCGGCAACTTCGTCCACACAACAACTGTCTCCAGTTAGGGTAGACGCAGGTGTGTGAAGAGACGAGGCCTTACCTGCCATATGACGTATCTGCGAGGACATAGAGCTCGCTATTGGCACCGACAGCGCGCTTGAGGCTGTGAAAAATCGGGACAGAGTCGCGCAAAAGCTCGTCGGGGAATTGCAAGGCTACCTGGGGACAAGATGCGGTTCATCACAATCCGATCTGGGGGGGAGAGAACATCTTCTCACGCGCTTGTAATTATTCGAAACGATCTCATTCGCGGTCCATTCTAGCTCATAATAGTCTCTCAGTTCCTCAGCGGCCAGTTGCACGTGAGTTTGGCTCTGGTCAAGGACGACGGGTCTCTGGATGACATCCTGTGCAGGCGATGAAAAGTCCATTAGAGCAGCCGAGATAACCACGTGGTTATCAAGCAAGAGGATCAATGGAATGATTACGTTATCTTTCCCACGAGCCTGAACACGCTTCCGCGTCAGCACATGCCGAGTTGCCTCATCTGAACACTTCTGCCTTACCCATGTCGTCCGAGGACACGCTCGTCGACCGTGTCTCGTCCTTCATCTCAGAAAACAAGCGCGGCGTCGTTATTGGCGTCGCTGCTGCCGCCGTCGCCGTCGGAGGGGTTGCATACTATGTCGCGTCATCACGCGCCTACGGTGGGGCCGACGAGGAGAGCCTCCGCTCGGGAAAAAAGAAGGACAAGAAAAAGAAGAAGCCTGGCAAGACGGGGAAGGACCATGATGGGCCCATCCTGGAGGAGAGAAAGCCGAAAGGGGCCGAGGAGGAGGACGACGGTTGCGTGTCTCATTCCGCTCTGGCTCGCGTGTTCACGCTCACGCTCACCATTTTTACGCACCAGACAAACCTCTGACGGAGGAGCAGATAAAGGCGCTCTCTAAAGAGGTAAGCTCGTCCCCCACAACGTTTCTCTCGACGACATGCCCATTCCATTCCGTGCACAACAGGAGCGCAAGTCGCTTGCGGCTTCGCTGAAGCAAAAGGGCAACAACGCGTACCAGGCCCGAAGCTTTGTTAAAGCCGAGCAGTTCTACACGCGCGCCATTGAGGTGTCGCCTCACCCCGAGCCCGTGTTCTACAGCAACCGCGCCGCTTGTTATGTGAGCATGGAGCCGCCACAGCACTCGAAGGTGGTGGCGGACTGCGACGAAGCGCTCAAGCTCGACGCGCGCTACGTCAAGGCGCTCAACAGAAGGGCAACCGCTCTCGAAGCCCTTGAGCGTTACGAGGACTCTTTGCGAGGTGCGTAACAATATGGAAACGGTGATCTCTTACCGACACTCCATGTAGACTACACCGCCACCACCATTCTGAGCAAGTTCCAGAACGACGCTGCCGGCCGATCGGTCGAGCGCGTGTTAGAAAAGTTGTCCAAGACAAAGGCAGCTGAGATTCTCGCGGTACGCCCTATTCGCTCAAAGTTATTATGAACGCATCTTGACCTCATAGACAGAATCGAGAACGCCGTCTTCCTTCTCATACATTTGTTTCTGCCTATTTCTCTGCATTCCGTCCCCGTATGTCCCTCCCATGATTCCATTTCCTTTCCGTAACCTTATAACCACGCCACAGGCCCACTTCCCACCCTTCCAGAAAACCCGTCTACCGGTGATAATACCCTTATTCTAGCCCTCGAGGCACTTGGTGCATCAGACTATGTCCATTCGCTGAGCCTTATAAACGAAGCCATCGAACAGGGTATATCATGGGAAGTCGGACGAGCGGAGGCGCTTAACCTCAGAGGCACTTTCAAGTCGGTTCTTCCCCCTAGTTTCTGCCGCTGTACCAACTCTCCTTGCTTACAGGTTCCTCACGGGGGACACCAATGGTGCCAAGGCTGATCTCGAAGAATCAGTGCAGTTGGTACCATCGTTGACGCAAAGCTGGGTCAAGATTGCGAGCGTATACATGGAACAAACCGATGTGGGCAAAGCGTTTGATTCCTTCGAGCAGGCGATCAAGCACAACGTCTCTGACCCTGACATTTACTATCACCGAGGACAGGGTATGCTACCAGACGTTTACGTGGCTCTTCCCATGCTCACTCCATCGCGCAGTCCTTTTTATAATGAACGATTTCGAAAAGGCCGCGGAAGACTACACGCAATCGACGAAACTGGACGACAAGTTCGTGTTCTCACACATTCAACTGGCTGTCGCACTGTACAAGTTGGGAGACGTGCCAAAGAGCAAGGCGACGTTCATCCGGACGCTCGACACGTTCCCGGATCGCAGCGAGCCACCGAACTACTAGTCAGCTGAGCTCCTCACTGCTGCGTCCCAGAGGGCACTTATTGACGTCATACAGCGGCGAGTTACTTCTGGACCAGCAAAAGTTCGCGGAGGCAGTAGAAAAATTCGATCGAGCGGTAGAGCTAGAACGGCTAAAGTGCGTCTTTCGAACGTCGATGACGCGGTATCGGCATTAATTTGTCAAACAGAAAACCGCCGAACGTGCTTCCGCTGGTTAACAAGGGTTTGGCCCTGTTCCAATGGAAGCAGGATATCGAAGCTGCGGAAAGATGTTGCAACGAGGCATTGCGCACGGATCCGGAATGCGAAGCCGCAGTCGCGACGTTGGCACAGCTCAGCCTGCAGCAAGGCAAGATTGACACCGCCGTCCGCATGTTCGAGCGTCATACGGAGCTCGCGCGGAATGAGCCAGAGCTTGTGAACGCACTTACGTACCAATACGTAAGCCCACGACTTTGGGGAGTATCTCGTCCTGATAACTGACGACGCCTACGTATAGGCTTCGTATGCTCAGCTCGAGTTTATCAAGCGGTATCCAGATCTTGCAAACGAGCTGAGCCAAATGGCCCGGGCGATGTGAGGTGGAGGGTGCATGATGCCCTCGTGCACGACGCCTCGACCAATGGGTAACACACTCTCTGGGCCGGTCTGTGAAGGAGAAGGAAGCACACGCGGACGAGGTGTGGATGGGGCACGTTGCACAGATCCGGACAAAGTCTTTTTATCTACAGGTTGATTCTAATGCTACGTCATATTTGATCCCCAAACAACTAAGGTCACGGTAAATTTGAAATTAGGTGTGATTTATGGGCGATAAGTGTATGTTACGTCACACTCATCGGGAAGAGATCACCTCCTCGTCATGAGTCGCGCCTCGGCAGGCCTCCCATCCGGCGTTGATCTCCCGCAACGAGGCAACGAGGCGTATCATCTCACGAATGGAACCGACCTATGATGTCGCTTTGAGGCAGAGGGCAGGGTCGCGGCCTATGACGATCCATCCCATTTATGAAGCGACCAAAAGGCACACTTTCAACCGTACAACCGCCATCATCCAGATTGCGCACCACTCTACGGACTTGACAATCTACTCCCACACACCTGCTCCACTCTCCACCACAGTCGCTCTACAATTCTTGCTTTTTCCATCAGACCTTCTTATACGCTACTCCATTTCAAGGTTACTTTGTTTTTTTCTGCCCCGCTACGGCGCCGCTGACATATTCTCTCTCCGCCACCTCCAACCAACAGGCTCTTTCGCCCTCCTTCAGTCTCCTATCCCATCCCATTCCATCCGCCCGCCCGCTCTTATTCCTCCGCCGCCCTTCCATTCCAATTGCCTTTATTTGGGCACTTGATATTACAAACCAAACATCATGTCGATGTACCCAGCGCATTTCTACGAGCCACATAACGGCGTCCAGCCCGGCATGAAGCCCCCGCCGAGCCTCCCCGCAGGCGCCTTCCCCGAGCCGGACGGCCCGCGCGTCGTGCACATCGTCGTCTCGGGATATCCAGCGCCTTCGCGACCGCTTCCGCGCGAACGGACGTGGGCGCTGTGCTGGTCGCCCGCGAACAGCGTCGTGCGCATCCTGGGCACGGTGCGCGCGGCGCCGGACAAGGAGAGCCACGTGTACTGGGGGCCGATCACGCAGCAGTGCGAGTTCCCGCGCGAGTGCCGGCTGGTGCCCGTTGCGAGCCTGGGACGCGGGAAACGCGCGGCGCTGGAGCGCATTGCGAATGGCGTGGGCGTCATGCGTCCCAATGGATGGTGGAACGGCCAGAATTGGGTCGTGGAGGTGCTCAAGCGCGCCGTGGAACAGGACTTGATCAGCCCGGACGAGCGCGACAACGCGATCTACACGGCGGCGGAACCGTGATTTGTTTCTCGATCTGTTATCATCGTCGTCATCGGGCTTGTTCTCTTCTTCCTTCCTCACTTCGTCGCATGATCTCATCTGTTTGTCGTTGTCTTTTACCCTCGTCATCTTTGGTTTGTCGTCGTTCATCGTCATCATCATCATCATCATCGTTCGTCGTTCTTACCATCGGAGATGGTTGTTGTATTTTTTCCCCTTTCCTTGTCTTTCGAGATACCAGACCTACCCGAAATCAATAATGCTTTTCAAATCGATCGATTGACCGACCGGCCACTAAAATAAGTTTCATAACGACACGGGCCTCGCAGCATACCATATCGAGCAACAGTAAAGTTAAACACGGAACCAAAAAAAAATCACTAACGCTCCCCCATCGCCTTGAGCTCCTGCAGCGCAATCGACCGCCTCAGCACCGCCATCGCGTCGAGCGGGTCCAGCGCCAGCGCCGCATCGCAGTCCCGCACCACCTCGCGGTGCCGCGGCGGCCGCATGTTCGCATAGCACCACGCGCGGCTCGTATGCAGCGCCGCGACGACACTCCGGTCCGCATCTGCGGCTGCGAGCGCGCGCGTGTACAGCTCCACGGCGCGCTCGTAGTCGTCTGCCTGCGTGGCCGCTTCCGCGCGCTGGCGCAGCGTCTTTACGAGCGCGCGTCGTTCCTGCTCCATGGGTTAGTCGAGTTTTTTAAGGGACGGAGCGGACGGAGGGAACGTACGTCGGGGGACAGGCGCGCGAGTTGGCGTTTGGAGAGTGCTTTGTCGGTGGTGCTGCTTGAGGAGGAGCGGACCGCGATGACGGTCAGGGCTATGGCGGCTGCGGCCGCGGCCGCGATGAGGAATATGCGTTTGTGTTCGGGGGTTATGGACGTCGGCGTGAAGGTGAACATGGTGCGTGGACTCGAGAACGACGATGACACGTGGCGAGTTGAGGTGTGAAGTGAGGTTCGAGAAGGAGGACCGGCGCCTGTTGTGATGCGACACGTAACAATGCTTGTCAGGCGTGGTAAACACAAACGTCGATCTCAAGGCTACCTGACAGAACAACACAAAACCTGCTGCGCGGGGGCTGGACACGGGCTATTGCACGCATTGTGTTGATACATAGATATTACAGAGGTGGGTGATGACAACAAGCAGGATGGTAATATAACTGTAGCCTTGTGAAAGCGACAAATGCCTTGTGACGAGAAAACCAAAAAAAGGAAGACTAGATCGTGAAGAGGTACCGTCCGTTGGATGGTTCGCATCAAAAGCTTAACGTATGTGTCAGTCACTTGGCGGACCAAAGTACTGTATGTGTATCGCTTACATCCTATTCACACACACCAAAAAAAAAACCAGGGTGCACATCGTTTAGCCGTCTTTCAAAAAACGTCAAACAGGAGAAAAAAACGTACTCTAGGAGAACCATCCCTGCAGCGCCCATTCCCACACTCGCCAGAGCGAGGGCCTGCCTTCCCTTGCTCGAGCGCCACAACGTCGGGTCCAGCACAAAGTCTGCCGCGAGCATCTCCACGCATGCGGCGTATATGAGCATGCCCGCGCTGACGGCGCTCAACACGCCCTCTGCGACTTTCGCGCCGACGCCGCCGCCTCTGTGTCCGGCATCGAACACGATGAGGCCGGAGATGATGCCGGCGGGGGTGGTGAGCGCAAAGAGGAGCGCGAGGAGCGGGCGGAGCCAGCTGAGGGTGGACCGTTGTTGGGGGTCTGGGTGCGCGGGGAGGGCGGCGATGCGTATGCCGAGCGAGAGGCCCTCGAAGAGCTGGTGGAACGAGATGGCCGTTGCGAGGGACTCAAAGTCGGAGCCTGAAGCGAGGGCGAGCGTGAACCCGATCACGAGCGAATGGAGCATGATGCCTAGCTGTAGGACCTGTGAAAATAACGATTCGCAACGTGTCAGGCGGTCATTAGAGGTGAGGGGGTCGTACGAGGATGCCGACGATCTGTCTCTTCCGCCCGATGATTCGGTCTGCTTCTTCTTCCTCGGCTATACTGTCCGTGTTGGCGTCCGAGTCCGTGCCTTCAAGAAAACCTTCTAGATCGCCGTGGCCGTGGTGGCCATGTCCGTGGGAGTGGGAATGCACTTGATAGTGCTGGGCCTCGTCCTCGACATGTGACGACACCTTGGCGGAGGCACATTGGTCACTGTCTGCCGATCCGTAGAAACGGGTGAGCACACAACGAGGATGATCGGTGTGGTGTTGGTCGTGCTGTCTGTGTGGTTCGTGCCTGTGGTGACCTGGGAGAAGGCCGTGACCGTGGGAGTGGGAGTGTGCGCCAGCGACGGTGTTCTGGCGGGGCTGTTTGGTGCATGCAGAAGAACAAGAACCGAGCAGCGGCGTGCCTTCCCTGGGTGCTTGCTGGGAAGGGGTGATAGGGGGGGGACGATATCGGGGGCAATTGTGCAGCTGGCAACGGAAGTTGATTGACGAGATAAGAGTGAGATAAGCAATTGTACGTACGCTCGACTTTCGGGGTGGATGGTACGGAGGAATAGGAATGAAGGTGATCCACGTACGCAGTCGAGATATCTGTGATAACGTACGGTTAGGGGGAGAACTTGAAGCCGGAGAGAGGACGTACATTCGACAAGAAAGATCACAAGTAGAGAGGAAAGACTGTGTGGACAATAAGTTAAGTGTATGCAGCATTAGGTAATTGGTTACTGACACAATGAGACCTGCCCAGTGCCCAATGCCCGTATAACGTTTGACGTCTGGGTCCTGGAGGCGGTCGAATGCATCCTGTAGGAGATGGACGAATGCCGTCGACAGGATAACACCTAATACAAGGGTTAGGACGACATAAATTGATGCCCTTGTGGGAGCGGACCTGTGCCAAAGTGCTTTCCGACGAAGAAGACAATGGGTGGAATGCGAATATAGCGGATCCTTTTTGAAAGGGTGGGAAATGAAACGGCTACGTGAGACTGCGATGAGTGGGAAAGAAGGGTGGGGGTTGTTTGGATAAGCATACCAAAGAGAGAGACGCAAAATATTACTGCCATAACGGCAACTCGGGCGGAGAGGTCTGTACCCTTACTGTGAGAGTTATCATTGCGAGTGGCAGTCGTGAGCATAATGTTGGGTGAGAGTCCGTCACAACTGTCCGACCGCCTTTATTCGGACTCTCTCACGGGTACCGCACCAGTCGCGACCATGATAGTCTTATCAGCCGAACAAGTATCTCGAGTCACCACTTCGCTCACCACTCACCATCTCCAGTCCATCGTCGCTCCTGTGTTCTTCTCTCTTTCCCACGGCCATGATGAACTCGTGTCACCACAAAGAACCGCGATCGATATGCCAGAACACCGTGTGCTCTTCATGCCAGCACGCATCCCCGATATCGGCACAACCATAAAGGTCGTTTCTGTTCCCTTGTTATCAGCCGACTCCCGTGGCATTCCCGCATCCACTCTCGTCCTGGATGAAAAATCTGGCGCCACGAAGGCACTCGTCAATGCCCGTGCCTTGACAGCCCTCCGCACCGCCGCCGGTACGTGGTACTGTACTACCACTCACGCGGACCTCCCGAGTCACATCTCTGTAGGATCCGTCCTCGCTACCGTGATTCTGCACCCGCCAGCGACAGCCAAGTTCCGCCACCTAGTCGCCTTCGGTGCCGGCCTCCAAATCAGCTCGCACATCCGGCAGTTCCTGGACACCTACCCCACCATCGCCCGCATCACCGTCATCAACCGCACTCTCAACGCCCGTCTCGCCGCTCTCCTCGGCGATCTGCGGCGCGACTACCCCAGCACGTCCTTCGTAGCCCTCTCGTCGTCGAGCGCCGACGAACAGCATCGCGAGTCGTCAATCGAGGCGGCGGTCCGCCAGGCAGACTGCATCTGCTGCGCGACGTCGTCCACATCCCCGCTATTCCCCTCCGAGTGGGTGCGCCCTGGGACGCACGTCGTTCTGGTGGGCAGCTATAAACCCGAGATGGCCGAGGTCGACACGGCGCTCATTAGGCGCGCGCGCGCGGTCGTCGTCGACTCGCGCGCTGCGTGTGCGGCCGAGGCTGGGGAGCTCATCGCTGCGGGCGTCCCGCAGGCGGCCATGGTGGAAGTCGGTGAACTCCTGCGCCGCGCCCCTGCTGGCGTTGAAGAGGAATCGTGGGCCTGGGAGCCCGACGCTCCGAGAGTCGCTGAGCTTTTGTCGGCGGGCGCAGGCGACGTCACGATATTCAAGACTGTAGGGCTCGGTGCGCAGGATGTTGCCATTGCCGTTGCGACTGTGGATCGGGCGATGGAGATGGGAATCGGCACCATGGTGCCCGACTTTGAATAAGTTACAGGTCGAACGCCTGAGGTGACCACTGGAACCTCTCGAGTGGAAACATCGATGGGCGTTCACACAAGGGGCTTCTGAGAGGTGAGTAACGACTCGGAGTAGACTGTTACAAGGCAGAGAAGTACACATACTAAGTGCAAGCGATAGAATGAGATGGAGTGCTTAAAAGGGCGACTCGCTGTGGAAGTCAAAGCGACCAGTGTTGTGGCCGTGGAAGGATAATTGCGAATGTCTTCAAGTTTGTTACATGACCGCCATGTTCAATTCTAAAAGCCCCTCGTCACCTCTCATTTTGGCTGGTTCCGCAGGTGAGCGAGCTGTACTCGAGTCTGAGCAATCTGCGTTTCAGGGTACAAAATTCCACTAAACCCAAACGTCCCATAATTCCACGGTTGCAAGTGAAGTGCTACGTGGGGTAATCTGTCTTCGGCGCACGATTGGCGCACGATAATGGTATTTTGAAAATAATAATAATAATAATTTACTAATCCTTCTACCCCTTTATCCTGATCTTGCATACATCCGCGGTCTCGAAGTGGGAGGGACGTGCAAGTCTGAGTCAACGCGCGCTCGCCTATGTAGTTATTAATGAGGCCTCGATGAGGGCCCGAAGATCGTTATCACTCGGAGGGGTCGTGGGCTATTTCTAATTCTGCTCGTGGACATGCCCGGGTGTTGCGCGGGGAGAAAATACTCCTCTATTTCCTTGGTGTCTGGACTGGGGGCTGCCGTTACAGTGCCGCATCGCCCATGTTCATCAATCAATAAGTCCACCAATGATCGTCCTGGGCTAAGTTATGATTGTATCAAAAATTATATGCTGCGCATTTCCGAGTCGAAAAAGTGGCGTCCCAAGGCCCGTGACCTAGGCAACCCCAAAGTCAGCCCCAACGTCGAAAATAAACCACTGGCATCCGCGGATGGCAGTGGATCCACCGGTTTCGTGGCTCTAACCCGTGTTCTTGAGGACCGGATTGAAGAATCCTCGCGGGTGGGATAAAAACGGTTCAAGAAAAAAAAAGAATCCGAGCGGGTCCGTCCCTTCCAAAATTAAAAAGTCATTGAGCAGCGAGACTATGCATGTGACGACCTATTCACTGGCGGTCAGCTGGATGCTCGGGTATAGGCCGGACGACGCGCCGGTGTCAGGCAGCTTGCGCCGCTCTGGGGAATAAGGTGACCCTGTACTTGCGCGCCTGCACGGAGATGTCGGATATCCCGCGGCCAGAATGGCTGCACAATCACAAAGTACTAGTGTTATACAAAGTGGGAATAGGTCGGGTCCGATCTCGGGAAAAAACGCACTTGAACATGCCGCTATACTCATTACCAAACATATGCATATGCGGCCCGCAGCACGGTTCTCGATCAAACTACAGTGTCCTCGGGGCCGACATCTGGTTTCCTATTTATCTCTGTTTGGTTTTCTTTCGTGCATTCGAGCCGCAGGCTGTGCTTTCAACCAACCTTGAACGCAATCCCAACGACCTGGTGCCTGCCCGGTGGCCATCTCAAAATAGCCAAAGCTTCTATGCGTGCAACGTACCGACAGTAGCATCCTCCTTCTGCGTCATATGGACTTTGAACTTGAATAGCTTGAATTACTGAACGTACTGACAGTACTGAACCCTCAAAACAGGGCCAGAAAAGTTTGGCAGAGCACGGGTCGCGTCCTATTAGGACATGTGCAATTCCGCTCCTATCTCTTTTTGATCGCGATAAAGGCTCTGCTGCCCAGTCATATTCTCAGTTCTCTCATGCCCGCTCTCTGCACCTTAACCCCTTCGAATCAAGCGGTGCCATTAGCTCTCTGCGTTCTATACTATCCTCCACCTCACCAGCTTCACAACACCTCCCGCACCACCTTGGGATGATGCCATGTGCCAGCCGCAACGGACCGGAATGTGGTCGTTGGGTTATGGGGCGATTACCCGAGTCCGGCAGATTTGACGCAAACGCGCTATCGTTGCAGAACAATCCATCTGGCGCCTGCGTCATCTTCCCGGCGAGGATGGCATCGGCGAATAGCCAACGACGGCTTCAACAGAGTCCAGTTCATCCTCGAGTTCCCTCCATTCCTTATCTGTAGTGTTTTGTTTCTCTCTGGAGGCAGTATATCGTCACAGGCACAAGTCGCTCACCACATCGCCGATGTTTCGCAAGCCCCTGCCAGTGGGTCACGAACGTGTGCGATATGACGGGCCAGGACCCGAGGTCGCGGCGAGCCACAAGTTGTGCGGCACCAACCCGGGTGCGTTTTACCTTTTCCTCCAATCTAACCTCGAGCATCCAGCTGATCTTTTTACTATCAATGTACAGAGTCTACTACAGACCGCGGCGGGAACAATCTCGTTGCTTGATGAGGACTTGTTTTCAACAAGTAGTGCCCCTCTCGGCTTCCACAACCCGTGACCGAACGGCCGTGGTATCACAGGTGTCAAGGATACTATCAGAACCGGGTCCAATCCGGGCTGTGGAATCTCGACCATCGCTGGATGGAGTCCTGTTCGTCCCGCGGGATCCATTTTCGACGTTGGCTGATTTTGGTTTGGTAGGTCTCTGATCTCGGGACGCCGATTTTTTTGAACTTACAGAACATACTGTTATATAGTGCGCGACGCATACCGGGGGAATAGGACCAATATTCTCGGTACTACCTACTGAACAATTGCGATACGGCAGTCCCACTCGCAAACTATATACACCCTCCGATTCAGGAAACAGAAGACGAGTAGTTTTCGCATGACCTGTGTGACACCACCCGCTGACAGCAAGCACATGATTTTAACCCAAATTTACATCAGGGGGTGGAGTCGGTCGTGCACTAAAAAAAGATTAAGCAGAAATCACCATGGAATGGGATATCCATTGGTCCATCGGTATTGTAGTGACCAATAGAAATCAACCCGAGGGGAAGAAGCTTGGAATCAGAGACGGAAATCGCTACAGTAAGAGGATTTTCGGTACCAATCTGAGTTCGAATCTCTTGATAACTCACTGCGTAGTTCTGCGGGTCGCGTCCTTTTGGTACAGTGACACCATATAGGCACCCGCGGTATTTCCCCAACGGTTTTAACCCCGGAATGCACGATAAAAACTCTTCTTCCCGGCCCACCGTGTCACTGCTCGAGTTCCCTAGACCTTTGGTACCGGTGATCCCCGGTGCCGACTGTAATCATGTGCTACCGCTGGCTCTCTGTGCTCTTCGCCCTCACCATCGCGTCCCCCACCTGTCTCGCGATTCCTCTAGCACAACTATGGCACGATATCGGTGTCAAACACGCCTGGAATGCCGTCCCAGACAACTGGGAGTGCCTTGGTCCCCCTGCCCCCGGCATCACGATTGACCTCCATGTTGCGCTCCAGCCAAAGGAAGAGAACGTCTTAAGAGAAGCACTCTACGAGGTCAGCACCCCCGGCCATCCAAAGTACATCTTCTTTAACATCCCTCGCGCACGATGTACTTATATGCTGCGCTGCTCGGTTCCAGATATGGAAAACACCTCTCAAAGGAGGAGGTCGCCAAGCTTGTCGAGCCGCACCCAGATACGCTTCGGCTTGTCCACTCATGGCTTGCACACCATGGCGTACATCCCTCTTCCATCTCAACGTCACACGGCGGCGGCTGGCTGACAGTCATGAACGTGCCCGTGCCACAGGCTAACGAGCTCCTCGGTGCATCATACCAGCTATACCGACTCGCTGGGAAGAACGACACGGCGATTCTGCGCACGGTCGGGTATGCGCTCCCTAAGGTACTACACCCTCATGTGAACACCATCGCGCCGACGACGTTCTTTGCCTCTCCGCGCGCCCTCCAGTTGATACCACACAAGCACTCCACCAGAACAGCGGGGGTTCCAAGGAAGGCCCGACAGATCTGAATATATTCATGTCCATGTTTCGTTCCGACTCGAACCCGGATGAGGTGACCTTCACCGTCGAGTTGGTCAACGGCGGCGAATATGACCCCAGCTGGCCTGGCTTCGAGGCTAACATCGACGTGCAGTACGCGCAGGCCATAGCGTACCCAACCCCGCACATCTTCTACAGCATTGGTGGCCAACTCATGTGGTCGCACGTCACTAACGAGCCAATCGTGGGCGACTTCTTTCTCACGTGGGTGGACCACCTGATCGACCAGGAGAAGATCCCGCAGACGATAAGCGCATCGTATGGTGTCAACGAGCAGGTCGTCCGGAATATGCACGGGGCGTGTGCAGGTTGTTCATGCAGCTCGGTGTGCTTGACGTCAGCATCCTCTTCGCGAGCGGCGACAATGGAGTCGGCATTGGGAACTGCCAAGACGCCTCCGGAAGAGTCCAGTTCATCCCCAAGTTCCCTGCAACCTGTATGTGTGACACTTTATCTCTCATTGCAAGTAGCACGCAAACGCAGGCACAACTCGCTTACCACATCACCACGATTACGCAGGTCCCTACATCACTAGCGTTGGCGGAACGACGGGCTCAAACCCTGAGGTCGCCGCGGGGCTCTCTGGGGGCGGGTTCTCGAACTATTTTGAGCGCCCCGCTTACCAGAACGTTGTTGTTCCCGCCTTCCTCCAGAGCCTCGGCAGCCAATACAACGGCATGTACAAGTGCGTTTCTGCCGTGACCTAACCCAACCTATTCTTACTTTGTAATTTTGTGATTTGTGCAGCCCTAGTGGGCGCGGGATCCCCGACGTCTCAGCACAGGCGCTCAACTTCGTGATCGTCATCCACTCCGCTGGCGCTCGTGTGAGCGGCACAAGCTGTTCGATACCGGTGCGTCTTAAGCCCATCGCCCCACTCTACTTCGTCCATCCCCGAGCATCCAGTTGATCACCAGTGTGCAGACCGTGGCAGGCATAATCTCACTGCTCAATGACTTTTTAATTTCGCAAGGGAAGAGCCCGCTTGGATTCCTGAATCCCTGGTTATACAGCACAGAAAGGGGGATGACCGGCCTCAACGACATCATATCTGGCTCCAACCCGGGCTGCGGCACTGATGGAGCATGTGAACGACCCTTCCGAGTGACAACGAAATCCGCCCCTCTGGTGCATGAGCGAGTGCGCGTTGACTTGAAGGTCCACGTCCCTATTTCCTTCATCATGGCCACACAACACGCCCAGGAATTCCCCACTCCCGGAGACGTATCAGAATAGAAGGGTAGAAGGCGGATCAATATTAATGGGATTACGGGATGTATTCGATTGATTCCGAAGCTGAAGAAACCCCTCTTGTGTGAATCCGATCCGACGCGACCAGCGGGGTATTCGATCAACCGAATCTGATCGATATCTGATCCCTCGCATCTTCAGCTCTCCAAGCAAGTCTCCAAGACGATATTCGTGTTCTCCCAGGAACCAGGAAACGCCCATAGCTGTTGTGTGGTAGATAGATTGCAGTCCAAGTGAAGCAACTTGAATGATAATAGTTCTCCAGGAAAGTACTGGCGAGGCCCGTCTTTGAGCCAATACTCAATTCCAAGGAGTGGGTGGCAAGAACAAAAAGACTGCCAAGTTTACTAATGGCCCGGATTTACAAGTGAGAAATGAGAGTTAGCCAGAAATTATATAATAGTCCATTCGTAATAATCACGGCCCATCACCTTGCTTGCAAGGTCCTCTGGCAAGTGGGAATTAAGTAAGCGACCTGCAGATTGTAAATATGAACAAACATTCTTTCGACTACCCCCTAACCTGCAAATCGTACACTCCATGAGTAGGCCTGTTATACCATATCTGTAGATGGAAACACATCATCAATTTCCATTTTCCAATCAAGCAAGGTTTGAGGCGACGAAGTCGACCCCTGGTACTGTATCACCAAGTGGGAATTAAGTAAGCGACTTGCAGATGGTAAATCTGAACAGACATTCTTTCGACTACCCCCTAACCTGCAAATTGTACTCCATGATGAGTAGGTTTATACCATATCTGTAGAAGGAAACACATCATCAATTTCCATTTTCCAACCAAGCAAGGTTTGAGGCGACGAAGTCGACCGACCCCTGGGGTTCAAAAAAAAAAAAAAAAAAGAAGTCGACCCCTGGTTTCATAAACCCGTATAATCTATGTAAGCTCTGTCGATTTTAGTAAGCACATAAGAATTAAATTGTTATTTGCTGATGTGAGGTGGTGACCGGTGACCGGTGACTGGTGACCGGGTTAACGAACGACTAGGACAGCTACTCACTTCGCGGGTCGCATCTTTTGGTAGCTACGGTTCTGACCCGAAATGCACGATAAAAGTTCTTCTTCCCAGCCTTTTAGCGTGTCAGTACTCGAGCCCTCTGGACCCTTCGGTAATCATGCGCTACCGCTGGCTCTCCGTGCTCTTCGTCCTCACCGTTGCGTCCCTCACCTGTCTCGCGATTCCTCTAGCACAACCATGGCACGATATCAGTGTAAAACACGCCTGGAACGCCGTCCCACACAACTGGGAGTGCCTTGGCCCCCCTGCCCCCGGCATTACCATTGACCTCCATGTTGCGCTCCAGCCAAAGGAAGAGAACGTCTTGAGGGAAGCACTCTACGAGGTCAGCACCCCCGGCCATCCAAAGTACGTACGTCTTCCTTAACATTCCTCGCATACGATGCACTTATGTGCGGCGCTGCTCGGTTCCAGATACGGCAAACACCTCTCAAAGGAGGAGGTCGCCAAGCTCGTCGAGCCGCACCCAGATACGCTTCGGCTTGTCCACTCATGGCTTGCACACCACGGCGTACATCGCTCCTCCATCTCAACATCACACGGCGGCGGCTGGCTGACAGTCACGGACGTGC
The DNA here is from genome assembly GCA_021527775.1 of Lactarius sanguifluus. NCBI lineage: Eukaryota > Fungi > Basidiomycota > Agaricomycetes > Russulales > Russulaceae > Lactarius > Lactarius sanguifluus. The sequence continues at coordinate 45,101 of JAKEYF010000275.1, forward strand.
CCGTACCCCAAGCTAACGAGCTCCTCGGTGCATCATACCAGCTATACCGACTCGCTGGGACGAACGACACGGCGATTCTGCGCACGGTCGGGTATGCGCTCCCTAAGGTACTACACGCCCATGTGAAAACCGTCGCGCCGACGACGTTCTTTGCCTCTGCACGCACCCTCCAGCTGACACCACACAGGCACTCCGCCAGAACAGCGGGGGCGCCAGGGAAGGCGGCATCAAGGGGGCCCGTATCGGTGCTGTCGAGCCGCGATGAGGACACGACTCCGGTGGAATTGCGACGGCTGTACAACACGTACACTTATCGGCCCACCGCACTTACCAAGAATGCGATCGGAGTTTTGGGATACGGCCGTGAGTTCCCGAGCCCGACAGATCTGAATATGTTCATGTCCATGTTTCGCCCCGACTCGGACCCGGATAAGGTGACCTTCACCGTCGAGTTGGTCAACGGCGGCGAATATGATCCCAGCCGGCCTGCCGTCGAGGCTAATCTCGACGTGCAGTACGCGCAGGCCATAGCGTACCCAACCCCGCACATCTTCTACAGCATTGGTGGAAATCCCAGGTGGCGGCTCGACAATAACAGGCCAACCCTTGGCGACTACTTTCTCATGTGGATAGCCCACCTGATCGTCAAGGAGACAATCCCGCAGACAATGAGCGCATCGTATGGTGTCAACGAGAAGGACGTCCCGGCAGAATATGCACAGGGCGTGTGCGATATGTTCATGCAGCTCGGTGTGCGTGGCGTCAGCGTCCTCTTCTCGAGTGGCGACGACGGCGTCGGCGTTGGGAACTGTCAAGATGCCTCCGGAAGAGTCCAGTTCATCCCCAAGTTCCCTGCAACCTGTATGTGTGACATTTTATCTCTCATTGCAAGTAGCACAGAAACGCAGGCACAAGTCACTTACCACATCACCACGGTTTCGCAGGTCCCTACGTCACTACTGTCGGCGGAACGACGTCAATCCCTGAGGTCGCTGCGGAGCTCTCTGGGGGCGGCTTCTCGAACTATTTTAGGCGCCCCGCTTACCAGAACGTTGTTGTTCCCGCCTTCCTCCAGAGCCTCGGCAACCAATATAATGGCATGTACAAGTGCGTTTCTATCGTGGCCTGACCCAACCTATTCTTACTTTGTAATTCTGTGAATTATGCAGCCCTGGCGGGCGCGGGATCCCCGACGTTTCAGCACAGGCGCTCAAATTCGCGATCGTCATCCGCTCCGCTGCCTCTCGTGTGAGCGGCACAAGCTGTTCGACACCGGTGCGTCTTATGCTCCGCCCGTCGCCCCATTCTGCTTCGTCCATCCCCGAGCATCCAGTTGATCGCCAGTGTGCAGACCGTGGCAGGCATAATCTCAATGCTCAATGACTTTCTAATTTCGGAAGGGAGGGACCCACTTGGGTTCCTGAATCCCTGGTTGTACAGCACTGAAGGGGGGATGTTCAGCTTCAACGACATCATATCTGGCTCCAACCCGGGCTGCGGCACTGATGGATTCACCGCCATCCCTGGATGGGACCCTGTTCGTCCTTGTTTGACTCATGTATTTATTTTTTGACTTGGGCTAACTTGTGGGTTGCATAGGTTACGGGTCTTGGGACGCCAGACTTTTCCGAACTGCTGTACGTACTTCGTACAAGAATAGGCCCGGGAAACCAGAGGCGAACAATTTCGGACCTATTTGACAAGAGCGATTCAACAGCTGCTCGAGACGCCAAGGGAATAGACGAGTATTTTCTCATCAATTCCTCGACTGGTGCCACCCCTGCCGACAAGCACGACTAGGAAATATTCATTTCCCACCCCTCGACTTCTTTCCCGGATAAAAAATGCGTAAAGAGACGCTGGGAGGACACTGGTGTATGTGAATGACCTTTCCGAGTGACAACGAAATCCGGTCTTCTGGTGCATGAGCGAGTGCGCGTTGACTTGAGTTCCACATCCCTATTTCTTTTCTCATGGCCACACAACACACCCAGGAATTCGCCACTCTCGGAGAAGTACCAGAATAGAAGTGTAGAAGGCGGATCGATATTAATGGGATATACCTCTCTTGTTTGAATCCGATCCGACGTGCCTCTGACGACCCGCGGCGTAGTATTCGATCAACCGAATCTGATCGATATGACGATATTTGATCTCTCGCATCTTCAGCTCTCCTCAAGACGATATCCATGCTCTCGCAGGAAACGCACAATGGTAGATAGACGGCAGTCCAAGTGAAGCAACTTGAATGACAGCTCTCCAAACGAGTACTGGCAAGGCGGACCTGGGTGGCCGGGGGGTTGCTTGGATAAGCATACCAAGAGAGAGACGCAAAATATTACTGCCATAACGGCGACTCGGGCGGAGAGGTCTGTGCCCTTACCGTGAAACGAGTCATCATTGCGAGTGGCAGTCGTGGGCATGTCGGGTGAGAGTCCGAGGATCGTCACAGTCCGACTGTCTTTATCTTGTTGCTGGCCACAAGATCTTAGTTACCGGCTATCTTGACAATCACCTTGGCCCAAACCCAAACTTACAGCGTGACTTTTCCCATATTCCCTGGAAAGGGGAAATAGCCGTTCTGTTCAATAGGAAAAGGAGGCCTTATGTTTCTCGTGCGCCGTCCAGGTGTTTGCTTGTTTGATTCGTTTTGCCATGGTTCAGTGAGTTTATTTCATATTCTCATGATCTGTCGATTTCTAGCTTCATTCAGATGCATGCCGCAGGCTTGCGTCGCGCTTGCGTCGCTCATGTAGAGATTGGATCCCCATTTCCGTCTTATATGAAGAGGTTTGTCCTATGCTCCTCTGCATCCGAACCAAGGTCTTTATTCGTACTCTCTCACGGGTACCGCACCAGCCTGTTGCGACCATGCTAGTATTATCAGCTGAACAAGTATCTCGACTCACCGCTTCGTTCACCACCCATCTCCAGTCCATCGTTGCTCGTGTGTTCTTCTCTCTATCCCACGACCATGATCAGCTCGTGTCACCACAAAGAACCGCAATCGATATGCCAGAACACCGCGTGCTCTTCATGCCAGCACGCATCCCCGATATCGGCACAACCATAAAGGTCGTTTCCGTTCCCTTGTTATCGGGCGACACCCGTGGCATTCCCGCATCCACTCTCGTCCTGGATGAAAAATCCGGTGCCACGAAGGCACTCGTCAACGCCCGTGCCTTGACAGCCCTCCGCACCGCCGCCGGTACGTCGTAGCTACCAACCATTCTCACGGACCTCTCGAATCACCTCTCTCTAGGATCCGTCCTCGCGACCGTGATTCTGCACCCGCCAGCGACAGCCAAGTTCCGCCACCTAGTTGCCTTCGGTGCCGGCCTCCAAATCAGCTCGCACATCCGGCAGTTCCTGGACACCTACCCCACCATCGTCCGCATCACCGTCATCAACCACACCCACAACGCCCGCCTCACCGCTCTCCTCGGCGATCTGCAGCGCGACTATCCCAGCACGTCCTTCGTGGCCCTCTCGTCGTCGAGCGCCGACGAGCAGCATCGCGAGTCGTCGATCGAGGCGGCGGTCCGCCAGGCAGACTGCATCTGCTGCGCGACGTCGTCCACGTCCCCGCTGTTCCCCTCCGAGTGGGTGCGCCCTGGTACGCACGTGGTCCTGGTGGGCAGCTATAAGCCCGAGATGGCCGAGGTCGACACGGCGCTCATTAGGCGGGCGCGGGCCGTCGTCGTCGACTCGCGCGCTGCGTGTGCGGTCGAGGCTGGGGAGCTCATCGCTGCGGGCGTGCAGCAGGCGGCCATGGTGGAAGTTGGTGAACTCCTGCGCCGCGCGCCTGCTGGCGCTGAAGACGAATCGTGGGCCTGGGAGCCGGACGCTCCGAGAGTCACTGAGCTTCTGTCGGCGGGCACAGGCGACGTCACGATATTCAAGACTGTAGGGCTCGGTGCGCAGGATGTCGCCATTGCCGTTGCGACTGTGGATCGGGCGATGGAGATGGGAATCGGCACCATGGTGCCCGACTTTGAATAAGTTACAGGAACCTCTCAAGTGATAACATCGATGGGGCTTCTGAGAGGGGAGTAACGAGTAGACTGACAGTTACAAGGCAGAGAAGTACACATACTAAGTGCAAGCGGTAGTGGTGTAATACGAGAAAAAGTGCCTAAAAAAGGCGAGACTCACCGTGGAAGTCAAAGCGACCAATGTTGCGGCCGTGGCGAGGATAATTGCCAGCTGAGAGATGCGAATGTCTTCAAGTTCGTTACACGACCGCCATGTTCAGTTCTAAAGTCCCTCGTCACCTCACTTTGACTGGTTCCGCGAGTGAGCGAGCTGCACTTGGGTCTGGGCAATCCACATTTCAGGGTACAAAATTCCACTAAACCCATACGTCCCATAATTCCGTTACAAATGAAGTGTTACGTGGGGTGGGTGATCTGTCCCTGGCGCACGATAATGGTTTTTTGGAATAAAACTGATATTTCTACCCTTTTATCCTGATACATCTTGGATACATCCCCAGTCTTGAAGTGGGAGGGACGTGCGAGTTTGAGTCAACGCGCACTCGCCTATCAGTTAATGAGGCCTCGATGAGGGCCCGAACATCGTTATCACTCGGAGGGGTCGTGGGCTATTTCTAATTCTGCTCGTGGGCATGCCCGGGTGTTGCGCGGGTCGAGGAATTGATGAGAGAATACTCGCCTTTCCTTGGCGTCTGGACTGCGGGCTGCCGTTACAGTGCCGTATCGCTCTTGTTCAATAGACCAATGATCGCCCTGCTAAGTTATATTTTCGAAAAAGTCCGGCGTCCCAAGGCCCGTGACCTAGGCAACCCAAAGTCGGCCCCAACGTCGAAAATGAACAGTCAAGATCTGGCAGTGGATCCACCGGTTTCGCGCCCGAGATCCCGCGGCCAGAACGGCTTGCACTACAAAGTGGGAATAGGTCGGGACCGGTCTCGGAGAAAACGCACTTGAACATGCCGCTATACTTGTTACCAAAAATACGCGGCCCGCGGCACGGTTCTTGATCAAAAAAAACTGCAGGTGGGCCGGGATGTCACGGTTCGAGGTGAGAAAAGGGTGAGGCCTGTGAGGTCCGGGTCAGTGTCCTCGGGACCGACGTCTGTGAGAGGTCCCGGCACGACTGACGAGACCCCATCCGCTGTATGGGTGAGCGCGCGTTGAATTGCACTTCCCTCTCTCTACACCATTCTGAAATTCGCCGCTCGTACTTTGAGACTGGGGATAAAAAGGTAGCGGGTCTGAGGCGAAGTAAGGAACGAGCCAAGGAACGAGCGGAGGCTTAGAGCAGAGTCTTTGTCAAGGTCTTTTTGCGAGTGCGTGCCCTTCAGTCCTCCGCCACCTGTCCATCCATTTTTCCCAACCGGTTCAAAGAACCGTTAACTCTTTGTTTTCGCCCACCCGCCGCGCCCTTAAGAGCAAAAACCGCGATGAAGACTCGGATGCGGTTTTTTGGTCCCTCGCGTGCTGACTCACCCCGCAACGGTTTGGTTTGTTTTCCCACCCACCTGTCGCGACCGACTCGGACACAAATCCGCTATTTTTCGATCGAGATTCGAGAAGCACTTCGTGCTTCCGCCCAGTCTCTACTAGCTCACGGACTTCCATACCTATTCGTTTACTACCTCATACCCCGCCGTTCCATCGCGGCTCCTAGCACGCCTGGGGTTCTGGATAAGTACTACATCACAGCTGGTTTTCCCTCCCTATTTATCTCTGTTTGGTTTTCTTTCGTGCATTCGCTGTGCTTTCAACCTTGAACGCAATCCCAACGACCTCGTGCCTGCACGGTGGCCATCTCAAAATAGCCGAATGCTTCTATGCGTGCAACGTACCGATAGTAGCATCCTCCGTTTGCGTCACATGAACCTTGAACTTGAATAGCTTGAACTACTGCAGTGAACGTACTGACAGTGTTGAACCCTCAAGGCGCCGGGCCCAAACACGGCCAGAAAAGTTTGGCAGTGGATTCAAAAAGGTTTGGCAGTGTGCGTCTCAGTCCACTCATGGGTTCCACTAAGAGCACGGGTCGCGTCCTTATCGCGTCCTTATAGGACACTTGCAATTCCGCTCCTATCTCCTTTTGATCGCGATAAAGGCCCTGCTCCCCGGTCATATTCTCAGTTCTCTCATGCCCGCTCTCTGCACCTTAACCCCTTCGAATCAAGCGGTGCCACTAGTTCTCTGCGCTCTCTACTATCCTCCACCTCACCAGCTTCACAACACCTCCTGCATCACCTTGGGATGATATATGTGCCGTGTGCCAGCCGCGACGGACCGGACTGTGCTCGGGGTCGTGGGTTACGGGGGCGATTATCCGAGTCCGGCAGATTTGACGCAAGCGACCCGTTATCGCTGCCGAAGAACAATCCACGTGGCGTTTGCGTCGTCTTCCCGAGCGGCAACAATGGCATCGGCGAATAGCCAACGACGGCTCCAGCAGAGTCCAGTCCCTCCATTCCTTATCTGTAGTGTCTTCTTCTTTCTCTCTGGAGGCAATATACCGTCACAGGCACAAGTTTCTCACCACATCGCCGACGTCTCGCAAGCCCCTGGGTCACGAACGTGTGCGACACGATGGGCCAGGACCCGAGGTCGTGGCGAGCCTCTCTGGAGACTCGGGCAGCTTCTCGCTCTATTTTCCACGCCGTCGTTACCAGAACGCTACTGTGCCCACATTCTTGCAGTATATCGGGCCGTTACAATTGCGTTTTCTGCCGCCTCCTGACCTGACGCTGTAAATTTCATGGTTTGTGGAGCACGGCCGGCCGCGGAATCACCGACATCTCTCACAATTATCATAATCAACGCCGCCAGGGCTTTCTCATTGGCGGCAACAGGTTGTGCGGCACCAACCCGGGTGCGTTTTCCCTTTCATAGTTGATCATTTGATCACCAATGTACAGACCGCGGCGGGAACAATCTCGCCGCCTGACGAGTACCTATTTTCAACAAGTAGTGTCTCGCTCGGCTTCTACCACCCGTGACTGTTGGGCCGTGGTATCGCAGGTGTCAAGGATACTATTTATCAGAACTCGGTCCAATCCAGGCTGTGGAATCTCGACCATCGCTGGATGGGGTTCATTTCGACGTTGGCTGATTTCGGTTTGGCAGGTCTCGAGTCTCGGGACGCCGAATTTTTTGAACATACAGAACACACTCCCGTTTAATGTTATATAGTGCGCGACGCATACCGAGGGGTATAGGACCAATGTTCTCGGTACTACTGAACAATTGCGATACGGCAGCCCCACTCGCAAACTACATACACCCCCCGATCCGATTCAGGAAACAGACGAGTAGTTTTCGCGTGACCTGTGGGGCCCCACCCGCTGACAGCAAGCACATAAAATTTCATTTTCAACCTCAATTTACATCAGGGGTCGGTCGTGCACCAAAAAAAGATTAAGCATGGAATAGGATTGGTCCATCAGTGTTGTAGTGACCAATAGAATTCAACCCGAGGGGAAGAAGCGTGGAATTCACAGAGAGACGGAATCACTACTGCGAGAGGACGTTCGGTACCCAATCTGAGTGCGAATACCACTTGATAACACTGCGTAGTTTGCGGGTCGCATCCTTTGGTACAGTACCATGATGGCGCCATAGAGGCAGCCGCGGCGTTTCTCCTACGGTTCTAATACCAAAATGCATAAAAACTCTTCTTCCCAGCCCAGCATGTCAGTGCTAGACCTTTGGTAATCCCTGGCGACTGTAAACATGCGCTACCGCTGGCTCTCTGTGCCCTTCGTCCTCACCGTTGCGTCTCTCACCTGTCTCGCGATTCCTCTAGCACAACAATGGCACGATATCAGTGTAAAGCACGCCTGGAATGCCGTCCCAGACAGCTGGGAGTGCCTTGGTCCCCCTTCCCCCGCCACCACCATTGACCTCCATGTTGCGCTCCAGCCAAAGGAAGAGAACGTCTTAATGGAAGCACTCTACGAGGTCAGCACCCCCGGCCATCCAAAGTACGTCTTCTTCAACATTCCTCGCCCACCATGTACTTATGTGCGGCGCTGCTCCGTTCCAGATATGGCAAACACCTCTCAAAGGACGAGGTCGCCAAGCTTGTCGAGCCACACCCAGATACGCTTCAGCTTGTCCACTCATGGCTTGCACACCATGGCGTGCATTCCTCCTCCATCTCGACGTCACTTGGCGGCGGCTGGCTGACAGTCACGGACGTGCCCGTGTCCCGAGCTAACGAGCTCCTCGGTGCATCATACCAGCTATACCGACTTGCTGGGACGAACGACACGGCGATTCTGCGCACGGTCGGGTATGCGCTCCCTAAGGTACTACACGCACATGTGAAAACTGTCGCGCCGACGACGTTCTTTGCCTCTGCGCGCAGCCTCCAGCTGACACCACACGGGCACTCCTCCAGAGCAGCGGGGACTCCAGGGAAGGCGGCGTCGCGAGGACCCGTATCAGAGCTGTCGAGCCGCGATGAGGACACGACTCCGGAGGAATTGCGGCGGCTGTACAACACGTACACATATCAGCCCACCGCACTTACCAAGAATGCGATTGGAATTTTGGGATACGACCATGAGTTCCCGAGCCCGACAGATCTGGATATATTCATGTCCATGTTTCGCTCCGACTCGGACCTGGATAAGGTGACCTTCACCGTCGAGTTGGTCAACGGCGGCCAATATGACCCCAGCTGGCCTGGCTTCGAGGCTAACCTCGACGTGCAGTACGCGCAGGCCATAGCCTACCCAACCCCGCAAATCTTCTACAGCATCGGTGGCAAGCTCATGTGGTCGCCCGTCATTGATGAACCAATAATGGGCGACTTCTTTCTCACGTGGGTGGACCACCTGATCGACCAGGAGAAGATCCCGCAAACGATGAGCGCTTCGTATGGTGTCAACGAGAAGGTCGTCCCGGAGGACTATGCATGGGGCGTATGCAGGTTGTTCATGCAGCTTGGTGTGCTTGGGGTCAGCATCCTCTTTGCGAGCGGCGATCACGGCGTCGGCGTTGGGAACTGCCAAGACGACTCCGGAAAAGTCCAGTTCATCCCCAAGTTCCCTGCAACTTGTATGTATGACATTTTATCTCTCATTGCAAGTAGCACCCAAACGCAGGCACAACTCGCTTACCACATCACCACGATTTCGCAGGTCCCTACATCACTAGCGTTGGCGGAACGACGAGCTCAAACCCTGAGGTCGCCGCGGGGCTCTCCGGGGGCGGGTTCTCGAACTATTTCGGGCGCCCCGCTTACCAGAGCGTTGTTGCTCCCGCCTTCCTCCAGAGTCTCGGCAGCCAATATGACGGCATGTACAAGTGCGTTTCTGCCGTGACCTGACCCAACCTATTCTTACTTTGTAATTTTGTGATTTGTGCAGCCCTGACGGGCGCGGGGTCCCCGACGTCTCAGCACAGGCGCTCAACTTCGTAATCGTCATCCACTCCGCTGGCGCTCGTGTGAGCGGCACAAGCTGTTCGACACCGGTGCGTCTTAAGCACATCGCCTTTCGCCCCACTCTGCTTCGTCCATCCAGTTGATCTCCAGTGTGCAGACTGTGGCAGCCATAATCTCACTGCTCAATGACTTTTTAATTTCGGAAGGGAAGAGCCCCCTTGGGTTCCTCAATCCCTGGTTGTACAGCACAGAAGGGATGTCCGGCCTCAACGACATCATATCTGGGTCGAACCCGGGCTGCGACACTGATGGATTCACCGCCATCCCTGGATGGGACCCTGTTCGTCTTTGTTTGACTATTTATCTATTTATTTAGACTTGGGCTGACTGGTGGGTTGGATAGGTCACGGGTCTTGGGACGCCAGACTTTTCCAGACTGCTGCACGCACTTCGTACAAGAATAGGCCCGGGAAACCAGAGGCGAACAATTTCGGAGCTATTTAACAAGAGCAATTCAGCAGCGACTCGGGACGCCAAGGGAATAGACGAGTATTTTCTCATCAATTCCTCGACTCGCGCCACACCTGCCTACAAGCACGTTTAGGAAATATTCATTTCCCACCCCTCAACTTCTTTCACGGATAAACAATGCGTAAAGGGACACTGGGATGACACTGGTGCATGAGCGAGTGCCCATTGACCTGAAGTTCCACATCCCCATTTCCTTCATCATGGCCACACAACACGCCCAGGAATTCGTCACTCCCGGAGAAGTGTCGGAATGGAGGGGTGGGGGGCGGGTCAATATTAATGGGATTACGGGATGTATCCGATAGATTCTGTCTTGTGTGAATCCGATCCAACGTGCCTCCGACGACCCGCGGCGTATTCGATCAACCGAATCTGATCGATATCTGATCTCTCGCATCTTCAGCTCTCCTCATGACGATATCTGTGTTCTCGCAGGAAACGCCCATAACTATTGTGTGGCAAATAGATTGCACTGCAATCATTGCAGTCCAAGCGAAGCAACTTGAATGATACTAGTCCTCCAGGAAAGTACTGGCGAGGCCCCTCTTCGAGCCAATACTCGATTGCAAGGCGTCGGACGCTTCAAAGTGTGCAAGCACCAAACTAAACTAAAGACTACTGAGCTTACTGAAGATTTGGATCAAGATTTGGATTTTACAAGTGAGAAATGAGAGTTAGCCAGAGAGAGAGAGAAATCATATGCATATATCATTCGGCCATAAAAAATCGTACGTACCTAAGTTACAACGACGGAAATCATAACTTATGAAGCGGGTTGCGTGTAACCATGCTTGTAAGTTGTAAGTTACTGTATGCCATGATACCACCATAGCGATTGTCATTTCATAAATCCGGTTATAAGTTACGTAAGCACTTTCTGAAATTTAAATTTAAATTTGTTTTATGGAGCTGCTCGCTGCGGTCGCGTCCTTTTGCCAGTGGTAGAGGCAGTATTTTCCTACGGTTCTGAGCTCGAAATGCACGATAAAAGTGCTTCTTCCCAGCCTCTAGCGTCTCAGTGCTCGAGCTCTCTAGACCCTTGGTAATCCCCGGACCCCAGTAATCATGCGCTACCGCTGGCTCTCCGTGCTCTTCGTCCTCACCGTCGCGTCCATTACCTGTCTCGCAATTCCTCTAGCACAACCATGGCACGATATGAGTCTCAAGCACGCCTGGAACGCCGTCCCACACAGCTGGGAGTGCCTTGGTCCCCCTCCCCCCGCCATCACGATTGACCTCCATGTTGCGCTCCAGCCAAAGGAAGAGAACGTCTTAATGGAAGCACTCTACGAGGTCAGCACCCCCGGCCATCCAAAGTACGTCTTTAACATTCCTCGCATACGATGTGTTCATGTGCGGCGCTGCTCCGTTCCAGATATGGCAAACACCTCTCAAAGGAGGAGGTCGCCAAGCTTGTCGAGCCGCACCCAGATACGCTTGAGCTTGTCCACTCATGGCTTGCACACCACGGCGTGCATTCCTCCTCCATCTCGATGTCACACGGCGGCGGCTGGCTGACAGTCACGGACGTGCCCGTACCCCAAGCTAACGAGCTCCTCGGTGCATCATACCAGCTATACCGACTCGCTGGGACGAACGACACGGCGATTCTGCGCACGGTCGGGTATGCGCTCCCTAAGATACTACACGCACATGTGAAAACTGTCGCGCCGACGACGTTCTTTGCCTCTGCGCGCAGCCTCCAGCTGACACCACACAGTCACTCCGAGTCCGCCAGAGCAGCGGGTGCGCCAGAGAAGGCGGCATCGAGAGGGCCCATATCTGTGCTGTCGAGCCGCGATGAGAACATGACTCCGGAGGTGTTGCGGCGGCTCTACAACACGTACACATATAAGCCCGCCGCACTTACCAAGAATGCGATTGGAGTTTTGGGATACGGCCGTGAGTTCCCGAGCCCGACAGATCTGGATATGTTCATGTCCGTGTTGCGCCCCGACTCGGACCCGAATGAGGTGACCTTCACCGTCGAGTTGGTCAACGGCGGCCAATATGACCCCAGCCGGCCTGCCGTCGAGGCTAACCTCGACTTGCAGTACGCGCAGGCCATAGCATACCCAACTCCGCACATATTCTACAGCATTGGTGGAAATCCCAGGTGGTCGGTTGACAAGAAAAGGCCAACCCCTGGCGACTACTTTCTCATGTTGATGACTCACCTGATCGTTAAAGAGACAATCCCGCAGACGATGAGCGCATCGTATGGTGTCGAAGAGAAGGACGTCCCGGCGGAATATGCACAGGGCGTGTGCGATATGTTCATGCAGCTCGGTGCGCGTGGCGTCAGCGTCCTGTTCTCGAGCGGCGACGACGGCGTCGGCGTTGGGAACTGCCAAGATGCCTCCGGAAGAGTCCAGTTCATCCCCAAGTTCCCCGCAACCTGTATGTGTAACATTTTATCTCTCATTGCAAGCAGCACGCAAACGCGGGCACATGTCGCTTACCACATCACCACGGCTTCGCAGGTCCCTACGTCACTACCGTCGGCGGAACGACGAAGTCAAACCCTGAGGTCGCCGCGGGGCTCTCCGGGGGCGGGTTCTCGAACTATTTTGAGCGCCCCGCTTACCAGAACGTTGTTGTACCCGCCTTCCTCCAGAGTCTCGGCAGCCAATACAACGGCATGTACAAGTGCGTTTCTGCCGTGACCTGACTCAACCTATTCTTACTTTGTAATTTTGTGATCTGTGCAGCCCTGGCGGCCGCGGGATCCCCGACGTCTCGGCACAGGCGCTCAAATGCGTGATCGTCGTCCACTCCGCTCCCACTCGTGTGAGCGGCACGAGCTGTTCGACACCGGTGCGTCTTAAGCACATCGCCTTTCGCCCCACTCTGCTTCGTCCATCCCCGAGCATCCAGTTGATCGCCAGTGTGCAGACCGTGGCAGGCATAATCACACTACTCAATGACTTTCTAATTTCGGAAGGGAGGGACCCGCTTGGGTTCCTGAATCCCTGGCTGTACAGCACTGAAGGGGGAATGTTCAGCCTCAACGATATTATATCTGGTTCCAACCCGGGCTGCGGCACTAATGGATTCACCGCCATCCCTGGATGGGACCCTGTTCGTCTTTGTTTGACTCTTTATTTATTTTTTGATTTGTTGACTTGTGGGTTGCATAGGTTACGGGTCTTGGGACGCCAGACTTTTCCGAACTGCTGTACGTACTTCGTACAAGAATCCCGGGAAACCAGAGGCGAACAATTTCGGAGCTATTTAACAAGAGTGATTCAGCAGCGACTCGGGACGCCAAGGGAGTAGACGAGTATTTTCTCATCAATTCCTCGACTCGCGCCACCACACCTGCCTACAAACACGTTTAGGAAATATTCATCTCCCACCCCTCAACTTCTGTCCCGGATAAACAATGCGTAAAGGGATACTGGGATGACACGGGTGTATGTGAATGACCCTTCCGAGTGACAACGAAATCCGGTCTTCTGGTTCATGAGCAAGTGCGCGTTCAAGTTGACTTGAAGTTCCACATCCCTATTTCCTTTATCATGGCCACACGACACACCCAATTCGCCACTCCCAGAGTATCAGAACGGAAGGGTAGAAGGCGGATCAATATTAATGGGATTACGGGATGTATTCAATAGATTCTGAAGAAACCTCTCTTCTTTGGATCCGATCCGACGTGCCTCTGACGACCCGCGGCGTATTCGATCAGATCGACATGACGATATCTGATCTCTCGCATCTTCAGCTCTCCCCAAGACGGTATTCGTGTTCTCGCAGGAAACGCCCATAGCTGTTGCATGGTAGATGGATGAGTCCAAGTGAAGCAACAGCTCTCCAAACGAGCACCACCAGTGACTAACTATTACCGCACCAGTCCCGGGTCAACAACTACCAATGCTCGTCTTATCGGCCGAACACGTGCTTCGTTCACCACTCACCGTCTCCAGTCCGTCGTTGCTCGTGTGTTCTTCTCTCTTTCCCACGACCATCATGGGCTCGTATCGCCACAAAGAACCGCAATCGAAATCCCAGAACACCGTGTGCTCTTCATGCCAGCACGCATCCCCGATATCGGCACACCCATAAAGGTCGTTTCCGTTCCCTCGTTATCAGGCGACACTCGTGGCAATCCCGCATCCACTCTCGTCCTGGATGAACAATCCGGCGCTACAAAGGCTCTCGTCAACGCCCGTGCCTTGACAGCCCTCCGCACCGCCGCCGGTACGTCGTACTACTATTCGCGCGGACATCCTAAGTCACCTCTCTCTAGGATCGGTCCTCGCGACCGTGATTCTGCACCCGCCAGCGGCAGCCAAGTTCCGCCACCTAGCCGGCTTCGGTGCCGGCCTCCAAATCAGCTCGCACATCCGGCAGCTCCTGGACACCTATCCCCTCCGTCGCCCGCATCACCGTCATCAACCGCACCCTCAACGCCCGCCTTACCGCTCTCCTCGGTGATCTGCAGCGCGACTATCCCAGCATGTCCTTCGTGGCCCTCTCGTCGTCGAGCGCCGACGAGCAGCATCGCGAGTCTTCGATCGAGGCGGCGGTCCGCCAGGCAGACCGCATCTGCTGCGCGACGTCGTCCACATCGCCGCTGTTCCCCTCCGAGTGGGTGCGTCCTGGTGCGCACGTGGTTCTGGTGGGCAGCTATAAGCTCGAGATGGTCGAGGTCGACACGGCGCTCATTAGGCGCGCGCGCGGTCGAGGCTGGGGTGCTCATCGCTGCGGGCATCCCGCAGGCGGCCATGGTGGAAGTTGGTGAACTCGTGCGCCGCGCGCCTGCTGGCGCTAAAGACGAATGGTGGGCCTGGGAGCCCGACGCTCCGAGAGTCGCTCAGCTTTTGTCGGCGGGCACAGGCGACGTCACCACTGGAAGGCTTCTGAGTGGGTAGTAACGAGTAGACGGTTACAAGGCAGAGAAGTACACATACGAGGTGCAAACAATAGAATGGTATAACACGAGATAGAGTGCGAGACTCACCGTGGAAGTCTAAGCGACCATTGTTGCAGCCGTGGCGGAGATAGTTGCCAGGGATTCAAGTTCGTTACGCCACCGCCATGCTCGGTTCTAAAAGTCCCGCGTCACATCTCACTTTGACTGGTTCCGCAGTGAGCGAGCTGTACTTGAACTCAGCAATCTATGTTTCAGAATGTAAAATTCCACTAAGCCCATACGTCCCATAATTCAGTGTTGGACAGCTACAGGTGAAGTGCTACGTGGGGTAATCTATCCTCGGCGCACGATAGTATTTTTGAAACAAAATAAAACTTAATATGATCTTTCTACCCTTTTATCCTGATAGATCTTGGACACGTTCCCGATTTAGAAGCGGGAGCGACGGAGGGTGGCGGGCACCAGGGTGAGGGGAGACAGGGATGTGCAAGTCTGAGTCGACGCGCACTCGCCTATGCAGCTAATGAGGCCTCTATGAGGGCCCGAACTTCGTTATTACTCGGAGGGGTCGTGGGCTATTTCTAGTTCTGCTCATGGGCACGTCCGGGTGTGGCGCGGGTCGAGGAATTGATGAGAAAATACTCGTCTATTCCCTTGGCGTCTCGAGTGGCTGCTGAATTGTTCTTCTTAAATATGTCTGAGAATATTCGTCTCTGGTTTCCCGCGCCCGTCACGGTTCTTGTACGAAAAAGTACGTGCAGCAGTTCGAAAAAGTCCGGCGTCCCAAGACCCGTGACCTATCCAACCCACAAATCAGCCCAAGTCAAAATAAATAAATACAGAGTCAAACAAGGACGAACTGGGTTCCATCCAGGGATGGCGGTGAATCCATCAGTGTCGCAGCCCGGGTTCGACCCAGATTTGTGTCATTGAGGCCGAACATCCCCTCATCTTTCGTGTACAACCAGGGATTCAGGAACCCAAGCGGGTCCTTCCCTTTCGAAATTAAGTAGTCGTTGAGCATTGAGATAATGCCTGCCACGGTCTGCACACTGCAAATCAGCTGGGTGCTCGGGGATGGACAAAGTAGAATGGGGCGACAGGCGATGGGCCTAAGACGCACTGGTGTCGCACAGCTTGTGCAGCTCACGTGAGAGGGACTGGTATGGACGATGATCACGAAGTCGAGCGCCTGTGCTGAGACGTCGGGGATCCCGCGGCCGCCAGGGCCGCACAAATCACAAAATCACAAAGTAAGAATAGGTTAGGTAACTACAGAAACGCACTTGTACATGTCGTCATATTGGTTGCCAGGACTCTGGAGGAAGGCGGGAACAACAACGTTCTGGTAAGGGGGGCGCTCAAAATAGTTCGAGAACCCGCCCCCGGACAGCTCCGTACCAACCTCAGGAACTGATTTCGTCGTTCCACCGACGGTAGTGACGTAGGGACCTGCGAAACCGTGGCGATGTGTGCCTGCATTTGCGTGCTGCATGCAGTCGGAGATAAAATATTTCGCATACAGGTTGCAGGGACCTTGAGGATGAACTGGACTCTTCCGGAGGCATCTTGGCAGTTCCCAACGCCGACGCCGTCCGTCGCCGCTCGAGAACAGGATGCTGACGCCACGCGCACCGAGCTGCATGAATATATCGCACACGCTCCGTGCATATTCCGCCGGGATGTTCTTCTCGTCGACACCAAACGAAGCACCCATCGTCTGCGGGATTTTCTCCTTGGGAACCAGGTAGGCCACCCACATGAGAAAGAAGTCGCCTACAACTGGCTGGTGATCGACGAGCGACCACCTGGGCTTTCCACCGATGCTGTAGAAGATATGGGGGATTGGGTACGCTATGGCCTGTGCGTACTGCACGTGAGGTTAGCCTCCATGTCAGGCCAGCTAGTGTCATATTGACCGTCTCGACGGTGAAGGTCACCTCATCCGGGTCCGGGTCGGGCCGAAACACGGACATGAACATAGCCAGGTCTGTCGGACTCGGGAACTCATTGCCGTATCCCAAAACTCCAATCGCATACTTGGTAAGTGCGGTGGGCTTATATGTGTACGTGTTGTACAGCCGCCGCAACACCTTCGGAGTCGTGTCCTCGTCGCGGCTCGACAGCACCGATACGGGCCCTCTCGATGCCGCCTTCTTTGGCGCACCAGCTGCTCAGGCGGACTCGGAGTGACTGTGTGGTGTCAGCTGAAGGGTGCGTGCAGAGGCAAAGAACGTCGTCGGCGCGACAGTTTTCACATGTGCGTGTAGTATCTTAGGGAGCGCATACCCGACCGTGCGCAGAATCGCCGTGTCGTTCGTCCCAGCGAGTTGGTATAGCTGGTATGATGCGCCGAGGAGCTCGTTAGCCTGGGGCACGGGCACGTCCGTCAGCCAGCCGCCGCCGTGTGACGTCGAGATGGAGGAGGAATGTACGCCGTGATGTGCAAGCCATGAGTGGATAAGCTGAAGCGTATCTGGGTGCGGCTCGACAGGCTTGGTGACCTCCTCCTTTGAGAGGTGTTTTCCGTATCTAGAAGTTTAGAACGGGGCAGCGCCACACATAAGTACATCGTGAGCGAGGAATGTCAAAGAAGACATACTTTGGTCGGCCGGGGGTGCTGATCTCGTAGAGTGCTTCCCTTAAGATGTTCTCTTCCTCGGGCTGGAGCGCAATATGGAAGTCAATCGTGATGCCGGGGGGAGGGGGACCAAGGCACTCCCAGGTGTCTGGGACGGCGTTCCATACGTGCTTGACACTGATATCGTCCCATGGTTGTGCTAGAGGCGTCGCGAGACAGGTGAGGGACGCGACGGCGAGGAAGAGGAGCACAGAGAGCCCGGAGTGGTGCATGATTACAGGAGGCCCGGGTCACCAGAGGTTGTGAGGGATAGAGGTCCAACAAACACAGGCCACCGGTGAGGACGTGGCTAGTGGAACGAAGAACTTTTATCGTGCATTTCGGGGTTAGGAAGCAGAACAGGGGGTGCCTCTTTGAGTACTCGACCCGCGACACGGCTCTCGATCGAAACCACAAGTGGACCGGGACGTCACGGTAGTTCGAGGTGAGATCCGGACCAGTGTCCTCGGGACTGTGCTTCTGCAACCAGTGGTGACCAGTGACCGGTGAACGCCAAGTTCCACTATTTGTTCCAACCTTAATGAGCTCGCACGTTTGACAACTCCAGTCACCTACCACTCGGCATCGCCCGCATCGCCGGTGTACCTTCAACCTCACCTCGCTCCTTGGCGATCGATGGCGCGAATACCCCGACGCAACCATTATGGCCCGCTCGTCGTGCGCTGCCAGTGATGGAGGCCGGCGCACTGTTCCCTCTCGATGGGTGCGCTCCGGACGCACCTCATTCTAGGCCCGTAATGTCCAAGGTTGACGTCGTCCTCTTTTACTTTCGCGGCGCATGTGCAATCAAGGGCGGAGAGTTCAGCGGGAATGGTGAAGTCGGCGAACTGCCCATGCGGGTACGGGTCAGAACTTACTAGCCCGACACGCCGGGAGTCACCAAGTTTTTGTCGGCAGGCCGTCGAGTCTGTGGGGCTTGAGGTGAGTTGCCTTTTGTAGTCCCAACGGCCGAGCAAGCGTTCGACGGCCATAGGAATCGCATTCAAATATTGGTCGAGGTCACACTGCCAGGGCGGTGACTGTGAGAAAGCCTCGAGCTTCTCGCAGAGGTTCGGAACACCTCCATGACGTACTTCGACCTGAGTGCGGTTTCAAGCTACGATTAGGTCAGGTCCGAGTCTACCTGTCGATTGTCTCTTCTGTGTATAGGGCATTCAAGAGGGCGTGAATTGGCTCGAAGAGGGGGGGGGCGCCGGGTTTCGATACCGCCTTGCTTTCCTGGAGATTTATCATTCAAGTTGCCTCACTTGGACCTATCTACTACTACAACAATTGGCGTTTCCGCGATAACACGGATATCGCCTTGAAAGGAGGAGAGCTGAAGATGCGAGTGATCAGATACCAATCAGATTCGGCTGATCGAATACGCCGCGGATCGTTAGACTCGGCGAGGCACGTCGGGTTCACAGAATCTAACGAATACATCCCATAATCCCATTAATATCAATTCACCTTCTACCCTTCTATTCTGATACTTCTCCGGGAGTGGCGAATTCCTGGAGGTGTTGTGTGGGTATGAAAGGAAATAGGGATGGAACTTGAAGTCAACGCGCACTCGCTCGGAAGAGTCGTCAGCGTTCACATGCACCAGTGTCATCCCAATGTCCCTTCACGTGTTGTGTATCCGGGAAGGAAGTTGAGGAGTGGGAGATGAATATGTCCTAGTCGTGCTTGTAAGCGGGTGCGGCGCGGGTCCGAGTCGAGGAATTGATGAGAAAATACCCGTCTATTCCCTTGGCGTCCCGAATGGTTGCTGGATCGCTCTTGTTAAATAGGTCCGAGAACCTTCGTCTCTGGTTTCCCGCGCCTGTGCCAGTGATTGTACGAAGTACGTGCAGCAGTTTGGAAAAGTCCGGCGTCCCAAGACCCGTGGCCTTTGTCACCCACAAGTCAGCCCAAGTCAAAATATAAATAAAGAGTCAAACAAGGACGAACAGGGTCCCATCCTGGGATGGCGGTGAATCCATCAGTGTCGCAGCCAGGGTTCGACCCAGATTTGATGTCGTTGAGGCCGAACATCCCCTCGTCTGTCGTGTACAACCAGGGATTCAGGAACCCAAGCGGGTCCTTCCCTTCCGAAATCAAGTAGTCATTGAGCATTGCGATTATCCCTGCCACGGTCTGCACTGGAAATCAATGCTCGGGGATGGACGAAGCAGAATGGGGCGACAGGCGACAGGCTTAGAACGTACCGGTGCCGCACAGCTTGTGCCGCTCACATGAGAGGGACTGGTATGGATGATGATCACAAAGTCGAGCGCCTGTGCCGAGACGTCCGGGACCCCGCGGCCACCAGGGCTGCACAGATCACAAAATTACCCAGTGTGAATAGCTTGGGTTAGGTCACGGTAGAAACGTACTTATACATGCCGTCATATTGGCTGCCGAGACTCTGGAGGAAGGCGGGAACAACAACGTTCTGGTAAGGGGGGCGCTCAAAATAGTTCGAGAACCCGCCCCCGGAGAGCTTTGCGGCGACCTCAGGGTTTGAGCTCGTCGTTCCGCCGACGCTAGTGATGTAGGGACCTGCGAACCCGTGGTGATGTGGTAAGCGACTTGCGCCTGCGTTTGCGTGCTGCTCCCAATCAGAGGTGAAATGTTACACATACAGGTTGCAGGGAACATGGGGATGAACTGGACTCTTCCGGAGGCGTCTTGGCAGTTCCCAACGCCGACGCCGTTGTCGCCGCTCCCGAAGAGGACGCTGACGCCACGCGCACCGAGCTGCATGAACATATCGCACACGCTCCGTGCATATTCCGCCGGGACGTCCTTCTCGTAGATACCATACGAAGCACTCATCGTCTGCGGGATTTTCTCCTTGGGAACAAGGTAGGCCATCCACATGAGAAAGAAGTCGCCCGTTATTGGCTTGTAATCGTCGGGCGACCACGTGAGCTTGCCACCGATGCTGTAGAAGATTTGCGGGGTTGGGTAGGCTATGGCCTGCGTGTACTGCACGTCGATGTTAGCCTCGACGCCAGGCCAGCTGGGGTCATATTGACCGCCGTTGACCGTCTCGACGGTGAAGGTCACGTCATCCAGGTCTGAGTCAGACCGAAACACGGCCATAAACATAGCCAGGTCTGTCGGGCTTGGGAACTCGTTGCTGTATCCCAAAATTCCGATAGCATTCTTGGTAAGTGCGGTGGGCTTATATGTGTATGTGTTGTACAGCCGGCGCAATGCCTCTGGAATCGTGCTCCCATCGCGGCTCGACAGCTCTGACATCAGGAAAAACCTACTTTGATAATCAAGCATTATTATGATAGAATAGTGATAAATTATCGATAATTTAGATTATCACGCATTATATTATATTTGCTTAACCCCCCGATAAAATATCGATAAAATATCGATAAATTAGTGATAAATTACCGATAATCTATTATCACGGATTACATTATCATGGATTACATTATATTAGCCTTACCACAAATTAGGGGTAATTGTTTGATAGTGGAAATATAATTCACAATAATTCATGAATAATGAGTGATAATTTTTTGTTAAGCAACAACAAAATTATGTGCTAATTAAAATGATTGCCGATTTCGATTCAGACTAAGCTCAACTAAGTACGGTGACAAAACAAAAGCACGAAGATCTTGAGTTAACGCATCCCGGGTATAGTGAGCCAGTTCTGCTGACCATCAATATATATCACTTGGGAGGTGTGAAGAAATGTACAGTTGGCTCATGTTTGTTGAAGGCCTTATCATTCGTCTTCGTCGAGGAGATCGAGATCGATTTGTACCATCGAGGTACCAGTTCCATTGCCAAACTCACTGCCACCCCAACCAGACCGTCAATACCATGATGGCGTTCAATTTAATAATTAACGACTTACCTTGCCTCAGTATATATTTTTGCCATCATGTTGTGGAACGCGCTATCTTGCCCATCCCGAATAAACCCAAGTGTATCCACGTGATGTCGATAGACGTCAAAATATGTGGTTGTTGAAAACTCTACTACTTGCCGAATGCCGGTACGCCACTCATATATGGATGCATACAGCTAGTGATTTGTGTTAGTATGTTCATGTGCTTAGGAAAACGGAGCACTCACTGCCGTGGCAACCAAGGCGACCATCACAATTGGCACCTCACGCACCATTTGTCCGTTGTCACCAGATTTGCTAGTAAAAAGATAATCAAATCGTGCTTTAAATGAAGAGCCTCCTCCAGTGAAAAATAGGTCATGGATGACACGGATTATCCGCGAGTTGCGATACGGTTGTGAGCGCATTATGAGCCTATTCTGACCAAGACCCTGACTGAAAGTTAGATCACTATAACCGAATAATAATAATTGTTTACCTTTGGTCCCTTCGGGTACACGTATTGATAACCCGAGAGTTGCCAGTCGACAGATTGAATGATGTCTGCTGGCACCTGGGATGTAAACTCCGCCATAGCGATGGCATTGCAGCGGTCCTTGACCTCACTGCGGAAAAGGGGTATACGCGCACGCAGCTTTGAGCTGATGTCAGTTGTGTAATCCTCAGCAGAGGAAGGACTTACCACTGGAATGATCTTGAATGCATAATCGTCGTCGTCGACGAGTCGCTCCTGGACAGATGACGCAGCCGAGTTCTTCTTGCTGACCTTCTTGGCGCCGATATTAAGGGAGTGCCTGATAAAACAGGTGGCAAGGATGCCATCTGGGAACGCGTCGTTGAAGATCAGCGATGCCCGGAGATCTTCGATTGACTGCTTGACAACTTTGCGTATCACTTCGTGTTGTCCGCCCAGTGTAAGTCGGTTCTGGCCTGGAGCGAATTTAAGGTTAGTATAGGCGGGCCACGCCAATGTCAACTCAGTGGCCGCCTGTGCCCGATCCTGGTGTGGCTGACTCGGCACTGCAACTCAACCAGTTCAATGCTGAGAATATGCGTGGTATTGGTGCTTACATGTGGTCCCAGCCGGTACTGGTAGCGGCATGGGCAGAGTATAGCTCGGCGACGTGTTGTCACTGGTCCCAGTACGAACTGTGTTGCTCACAGATGAGCAACGTCTAGCACCGAAGGCTGAATCCAGCCAGGATGGTATCTGCGAAAGTAGCTGTGAGATCAAAAGTTCAAAAGCAATTGCAGACGCACCTGAGATGCCATGAACTTGCTCGGGTTTCCTTGGGTAAGGGCGGCTATGTCGTCCTCGTTGGCAGAGTCTTCCTCAGTTGTAGGATAGGAATCCTGATTCCGATGAGTAGGACGGAAGGAGGGTTCTTGACCAAAGACATAGAGGCGAGAACGATGAGAAGACGAGGCTATAGTAAAGGGAAAAAAAAAGGCGTGAGTGGTTCGTTTGGCGACATCAACAAACATGTTATGTCAGCTATTCTCACATGGTTGCGGCACACGTCTGCTTAAGGGAGACACCTTCCGAGTCACCCCTGCACCCGTAGACGGCAGCTCCCTCAACGCTTCACTCTCGCTGGTCAATTGAAGCTGCATGGGTTTAGGGTTTGAAAGTCTGGTTGGGTCCGGTTTTTTGACCATATTTGGTCCAACTGCAACTGCAACTGGTTGCCAAAAAATGAAATTTGTTGCAACCTCAACTGCAACTGCAAAAAACTGCAAAAAAACCAGTTGCACCAGTTGCAACTGGACCCAACTGAATGTTATTTAATCTATCTGAAACTGGTCTAAACTGAGTCAAAACCACTTATAATTAGTGTTAATAGGTACTTATAATAAATTTCTAAGTGCAACTGCCTTATAATGAAAAAATAATTAGGTAAAACAGCCAAAAAAAGCAAAAGTTATGAGTAAAATGATTGTTTTGATCATAACTTGCTCAGTTTTTGGCCGATTTGGGTGATCTTAGGCTCGTTTTGATCAGAAATTCAGCCCAATCACCTGCTGACTAAGAAATCGGTTGCAACCGGTTGCAACCGGTTGGAGGTCAGCTGCCATTTCGGGCAACTGCAACTGATACATTCTAGGATTAGGTACAACTGCAACCAAAAGTCCGGTTTTTTCCAGTTGCAGTTCAGTTGAGTTGCAGTCTTTTTCAGTTCCTGCAACTGGACTTTCAAAGACTACATGGGTTGACCATGGGCTGGACCTTTGGACATCAGTCAGGTAGGTCATCTGATCTGGCAGCGTTGTACGTACCAACATTCCTAGCCTTTTTAGTAGCAGGAGTAGGAGTGGGTACCGCAGCGGGGATCTCGGGACTGTCATTGAGAGAACCAAAGGTCCATTTCCCCTTCCCTTTTCATTGTGTGAGTTAATACTGACTCAGGCGCATTGGACCCACCTGTTAGATTGCCCTGGGGAGGAGTCGGGTCACCGATGTGTTGGAGATCAGCGTCCTGACCGACAACGCCAACTTTTGTTATATCCATTTGCATAGAATGACCCAATGAAGCGTGACTTTCGTTGGAACACTCTGATGCCTGACTATTCTGCAGTCGCTGTGACTTGCGGGTGCGTGGTGCCATTGGAAAGAACGTGAATGAGAACGAGAACGAGTGGAATATGAATGTGAGTACGACACGAAATGACTGGAATTTGGATGAGGTTTTGGCTCCAAGGTATGTACTGTATTTATACTGGCGATCCAAGCGTACTGATCGAAAGATCCCCAGCGCGTTGACGCACCATTCTTCCCCTCCCCTAAGTTGAGCGCCCCCATGATCCGATGCCCTGGCTGTGACAAGGGCTTCACGCGTCATGGACTCTCTCTGCACATCAGCAAGACCCGACGCCGTGGCTGCCAGAATTTACATCAGTCGCTCCAAACTCGGATGGTGGTCCAACCAGCGCAAGCGGCTTCTTCTTTAGCACCAAACACAGGCCTCAAGGCGGCAGATGGGCCTATTGGGCATGAGCCTGCTTGGGAAGACGAAACTGATGCAGCCAGCTCCGAGTCGTCGCAACAAGGCAACAGCGCAAATGAAGGTAAGTTTTTCATAGCATACAAGTTGGCGCCCCATTAATCCTATAGCAGATAGCATCGGTGACAAAGCAGATCACACAGGTGACCCCGTTGACACCACAGACGCTAATGCGTTCGAAAGTATCTCTCGGGATGGGAATTTCAGCTCTTTGGTCACCCCAGAACCTGAACACGTCAACGGATCTCCGTGCTTATTGCCACCCCCAGAGGACACACAACCCTCAATTCCGGGTCCATGCAATCCTGACGCAAGGCCGATTTCATTTGTCATTCGATTTCCTCATGGTCAGGCTGGCGCTCCAGTGGCTAGTAGTACGCTTCAAGGTTCCGCCTATGGGTCGACACGTAACAGGTCGGGTAACTCAGTGTGGGCCCCCTTTCGGTCCCAATGCGACTGGGAGTTCGCACGCTGGGCAAAGATGCGTGGGGCGACGGCTTCAGCTGTGACGGCACTACTTGCGATCCCGGAGGTATGGAAGTGTTCTTCCCCACTTAGCATCGCTGATGTATTATTCTGAAAGCTCGTCGACAAGCTTGGGCTATCATACAAAACAAGTGCGGAGCTGAACAACCTCATCAACAAGGCGTTGCCCGGGCGCCCCTCCTTCCAGTGCGAGGATCTGGTTATTGGAGGCGAAACCCTTCAATTTCACTATCGCGACATAGTTCCATGTATCTGGTCCCTGTTTGGTAACCCGGAGTTTGCCCATGAACGAGTCTTCGCCCCAGAGAGGCACTACACAGATGCTGAATGAACGTGCCGTGTTTATAGCGAGATGCATATGGGTGATTGGTGGTGGTCCATACAGGTGCGTAACTAATTCTTCATTTGAACTGGAGTACTTACAGACGCACTAGATGTCACTTGAAGCACGCAATGCTGGAGCAACAGTCATCCCGCTCATAATTTCCTCTGACAAAACCCTGCTAACACACTTCCGGGATAAGGAAGCGTATCTGATTTATCTGGGGATTGGCAATATACCAAAGAGCACTCACCGGAAGCCGTCGCGCTCTGCACAGATGTTGATCGGGTACGTCCCGATAACCAAGCTAGTTGGTATCACAAACAAGGCAGCTCGCCGTCGCGCCCTTGCTAGCCTCTTTCACTCATGCATGGCAAAGGTCCTTGACCCGATCCGCGTGTATGGTGAAACAGGCCTAGCTATGCAGAGTGGTGATGGCACTTGGCGCCGCTGTCACCCCGTTTTCGCCACCTTCGTTGGCGACTACCCAGAACAGGTGCTGGTTACATGCATCTACAATGGGTGATGCCCGAAATGTCTCGTTCCAGTAAAACAGCTCAGCAATTACAATATCTTTCCTACTCGGAACCATGTGGACGTGATCGACACTTACCTCTTGGCCAGCGAAGACATTCGCCGATTTCGTGCCGCCTGTCGTGAAGCTGGACTGAAGTCCATTTTCCGTCCGTTTTGGAGTGTACTTCCACTTGTCGACATTTTCGTGTCCATCACCCCCGACGTGCTTCACCAACTGCTTCAAGGTGTTGTGAAGTATCTCACCGCTTGGCTGACCACCATTTTCGGGGCAGCAGAAGTTGACGCACGCTGCAGGTCTTTGCCGCCCAACCACCATATTTCATTGTTCACCAGCGGCATATCGACCCTCTCACAACTTTCAGGAAAACAGCATAAGGACATATGTTGATTCCTGCTGGGACTCATCATTGACTTAGCTCTTCCAGGCGGGCAACTCCCTTCGCGTTTGATTAGAGCTGCGCGTGCGCTCCTCGACTTTGTATATTTGGCACAATACTCCTCACATACAAGCAAGACGCTTCAACGCCTCGAGGACAGCCTTGCTCGCTTTCATGAGAACAAGGATGTTTTCATCGACCTTGGTGTGCGTGAGCACCTCGACATCCCGAAGTTCCACAGCATGCTTCATTACCGCTCTTCCATCACCTTATTCGGCACAATCGATAACTACAACATGGAGCAGTCCGAGCGCCTCCACATCGACTTTACGAAGGATGCGTACCGTGCAACAAACCGCAAAAATGAATATCCTCAGATGACCGCATGGCTGGAGCGCCACGAAAAGATACAAATACGCACAGCATCCGTCGAATGGCAACCACAGCGCGATCCAACAAACACACAAACATTCACGACTTCTACCGGGCCCTTGCAAGTTGGCACGCGGTATCTCAAGATGACCCTCCATCCAACTGTCAAGGCTGTCACGTTTGATGAACTAGCAGCAGGTTATGGCGCCGTTGATTTCCAGGACGCGTTGGCGGACTTCATTGCCCTTATCAATTACCCTGGTGCCTCAGCAGCGATGTTGCGCACTCGGGCAGCTGACACGCTTTTACCATTTCGTTCCGTGCCTGTATTTCACCGAATCAAATACTGCTAGTGAGAACTCGGAAATTGTCGACAGTGCAGTTATTCAGCCTGAGCAAAAGGATGGACGCGGGCGCACAGTGCCCCAACGGTTTGACACTGTGCTTGTCCGTGGTAAACGTCACGACGTTATGCACGGAAGCAATGGTAAGTTTGGATTGTATTTCAGTCTACATGATATAACCAAACTCCTCAGGTAACCGGATAGTGCAAGTTCGCAGTTGTCTTTCAAATACCGAGCAAAGTTGTCCATAATGTTTTTTTCAATGACGCTCCAACTCACCTCGCATACATTGAATGGTTTTCGCCGTTGTCTCCAACACCGGACATCAATCACCTTATGTATAAGGTGTCTAGGTTAACGCATAGAGGCCGCCGCCGCGCCGCGGTCATTCCCGTAGGCAGTATAATTGGCAGCGTTCACCTCATCCCCCGATTTGGAGAAGCTACTCCCGATTGGAATAGCTTCTCCGTGCTCGAACAATGTAGCACATTTTATGTCAATTCGTTCAGCGACCAGGATAATTATCTCAGATTTGGATAAAAAGTTATAATAATTGCATGATCCATTGTCTCATCGAACAGCGAGTGAATGTCAACGGGTGACACATACGTCTTTACAACGACATAACATACATTGATTGGTTTTACAGACGCGACGCATCAAAGACTCAAATCAGTTTACGTGATTTTATTAAAAAATAGAAGGTGTTTATCTGTCAACTATGATCGACTATTGATGCGTTGTCTCCGTTAGCTCCATTATCTTAATTTACACGGGCATTGCCTCTCGTGCTTTCCCTGATGCGCCACTGGTGTGTTACTACTGCCGTCAACTTGAGACCAAGGACCGTCCTTAGGCCCTTGTCCATGATACCTACCTCTGGACCAGGATGGGGCGGTGTGCTACCCTCATATTGGGTGGACTGCTCAGGCCAGGTTGGGGAGATCGGCGTAGCTGGCGCGACGGGATAGAGCGAATGAGGGGCGCTAGATACAGGGTAACTATATTGCGTCTGGATGGGCTGGGGACGCATCGAAGAGGTTTTGGCGCTTAACGGATACCTTGCTGGGGTATCCCCGACAACCGACTGGTGTTCCACTCAGGTCCCAGTACGCCAGGGCCACAAAGCGGCGGTCTACCATAAGAATAGGACCTGTGTTGCCGCTCATAGGGTTGAGGGGGGTACTGCATTGTCGCATGCTCTGAGCCAATATTGTAGCGATCCTCAGTCCCATCTAGCCGGGCCATACTGCTCTGTTTCGTCATTTTTGGCCTTACGCCATTGCTTTCTGAGCTCCTTAAATTCTGGTCGACATCTCGTAAGTTAGACGTCCAGGTTTGGTGGTAAACAAAATTCTAAGTCTCACCTGCAGTAGTTCGCTTATTCCCATGGCGTTGCTTAACTATGTGCGCGTTGAGGTGATTGAGGGCACCATAACCCCTACCACACCCCGTCCAAGAGCAATGATAGAGACGCTCGATCTCGTGGTAGCATCGACAGGGACGGCTGCTTTCTCACTGCGTTTCCAGGAAGAGATACAAAGGACTCGGAGTACTGTCTTGGATACAGATGGGTCCGGTGGTGAGGAGTCATGCTCTTCCTCAGAGACCGCTGAACGTGCGATCGGGACGAGGGACGAAAATCCAGGGTCATGCAAATGACTTTGAATCGACTCAGGGAGAATAGTTGGATCAGCGGCACCGAAACCAGAGGATCTCGGCCGGCCATCGCCAATGTTATCATTGAAAGGATTGGAGAACGTGGAGGGGTATCGCGAGCCCAGGGAAGTATGGTGATACCCTGACATGATCGGAGGTAAATCTGAATCTGAAAAGGGAAGTTCAATTAAGAAGATCGACGAGGATCACAATGAAGTGAAGTGTGCGCACCCTGTACGGGCGTCACATCTTGTATGGGTTCCGCACGAACATCCCGGCGATCCCAGCCCAAGCTAGGGTCGCAGAACTCGGCGAGGGTAAAATGCCATGCTGGAAACTGTGATGTTGCCTCCGTTCCTGTTGATAGCATTGTTCTGTCACGGTTTGGTAACGCGTAATTGTGGCCGGATTGCTGTGTGTCCACCCGTATGTTGGGTTCAGAGAGATGCCGGTTCAGTGAGATGGGAGGCTGATGCAAGGGCTGATGGGAAGAAAATGATTGCCGGGCGGAGGAGCTGCCGCTGGCGGTGTGAAGGAAACTGCACGTGACACGTGGGATCGTTGCGGCTGGTGCGGGATGGATGAGGACAAGGATGAGGAGATGAATAAGTAGACCTGGAGATAGTGTGCGAGGCTGAGTTCGGCAGGTTGAGAAACATTGGCGGAGGCCCTGACGGAACTCGATGAACCCGTAGTGCTCGGATCGGCCTGTCATTTTGGCGCGCATCATATGGGGACTAGAGCAGCAGACGCACCTTTTTGTTACGTGAAAGTCGCAAGTGCGAGATGTCGCCAAACTGTGAAAAGTAGTATGTGTGCATCTGACTTTCGTAGAAATCGCCATGGGGGATCCAGCCAAGATAAACCACGCCAGTTTCTGCTGCCTAGGGAACTAATGAGGGCCGTCTCTCGAGTAGGAGACAACGACACGTACGAGCTCCCGTTTCACCTTTTCGAGTTTTCTCATCACCGTCGCATGGTCCCGAGAAATAGAGGGAAGAGAGCCCACGACTCGGAGG
The DNA here is from genome assembly GCA_021527775.1 of Lactarius sanguifluus. Classification (NCBI taxonomy): domain Eukaryota; kingdom Fungi; phylum Basidiomycota; class Agaricomycetes; order Russulales; family Russulaceae; genus Lactarius; species Lactarius sanguifluus. Next base: position 74,489 of record JAKEYF010000275.1, read on the forward strand.
CGGTCTGAGTACCACACGCAAATAGCGCAAATAGCTAGTAATAGTTTATTCGTAAACTAGACGGCATTTTACTTATGTGATCTTATGCGTCACTATTGATGCATTATTTCCATTACTTCCTTTATCACTAATTTATACGGTCTTACCTCTCGCTAGCGCGGGAGGTTTTTCCTGATGGATACGGGCCCTCGCGACGCCGCCTTCCCTGGAGTCCCCGCTGCTCTGGAGGAGTGCCCGTGTGGTGTCAGCTGGAGGCTGCGCGCAGAGGCAAAGAACGTTGTCGGCGCGACAGTTTTCACATGTGCGTGTAGTACCTTAGGGAGCGCATACCCGACCGTGCGCAGAATCGCCGTGTCGTTCGTCCCAGCGAGTCGGTATAGCTGGTATGATGCACCGAGGAGCTCGTTAGCCTGGGACACGGGCACGTCCGTGACTGTCAGCCAGCCACCACCGTGTGACGTCGAGACGGAGGAGGAATGCACGCCATGGTGTGCAAGCCATGAGTGGACAAGCTCGAGCGTATCTGGATGCGGCTCGACAAGCTTGGCGACCTCGTCCTTTGAGAGGTGTTTGCCATATCTGGAACGGAGCAGCACCACACATAAGTACACCGTGCGTGAGGAATGTTAAAGAAGACATACTTCGTGTTGCAACGTGATAAGTACGTAAGGGCTTATCTATAGCAGTTACGACATTACCGAAGTACGGTTACCTATTACAGTAGTTAGGATACGTACTACGATGGGCGCAATACGCCCACTGAGTGAGAGAAGCCCTATGCCTATCTCGAAGTGGAAGTTTACATCAGGCGTGTGTAAAAACGCGC